>CM061534.1:40970684-41444184 GCA_030545055.2 Neoaliturus tenellus
AATTCCTACTTCATGCTCCTCTATTCTCTTCAGCTGAGCTAAGATTTGAGGTTAGAATTATCCATGGCGGCCGCCATGTCTGGTACAGTTTTACCACATAGAGTCGGCGACCGGTTATTGGTCTAAAGGAGTGGGGGAAGGGGTGGTGGGGGGAAGGTTGCCGTTTATAAGCCCTCTCCCTAGGCGGCGCTTCTCATTCGATCGCCAACTTTCAAACGATAAACACCTCTCCCATGGCACGAATCAATTATCCCGCTATCACCAACTACTTCAACTTAAAACTATTTCTGGTGATAGTTGGATAGAATTTTTAAACTTACTCTGGATGACCTTGACATATTTTCCGCATCTCAGTTATAAGTTTCAATTTCAATTTTGAACTAACTCTTAATTTTTCTTCAACTGTTAGAGTTTCGTTAACACCGACGAATTTCAATTTTGAACTAACTTTTAATTTTAATTTTATGCGCAAATTCACTTCACCCTAACGCCAACACTATCGCCATCTCCACCCCAACCTATATGGCATAAAATATAACTACAGCATCTCATATATACCCTCTAACCCCCACCGGAAGCTATGTGACATGGCAGCTGCGCAGCTGCCGCGTCACGTGGCCCGGTGGGCACGTGGCCGGTTTTAAAAGTGACCAAAACACACTACTATTGCCAAACTCAGCAGACAGTAATTCTGAAAACCTGATGTTCCCCCATTTG
This sequence comes from Neoaliturus tenellus, assembly GCA_030545055.2. Classification (NCBI taxonomy): domain Eukaryota; kingdom Metazoa; phylum Arthropoda; class Insecta; order Hemiptera; family Cicadellidae; genus Neoaliturus; species Neoaliturus tenellus. Next base: position 40,971,402 of record CM061534.1, read on the forward strand.
CTCTGCTTAAGCAGTTGCAGCACAGTCTAATATTAAGAATCCTAATCGGCTAGTCCTACTTCATATTTTGTTTGCAGTGTAGTCTAAATCTAAAATAAATAAAGTCAAGGTAGGGGTGAAGAATGCATCGCCTTCTTTGCACCACATGTTCTTTTGCACCTATGACATCACCATAGTACTGGCAACACCACCTTAGTAGCAGGTGTTGCTACTAATGATAATGGTGATGTCATATGTGAAAAAGAACATCTGGTGCATAGAGGGCGTTGCGAGGCTTGATTCCTACCTTCTCTTTATTTATTTTAGATTAATTGATCTAAATAACCTCACCAAACCTAACCTCATTTTAGCGAATTTCCCTATAGGGAATACGCTATTACGGTAGTAGCCATGGTAAGACCTAAGCCCGGGGACCATGATACTTTTCATTTTGAGGTCCCCAGAAGCCAAAAACACTGTTCGTTCATTTTCATATACAGGGTGTTCGGAAAAAACGTTTCAGGAATTCAGGAGGTTATTGCCCACATCAAAATAAGCAAAAAAGTTCCAGTAAACATATGTCCTAAAATGCTTCGTTAACCCGCTAGCCGCCATTTTGTTTTTTACACTAAATAATTTGTATTTCCGTAAGGAATCATTGTATTAAATTAATATTTGGCATGCACCTTCATCATAGCAATACCCATTTTCAAGAAAAAAATAATTTTTTTCCTAAGTGTATTTTCAAAATGGCGGCCATTTTAAAATTTTAAACTAAAATATCTGAAAACCGGTAAATTTATGAAAATTTTATTAGACACAAAAAAGTTGAAAAATTTAATTATCTAACCAATGGTACCAAGTTTGTAAGGATCTGACAACAAATAACGGAGTTATTGAGATTTTTCTGCATAAAAACATTGATTTTGCATTGTAATTAATGCAAAATTAAGGTAATTTTAATTGAAAAATCTCAATAACTCCGCTATTTGTTATCAGATCCTTACAAACTTGGTACCATTGGTTAGATAATTAAATTTGTCAACTTTTTTGTACCGGTATCTAGTAAAATTTTTATAAAATTTACCCGTTTTGAGATATTTTGGTTTAAAATTTTAAAATGGCCGCCATTTTGAAAATACGCATTGGGAAAAAATAACTTTTTTCTTGAAAACGGGCATTGCTATGATGAAGGTTCATGCCAATATTAACTTGATACAATGATCCATCGCGGAAATAAAAATTATTTAGTGTAAAAAACAAAATGGCGGCTAGCGGGTTAACGAAGCATTTTATGACATATGTTTACGGGACTTTTTTGCTTATTTTTATGTGGGCAATAACCTCCTGAATTCCTGAAACGTTTTTTCCGAACACCCTGTATATGTATATATCTATCTATCTATCTATGTGTCCGTTGTTCTAATAACTTTTGAAGGGGACCTCCGATTTGATGAAATTTGGTATGGAGGTGTAAGACCAGGTCTATTTTCATGAGTTCGCGAACCAGCAGGGAATGGGGTTTTATGGGGTTTCAAAGGGGTCAAAAATGGGTTTTTTGCATTTTTGGAGCATAATTTTCAAAATTTATTGATTTTAACTAAAACCATTTAAAAGAGCTCAAAAAAATAAACAATTTGGTATTTTGAATTTTTATATAAGCATGACTGGTTACGGGGAAAATCCAAAAATATGTTTTCCATGTTATTCTTATGGGAAATCAAGAAAACCCTATATCTTGCTTATTTATTGACATAACTTAATCAAATTTGGTATGTACGTTATCTAGATAGGGTTTAACCAATACTTGCTTACAAAACCCATATGGCGGCAAACCTAAATACTCACCCCCATGGGATTTATGGGGAAAATAAAAAATTGCCAAAGCTTGATACAATTTTGTGTTTACATTCAATAATTATTGATTAACTTCGATTTTCTAACAACACCCCATGTCAGCAAACCTACGCACTCGATCCTATGGTGTTTTTAAGGGAAAGTAAATAATCTGAAATTCCATTGGAAATTCGCTGAGTACGCAGGTCTGCTGCGACGGGGGTATTTTGTTTACAGTACAGTCTATTTCAACCTAATCTTCACTTCACTAACCCTTATGTAACCAGAGGTCCCCTTTGGTTTGCGTTTGCAGTACAGTCCAACCTAATGATCACCAAATTTCTCTTTCCCAGCGCCGTGGAGGCCCAGCCGGAGGGTGACCACCCGGTGGGTGCGTTCTACTTCACTCACTCTGTGATGGTTGAAATGCTCTCCGCCCGACTGGGGTTCATCAAAGACTCTCCGCCTCTCACCGCAGACAACTACCCCGACCAGGCGAGCCGCCAGTATCGAACCTCGCGCATCGTACCATGGATGGGGAATATACTCTCCGTGCTGTACAAGTGAGTGTTGCACCATCGATTCGCAGGAAGAATAGTAGGCCCTTTTAGGCCGGAGACACAATACCGGACTTTTCACCGGACCGAGCATCGTACCGAGCAAAAACAGCAAGTCAGGCAGTATGCCAGGGTTCCGCACACCATACCAGATGCCGGACTGAGCACTGTACCAAACGTCGCGCAGAGCGCTCTTTAGGTAGTTTTCTTGCGAAGCATAAACAAAAATTCGGCCCGGTGTACGGTCTGATGTATGGTTGTGTGAATGGGTCAATTTTGCTCCTTACGCCGTCCCGATCGTCGGGGTTGGGTCACCCCAAACTATGCCAGAACGCTTATTTAAACCAATGGGATCTCTTCCTATGATCTCTCCCTCCCCCCCCTCCCCCTCCCCTCCCCCTCTCACCCTTCCCCTCCCCTTCCCACCCACTCACTCTCTCTCTCTCTCTCTCTCTCTCTCTCTCTCTCTCTCTCTCTCTCTCTCTCTCTCTCTCTCTCTCTCTCTCTCTCTCTCTCTCTCTCTCTCTCTCTCTCTCTCTCTCTCTCTCTCTCTCTCTCTCTCTCTCTCTCTCTCTCTCTCTCTCTCTCTCTCTCTCTTTCACTCTCTCGTTCACCTTGCTCGGTGACTTTGTCCCGTACGATTCCCGGTCTGATGTCTTGTTCGGGGAAATATTTGGAGTAAATTTTCCCAACTGCACAGTGTAATGTTCGGTTCAATTTTCGGTCTGAAGTACGATCCGGAGCAAAGTCCGGTAGGATATCGCCGCCTTTAGGAACCGTTCACACGATACTATTTTCCACGCCGCAATTCAAAGAATAAGAATGAGAACTTTTAGCGGATTCCCTACTGTATAGGTAATTAGCTATTACGGTAGTAGCCATGGTAAGACTTAAGCCCAGGACCATGTTACTTTTCCATTTTGGGGTCCCCAGGAGCAAAAAATACCATTCGTTTATTTCCATATTTTTTTTTTATCTATGTGTCCGTGGTACTGTTAACTTTCGACAGGAACATCAGATTCTGATGAAATTTGGTATGAAGGTATGTGTATGATCGGGTCTATTTTCATGAGTTCGCTAACCAGCATTATCGAATTATGGGAACGGGGTTTTATGGGGTTTCTGCGGTTCCAAATAAGGGGCTACTGCGGTATGTTTGTATAATTATTATAAAATTCACTGTTTTGTAGTTTCAAATTTAGCAGTGAACAGGCACTTTCTTGTTGTTGTAGTAAAGACCTTTGATTCAATGGGATATTAAAAAAGTTTATGTTTATTTTTTTCAGAACAAAAAAATAATATATACTAGAGATCGCCCACTGGTCAAAATTTTACAAAAATGTCGGTTGATCTTGATACAATTAGTTTTAAAAATACTGTATAGATGAAACATCTGTTCTCAATGATTCGCTAACATTTTGTTATTATGTATGTGTCACGAAAATGTGAGCCTGAATTTAAAACAGTGTTGCCGTTTTGTGCCGACTCATCCAGCAGTTGACATGTGTTATTAATTACTTCAAAAGGAGGAAAACATGAAAACAAAACCAAACCTGAATTGTTTAAATTTACAAGCTTGCAATTTCGTGGCGCGTAGTACACTGTACAACAGCTGTCTATAAAGATCCAATCAATTACCCTTCTTCCATAACATTAACATTGAAACTTTGAAAGCCAGCCCTGGGGACCGATTTAAATTATAATGGGATTCTGCCCATCTACAGGACACTACCTTTATAACGCTAAGCGCGGATTTTCCCTGCGATTCACACAGGCTGAGAAAAAAGGAGGAAAAGAAACATGCTTGTCTATTAGTATATAGATGTAGAAACTTAGAACAAATATATATTATGTATCAAAATAAGATAAACTCTACCTTTCTTCATAAAGTTTATTATGACCCACGCTGCAATAAGTATAATCCATAACTTTTTTTTTATTCGAAAAAAAATCTGCAGCAAAAAAGCAATGATCTTTTAACATTATGCCTACGTGAATCATTGTTGTAAAACGCACAAGTAAGCCTTTCCATCTCCTGATTTGGGTTAACTGGTAACTCAACTGTTCGTTCAGTGATGAAATAAATGTGTTCATCAAACAGTGGTCACTTTGAAAGTTTATTAAGAAACATGTGAAATGTATTCTAAACACCTTTGACTAAGGTTTTATTCAACTTAAAAAAACCATCGAGTTTACAAAACAAACATGACCAGATGTTGTAACATGTAAACTTAGTAATAAATAAATATAAACTTATATGTTTGTTAATTATTGGAAAAGACTAACGGTAAATTTTTATGACATTTAGTTTATATAAAAGTTTATGTTAGACAAATGCAAATAGTTTTAACTACAAGGTTATAATTTTCCATTGAAACCGATGACTTCTTTTTCAGAAAACTGACGTATCTAAATTTAACCCGACCCTAAGGTAGCAAACATTCTAAAGGCCCGTTTAAACGCTACGATATATCGCAGCGATCTGATCGGCACCAACCATATCGTTGCGGTGATCGGAGCGTGCGTGAACGGGAGATCGCTGCGATGTATCGGGGTCGAACGAAAAATGAAAATTTCATTTTTCTGGCTAGATTGGCCATGATATCGCAAGGTTGGAGCGACATATTGGAACGTGTAAACAGCGCTCCAACTTATCGCTGCGATTAAAACAGTAAACAAACAGTGCTGCCACAGTCAGAGTGAAGCAAGGAGTTCATTATGGGTGACAGCCTCTCGTGAGTTTTTCACAGATTTTATAGATTTATATAGGAGTTTTCCTTGTCTCTGGCAAGTAAAATGTAAAGAGTACTCTGATAGGCAGAAAAAAGACATTGTGTACGTCGAATTAGTTGAGAAGTATAGGGAAATTGAACCTAAAGCCAGTAGGAGCGATGTGGTTAAAAAAAAATAGCAGTTTAAGAATAGTTTACAAGAAGGAGTTTGCAAAAGTAAAGAACTCTGAGAAATGTGGTGCCAGTTCTGATGAGATATATAAACCTAAATATATAAACCTAAATATATAAACCTAAATATATAAACCTAAATATATAAACCTAAATATATAAACCTAAATATATAAACCTAAATATATAAACCTTGATCGCAACTGAGACAACAACAGTTATCCCCTGTTTCAAAATAACTCTCATTCTTCAATTCAATTCAATTCAATTCAAAAATTCTTTATTCAGTTATATACATGCAGTATACATGAATAGTGTCACTTCATTACAGTACGTAACTAACATTAATAAAAAAAAAAAAAAAAAACACATAAGTTAAACAATCAAAATAAACTATTTCAACAAAAAGAATTCTTCATATGTATATACAGGATTAGTTAAAATTAATGTTTTCAATTGTTTCTTAAATCTACACATGTTGTTTTCGGTCTTTATGCCACTTGGGAGGCTGTTAAAAAACAAAATTCCCGAATAAGTTGGATTTTTTTTAGACATTTCTTTGTTTACTCTATTTATCCGAAAATCATTCTTGTATCTGGTGTTATGACTGTGGTTGTCAAGCTGTTTAGATAGGGACTTTTCTGAATTTTTTACATGTAAAATTATCTTATAGATATATAGACTGTAAACCGTCATTATATTTAGAGTGCAAAAATGACTTCTGCAAGATTCATTAATTGGTAATTTTAGCATTGTTCTAATAGCAACTTTTTGAAAATGAAGTATTCTATTTAGATTTAATTTTGATGTTGCTCCATAAATTTCTATGCCATAAGCAATATGAGAGTGAATTATTGAAAAATATACTGATTTTAAAGTTGCTAATTCACAGAAAGGCGTTAATCTTCTTAAGGCAAAAATACCTGAACTTATTTTTGTGCAGATTTTCTCGACATGACTTATCCAATTCAGTGTATTGTCCAATTGTATTCCCAAAAAAGGTGTGGTTGAAGAGACATTTAATGGTAAAAGGTTCTCACATGATTTAGCACAATTTTTATTACTAAATTTGATAATGGTTGTTTTATTTTTGTTTAAGAGCAAGTTAAGACTATTTAAATATTCGTCAATTTTGTCTATTGCTGTTTGGTTCTTTTCTACAACATGATTAATATTTTTGTCAATAATTGTAAAGTTTATATCATCTGCATATATACTGAAATGGTTATTTATGTTTAAATCTTTAATGCAGCTTGGCAGCCCTCCCAAGTAGCATAAAAATAATGTGGGTTAAATATCCGGTTAAATCGTAGAATAGAAAGGCACAATTTAGAGTTTTACAAAAAGAAAACTGTCTACATGGGAACCAAATTTCTTCATCTCCTCCCTTGGAAATTCATTGATGAGATTGATATAAACAATTTTAAAATAAAGCTAAGGGACTACTTGCTAAAAATTCCACTCTATTCTTTTGAAGAATTTTTCGAAATTAGACACAACTGATTCACCTGTGGTTTTAAAGAATACTAAAAAAGACTGTTTTATTGTTGTGTATAATCTACTTTAATTTAATTATAGCCTACCAATGTAAGGAAGGAAACATGTAACTTTGGTTTTGTTATTCATCTGACACTATTCATGTACAATGTGCATATTATTAATAGAGCCGTTTTAATTTGATTTGAGGCCAACAAATTGCGAAGAAAGTTGGGGCAAAAAATCGATGTGTGTAAACGGAACATCAATTTCCAATTTATCGCAACGATTTGTTGGTGCAATCAGATCGTTGCAATATATCGTAGCGTGTAAACGGGGCTTAATGAATCCTTCAGCTAAACATGTCTTCCTTTGTTCCAGATGTGAGCAAGATACTGTAATAAGATAACGTTCCGCACCATCTTCTACCTGACGGAGGACAAAGTGGAAGTGCATTGTCCAGTGTGCAACAAGCGAATCCCTCAGCTAAACATGACTTCCCTTGTTCCAGATGTGACCAAGATAATAAGATAACGTTCCGCACCATCTTCTACCTGGCGGAGGACAAAGTGGAAGTGCATTGTCCAGTGTGCAACAAGCGAATCCCTCAGCTAAACATGACTTCCCTTGTTCCAGATGTGACCAAGATAATAAGATAACGTTCCGCACCATCTTCTACCAGGCGGAGGACAAAGTGGAAGTGCATCGTCCAGTGTGCAACAAGCGAATCCCTCAGCTAAACATGACTTCCCTTGTTCCAGATGTGACCAAGATAATAAGATAACGTTCCGGACCATCTTCTACCTGGCGGAGGACAAAGTGGAAGTGCATTGTCCAGTGTGCAACAAGCGAATCCCTCAGCTAAACATGACTTCCCTTGTTCCAGATGTGACCAAGATAATAAGATAACGTTCCGCACCATCTTCTACCTGACGGAGGACAAAGTGGAAGTGCATTGTCCAGTGTGCAACAAGCGAATCCCTCAGCTAAACATGACTTCCCTTGTTCCAGATGTGACCAAGATAATAAGATAACGTTCCGCACCATCTTCTACCTGGCGGAGGACAAAGTGGAAGTGCATTGTCCAGTGTGCAACAAGCGAATCCCTCAGCTAAACATGACTTTCCTTGTTCTAGATGTGACCAAGATAATAAGATAACGTTCCGCACCATCTTCTACCTGGTGGAGGACAAAGTGGATGTGCATTGTCCAGTGTGCAACAAGCGAATACCTCAGCTAAACATGACTAAACATTGTTCCAGATGTGACCAAGATAATAAGATAACGTTCCGCACCATCTTCTACCTGGCGGAGGACAAAATGGAAGTGCATCGTCCAGTGTGCAACAAGCGAATCCCTCAGCTAAACATGACTTCCCTTGTTCCAGATGTGACCAAGATAATAAGATAACGTTCCGCACCATCTTCTACCAGGCGGAGGACAAAGTGGAAGTGCATCGTCCAGTGTGCAACAAGCGAATCCCTCAGCTAAACATGACTTCCCTTGTTCCAGATGTGACCAAGATAATAAGATAACGTTCCGCACCATCTTCTACCAGGCGGAGGACAAAGTGGAAGTGCATCGTCCAGTGTGCAACAAGCGAATCCCTCAGCTAAACATGAGTTCCCTTGTTCCAGATGTGACCAAGATAATAAGATAACGTTCCGCACCATCTTCTACCAGGCGGAGGACAAAGTGGAAGTGCATCGTCCAGTGTGCAACAAGCGAATCCCTCAGCTAAACATGACTTCCCTTGTTCCAGATGTGACCAAGATAATAAGATAACGTTCCGCACCATCTTCTACCTGACGGAGGACAAAGTGGAAGTGCATTGTCCAGTGTGCAACAAGCGAATCCCTCAGCTAAACACGACTTCCCTTGTTCCAGATGTGACCAAGATAATAAGATAACGTTTCGCACCATCTTTTACCTGGCGGAGGACAAAGTGGAAGTGCATTGTCCAGTGTGCAACAAGCGAATCCCTCAGCTAAACATGACTTCCCTTGTTCTAGATGTGACCAAGATACAGTACACTCTCGTTCATCGGAACTAATGTGGCGGACGGCCGGTTCGGATGTCAAAAAATTCCGATAAAGCGGAGTCCGTCGTGAGTCATCATTTTCGCCCGTACGGTGACCTATCGTGATTGTATTCACTCTTGTTTTTAAGATAACACAAGAGATTTTATGAAAATAAGGCTCTCAAACTTTGAAAATGGTAACAATGAACCTATAGGAATAAGAACAACGCAGGAAATAAAGATCTAAAATCTTTATTATCATATTCCAGCAGTCAACTGACTTCCACGTAACACAGGTGCAGTCGCGACGCGAGACGGACTGAATGACAGTTTGGGAAGCGGTCGACACTGATGTTCACTTCCTGCCCCATTCCTCTTCTATTTTTGTGCGACTCCACGGCCTCGTAAATCACATCGATGGGTACAGATTACGGAAAACGCCTGATGACTTTTGATGCAAAATGTGATGCTTCACTGTTGTGCGGATAGAACGAATGGAAATTGAAGGCGCTAAAACGGAAAAATTATTTAATTCGTAAGAAAAAAAATTAATAATATCCAGATTTTCAGTTCCGATGAAGTGGAGTTCGGATGTCGCCGAGTCCGATGAACGAGAGTGTACTGTAATAAGATAACGTTCCGCACCATCTTCTACCAGGCGGAGGACAAAGTGGAAGTGCATTGTCCAGTGTGCAACATGCGAATCCCTCAGCTAAACATGACTTCCCTTGTTGCAGGTGTGACCAAGATAATAAGATAACGTTCCGGACCATCTTCTACCTGGCGAAGGACAAAGTGGAAGTGCATTGCCCCGTGTGCAACAAGCGAATCCCTCAGCTAAACATGACTTCCCTTGTTCTAGATGTGACCAAGATAATAAGATAACGTTCCGCACCATCTTCTACCTGACGGAGGACAAAGTGGAAGTGCATTGTCCAGTGTGCAACAAGCGAATCCCTCAGCTAAACATGACTTCCCTTGTTCTAGATGTGACCAAGATAATAAGATAACGTTCCGGACCATCTTCTACCTGACGGAGGACAAAGTGGAAGTGCATTGCCCAGTGTGCAACAAGCGAATCCCTCAGCTAAACATGACTTCCCTTGTTCTAGATGTGACCAAGATAATAAGATAACGTTCCGGACCATCTTCTACCTGACGGAGGACAAAGTGGAAGTGCATTGTCCAGTGTGCAACAAGCAAATCCCTCAGCTAAACATGACTTCCCTTGTTCTAGATGTGACCAAAATAATAAGATAACGTTCCGGACCATCTTCTACCTGGCGGAGGACAAAGTGGAAGTGCATTGCCCAGTGTGCAACAAGCGAATCCCTCAGCTAAACATGACTTCCCTTGTTCCAGATGTGAGCAAGATAATAAGATAACGTTCCGCACCATCTTCTACCTGACGGAGGACAAAGTGGAAGTGCATTGTCCAGTGTGCAACAAGCGAATCCCTCAGCTAAACATGACTTCCCTTGTTCCAGATGTGACCAAGATAATAAGATAACGTTCCGCACCATCTTCTACCTGGCGGAGGACAAAGTGGAAGTGCATCGTCCAGTGTGCAACAAGCGAATCCCTCAGCTAAACATGACTTCCCTTGTTCCAGATGTGACCAAGATAATAAGATAACGTTCCGCACCATCTTCTACCAGGCGGAGGACAAAGTGGAAGTGCATCGTCCAGTGTGCAACAAGCGAATCCCTCAGGTAAACATGACTTCCCTTGTTCCAGATGTGACCAAGATAATAAGATAACGTTCCGGACCATCTTCTACCTGGCGGAGGACAAAGTGGAAGTGCATTGTGCAGTGTGCAACAAGCGAATCCCTCAGCTAAACATGACTTCCCTTGTTCCAGATGTGACCAAGATAATAAGATAACGTTCCGGACCATCTTCTACCTGACGGAGGACAAAGTGGAAGTGCATTGTCCAGTGTGCAACAAGCGAATCCCTCAGCTAAACATGACTTTCCTTGTTCTAGATGTGACCAAGATAATAAGATAACGTTCCGCACCATCTTCTACCTGGTGGAGGACAAAGTGGATGTGCATTGTCCAATGTGCAACAAGCGAATCCCTCAGCTAAACATGACTAAACATTGTTCCAGATGTGACCAAGATAATAAGATAACGTTCCGCACCATCTTCTACCTGGCGGAGGACAAAGTGGAAGTGCATCGTCCAGTGTGCAACAAGCGAATCCCTCAGCTAAACATGACTTCCCTTGTTCTAGATGTGACCAAGATAATAAGATAACGTTCCGGACCATCTTCTACCTGACGGAGGACAAAGTGGAAGTGCATTGTCCAGTGTGCAACAAGCAAATCCCTCAGCTAAACATGACTTCCCTTGTTCCAGATGTGAGCAAGATAATAAGATAACGTTCCGCACCATCTTCTACCTGACGGAGGACAAAGTGGAAGTGCATTGTCCAGTGTGCAACAAGCGAATCCCTCAGCTAAACATGACTTCCCTTGTTCCAGATGTGACCAAGATAATAAGATAACGTTCCGCACCATCTTCTACCTGGCGGAGGACAAAGTGGAAGTGCATCGTCCAGTGTGCAACAAGCGAATCCCTCAGCTAAACATGACTTCCCTTGTTCCAGATGTGACCAAGATAATAAGATAACGTTCCGCACCATCTTCTACCTGACGGAGGACAAAGTGGAAGTGCATTGCCCAGTGTGCAACAAGCGAATCCCTCTAATAAACATGACTTCCCTTGTTCCAGATGTGACCAAGATAATAAGATAACGTTCCGGACCATCTTCTACCTGGCGGAGGACAAAGTGGAAGTGCATTGTCCAGTGTGCAACAAGCGAATCCCTCAGCTAAACATGACTTTCCTTGTTCTAGATGTGACCAAGATAATAAGATAACGTTCCGCACCATCTTCTACCTGGTGGAGGACAAAGTGGATGTGCATTGTCCAGTGTGCAACAAGCGAATCCCTCAGCTAAACATGACTAAACATTGTTCCAGATGTGACCAAGATAATAAGATAACGTTCCGCACCATCTTCTACCTGGCGGAGGACAAAGTGGAAGTGCATCGTCCAGTGTGCAACAAGCGAATCCCTCAGCTAAACATGACTTCCCTTGTTCCAGATGTGACCAAGATAATAAGATAACGTTCCGCACTATCTTCTACCAGGCGGAGGACAAAGTGGAAGTGCATCGTCCAGTGTGCAACAAGCGAATCCCTCAGCTAAACATGACTTCCCTTGTTCCAGATGTGACCAAGATAATAAGATAACGTTCCGCACCATCTTCTACCAGGCGGAGGACAAAGTGGAAGTGCATCGTCCAGTGTGCAACAAGCGAATCCCTCAGCTAAACATGAGTTCCCTTGTTTCAGATGTGACCAAGATAATAAGATAACGTTCCGCACCATCTTCTACCAGGCGGAGGACAAAGTGGAAGTGCATCGTCCAGTGTGCAACAAGCGAATCCCTCAGCTAAACATGACTTCCCTTGTTCCAGATGTGACCAAGATAATAAGATAACGTTCCGCACCATCTTCTACCTGACGGAGGACAAAGTGGATGTGCATTGTCCAGTGTGCAACAAGCGAATCCCTCAGCTAAACATGACTTCCCTTGTTCCAGATGTGACCAAGATAATATGATAACGTTCCGCACCATCTTCTACCTGGCGGAGGACAAAGTGGAAGTGCATTGTCCAGTGTGCAACAAGCGAATCCCTCAGCTAAACATGACTTCCCTTGTTCTAGATGTGACCAAGATACAGTACACTCTCGTTCATCGGAACTAATGTGGCGGACGGCCGGTTCGGATGTCAAAAAATTCCGATAAAGCGGAGTCCGTCGTGAGTCATCATTTTCGCCCGTACGGTGACCTATCGTGATTGTATTCACTCTAGTTTTTAAGATAACACAAGAGATTTTATGAAAATAAGGCTCTCAAACTTTGAAAATGGTAACAATGAACCTATAGGAATAAGAACAACGCAGGAAATAAAGATCTAAAATCTTTATTATCATATTCCAGCAGTCAACTGACTTCCACGTAACACAGGTGCAGTCGCGACGCGAGACGGACTGAATGACAGTTTGGGAAGCGGTCGACACTGATGTTCACTTCCTGCCCCCTTCCTCTTCTATTTTTGTGCGACTCCACGGCCTCGTAAATCACATCGATGGGTACAGATTACGGAAAACGCCTGATGACTTTTGATGCAAAATGTGATGCTTCACTGTTGTGCGGATAGAACGAATGGAAATTGAAGGCGCTAAAACGGAAAAATTATTTAATTCGTAAGAAAAAAAAATTAATAATATCCAGATTTTCAGTTCCGATGAAGCGGAGTTCGGATGTCGCCGAGTCCGATGAACGAGAGTGTACTGTAATAAGATAACGTTCCGCACCATCTTCTACCTGGCGGAGGACAAAGTGGAAGTGCATTGTCCAGTGTGCAACAAGCGAATCCCTCAGCTAAACATGACTTCCCTTGTTCCAGATGTGACCAAGATAATAAGATAACCTTCCGCACCATCTTCTACCAGGCGGAGGACAAAGTGGAAGTGCATTGTCCAGTGTGCAACAAGCGAATCCCTCAGCTAAACATGACTTCCCTTGTTCCAGGTGTGACCAAGATAATAAGATAACGTTCCGAACCATCTTCTACCTGGCGGAGGACAAAGTGGAAGTGCATTGCCCCGTGTGCAACAAGCGAATCCCTCAGCTAAACATGACTTCCCTTGTTCTAGATGTGACCAAGATAATAAGATAACGTTCCGGACCATCTTCTACCTGGCGGAGGACAAAGTGGAAGTGCATTGCCCAGTGTGCAACAAGCGAATCCCTCAGCTAAACATGACTTCCCTTGTTCCAGATGTGACCAAGATAATAAGATAACGTTCCGGACCATCTTCTACCAGGCGGAGGACAAAGTGGAAGTGCATCGTCCAGTGTGCAACAAGCGAATCCCTCAGCTAAACATGACTTCCCTTGTTCCAGATGTGACCAAGATAATGAGATAACGTTCCGGACCATCTTCTACCAGGCGGAGGACAAAGTGGAAGTGCATTGTCCAGTGTGCAACAAGCGAATACCTCAGCTAAACATGACTTCCCTTGTTCCAGATGTGACCAAGATAATAAGATAACGTTCCGCACCATCTTCTACCAGGCGGAGGACAAAGTGGAAGTGCATTGTCCAGTGTGCAACAAGCGAATCCCTCAGCTAAACATGACTTCCCTTGTTCCAGATGTGACCAAGATAATATGATAACGTTCCGCACCATCTTCTACCTGGCGGAGGACAAAGTGGAAGTGCATTGTCCAGTGTGCAACAAGCGAATCCCTCAGCTAAACATGACTTCCCTTGTTCTAGATGTGACCAAGATACAGTACACTCTCGTTCATCGGAACTAATGTGGCGGACGGCCGGTTCGGATGTCAAAAAATTCCGATAAAGCGGAGTCCGTCGTGAGTCATCATTTTCGCCCGTACGGTGACCTATCGTGATTGTATTCACTCTAGTTTTTAAGATAACACAAGAGATTTTATGAAAATAAGGCTCTCAAACTTTGAAAATGGTAACAATGAACCTATAGGAATAAGAACAACGCAGGAAATAAAGATCTAAAATCTTTATTATCATATTCCAGCAGTCAACTGACTTCCACGTAACACAGGTGCAGTCGCGACGCGAGACGGACTGAATGACAGTTTGGGAAGCGGTCGACACTGATGTTCACTTCCTGCCCCCTTCCTCTTCTATTTTTGTGCGACTCCACGGCCTCGTAAATCACATCGATGGGTACAGATTACGGAAAACGCCTGATGACTTTTGATGCAAAATGTGATGCTTCACTGTTGTGCGGATAGAACGAATGGAAATTGAAGGCGCTAAAACGGAAAAATTATTTAATTCGTAAGAAAAAAAATTAATAATATCCAGATTTTCAGTTCCGATGAAGCGGAGTTCGGATGTCGCCGAGTCCGATGAACGAGAGTGTACTGTAATAAGATAACGTTCCGCACCATCTTCTACCTGGCGGAGGACAAAGTGGAAGTGCATTGTCCAGTGTGCAACAAGCGAATCCCTCAGCTAAACATGACTTCCCTTGTTCCAGATGTGACCAAGATAATAAGATAACGTTCCGCACCATCTTCTACCAGGCGGAGGACAAAGTGGAAGTGCATTGTCCAGTGTGCAACAAGCGAATCCCTCAGCTAAACATGACTTCCCTTGTTCCAGGTGTGACCAAGATAATAAGATAACGTTCCGGACCATCTTCTACCTGGCGGAGGACAAAGTGGAAGTGCATTGCCCCGTGTGCAACAAGCGAATCCCTCAGCTAAACATGACTTCCCTTGTTCTAGATGTGACCAAGATAATAAGATAACGTTCCGGACCATCTTCTACCTGGCGGAGGACAAAGTGGAAGTGCATTGCCCAGTGTGCAACAAGCGAATCCCTCAGCTAAACATGACTTCCCTTGTTCCAGATGTGACCAAGATAATAAGATAACGTTCCGGACCATCTTCTACCAGGCGGAGGACAAAGTGGAAGTGCATCGTCCAGTGTGCAACAAGCGAATCCCTCAGCTAAACATGACTTCCCTTCTTCCAGATGTGACCAAGATAATAAGATAACGTTCCGGACCATCTTCTACCTGGCGGAGGACAAAGTGGAAGTGCATTGTCCAGTGTGCAACAAGCGAATCCCTCAGCTAAACATGACTTCCCTTGTTCCAGGTGTGACCAAGATAATAAGATAACGTTCCGAACCATCTTCTACCTGGCGGAGGACAAAGTGGAAGTGCATTGCCCCGTGTGCAACAAGCGAATCCCTCAGCTAAACATGACTTCCCTTGTTCTAGATGTGACCAAGATAATAAGATAACGTTCCGGACCATCTTCTACCTGGCGGAGGACAAAGTGGAAGTGCATTGCCCAGTGTGCAACAAGCGAATCCCTCAGCTAAACATGACTTCCCTTGTTCCAGATGTGACCAAGATAATAAGATAACGTTCCGGACCATCTTCTACCAGGCGGAGGACAAAGTGGAAGTGCATCGTCCAGTGTGCAACAAGCGAATCCCTCAGCTAAACATGACTTCCCTTGTTCCAGATGTGACCAAGATAATAAGATAACGTTCCGGACCATCTTCTACCAGGCGGAGGACAAAGTGGAAGTGCATTGTCCAGTGTGCAACAAGCGAATACCTCAGCTAAACATGACTTCCCTTGTTCCAGATGTGACCAAGATAATAAGATAACGTTCCGCACCATCTTCTACCAGGCGGAGGACAAAGTGGAAGTGCATTGTCCAGTGTGCAACAAGCGAATCCCTCAGCTAAACATGACTTCCCTTGTTCCAGATGTGACCAAGATAATATGATAACGTTCCGCACCATCTTCTACCTGGCGGAGGACAAAGTGGAAGTGCATTGTCCAGTGTGCAACAAGCGAATCCCTCAGCTAAACATGACTTCCCTTGTTCTAGATGTGACCAAGATACAGTACACTCTCGTTCATCGGAACTAATGTGGCGGACGGCCGGTTCGGATGTCAAAAAATTCCGATAAAGCGGAGTCCGTCGTGAGTCATCATTTTCGCCCGTACGGTGACCTATCGTGATTGTATTCACTCTAGTTTTTAAGATAACACAAGAGATTTTATGAAAATACGGCTCTCAAACTTTGAAAATGGTAACAATGAACCTATAGGAATAAGAACAACGCAGGAAATAAAGATCTAAAATCTTTATTATCATATTCCAGCAGTCAACTGACTTCCACGTAACACAGGTGCAGTCGCGACGCGAGACGGACTGAATGACAGTTTGGGAAGCGGTCGACACTGATGTTCACTTCCTGCCCCCTTCCTCTTCTATTTTTGTGCGACTCCACGGCCTCGTAAATCACATCGATGGGTACAGATTACGGAAAACGCCTGATGACTTTTGATGCAAAATGTGATGCTTCACTGTTGTGCGGATAGAACGAATGGAAATTGAAGGCGCTAAAACGGAAAAATTATTTAATTCGTAAGAAAAAAAAATTAATAATATCCAGATTTTCAGTTCCGATGAAGCGGAGTTCGGATGTCGCCGAGTCCGATGAACGAGAGTGTACTGTAATAAGATAACGTTCCGCACCATCTTCTACCTGGCGGAGGACAAAGTGGAAGTGCATTGTCCAGTGTGCAACAAGCGAATCCCTCAGCTAAACATGACTTCCCTTGTTCCAGATGTGACCAAGATAATAAGATAACGTTCCGCACCATCTTCTACCAGGCGGAGGACAAAGTGGAAGTGCATTGTCCAGTGTGCAACAAGCGAATCCCTCAGCTAAACATGACTTCCCTTGTTCCAGGTGTGACCAAGATAATAAGATAACGTTCCGGACCATCTTCTACCTGGCGGAGGACAAAGTGGAAGTGCATTGCCCCGTGTGCAACAAGCGAATCCCTCAGCTAAACATGACTTCCCTTGTTCTAGATGTGACCAAGATAATAAGATAACGTTCCGGACCATCTTCTACCTGGCGGAGGACAAAGTGGAAGTGCATTGCCCAGTGTGCAACAAGCGAATCCCTCAGCTAAACATGACTTCCCTTGTTCCAGATGTGACCAAGATAATAAGATAACGTTCCGGACCATCTTCTACCAGGCGGAGGACAAAGTGGAAGTGCATCGTCCAGTGTGCAACAAGCGAATCCCTCAGCTAAACATGACTTCCCTTGTTCTAGATGTGACCAAGATAATAAGATAACGTTCCGGACCATCTTCTACCTGACGGAGGACAAAGTGGAAGTGCATTGTCCAGTGTGCAACAAGCGAATCCCTCAGCCAAACATGACTTCCCTTGTTCTAGATGTGAGCAAGATAATAAGATAACGTTCCGGACCATCTTCTACCTGACGGAGGACAAAGTGGAAGTGCATTGTCCAGTGTGCAACAAGCGAATCCCTCAGCTAAACATGACTTCCCTTGTTCTAGATGTGACCAAGATAATAAGATAACGTTCCGCACCATCTTCTACCTGACGGAGGACAAAGTGGAAGTGCATTGTCCAGTGTGCAACAAGCGAATCCCTCAGCTAAACATGACTTCCCTTGTTCTAGATGTGACCAAGATAATAAGATAACGTTCCGGACCATCTTCTACCTGACGGAGGACAAAGTGGAAGTGCATTGCCCAGTGTGCAACAAGCGAATCCCTCAGCTAAACATGACTTCCCTTGTTCTAGATGTGACCAAGATAATAAGATAACGTTCCGGACCATCTTCTACCTGACGGAGGACAAAGTGGAAGTGCATTGTCCAGTGTGCAACAAGCGAATCCCTCAGCTAAACATGACTTCCCTTGTTCTAGATGTGACCAAGATAATAAGATAACTTTCCGGACCATCT
Organism: Neoaliturus tenellus; assembly: GCA_030545055.2. Taxonomy (NCBI): domain Eukaryota; kingdom Metazoa; phylum Arthropoda; class Insecta; order Hemiptera; family Cicadellidae; genus Neoaliturus; species Neoaliturus tenellus. The sequence goes on from CM061534.1 coordinate 40,989,562, forward strand.
TCTACCTGGCGGAGGACAAAGTGGAAGTGCATTGCCCAGTGTGCAACAAGCGAATCCCTCAGCTAAACATGACTTCCCTTGTTCCAGATGTGACCAAGATAATAAGATAACGTTCCGGACCATCTTCTACCAGGCGGAGGACAAAGTGGAAGTGCATCGTCCAGTGTGCAACAAGCGAATCCCTCAGCTAAACATGACTTGCCTTGTTCCAGATGTGACCAAGATAATAAGATAACGTTCCGGACCATCTTCTACCTGGCGGAGGACAAAGTGGAAGTGCATTGTCCAGTGTGCAACAAGCGAATCCCTCAGCTAAACATGACTTCCCTTGTTCCAGATGTAACCAAGATAATAAGATAACGTTCCGGACCATCTTCTACCTGGCGGAGGACAAAGTGGAAGTGCATCGTCCAGTGTGCAACAAGCGAATCCCTCAGCTAAACATGACTTTCCTTGTTCCAGATGTGACCAAGATAATAAGATAACGTTCCGGACCATCTTCTACCTGGCGGAGGACAAAGTGGAAGTGCATTGTCCAGTGTGCAACAAGCGAATCCCTCAGCTAAACATGACTTTCCTTGTTCTAGATGTGACCAAGATAATAAGATAACGTTCCGCACCATCTTCTACCTGGCGGAGGACAAAGTGGAAGTGCATTGTCCAGTGTGCAACAAGCGAATCCCTCAGCTAAACATGACTTCCCTTGTTCCAGATGTGACCAAGATAATAAGATAACGTTCCGCACCATCTTCTACCTGGCGGAGGACAAAGTGGAAGTGCATTGTCCAGTGTGCAACAAGCGAATCCCTCAGCTAAACATGACTTCCCTTGTTCTAGATGTGACCAAGATAATAAGATAACGTTCCGCACCATCTTCTACCAGGCGGAGGACAAAGTGGAAGTGCATTGTCCAGTGTGCAACAAGCGAATCCCTCAGCTAAACATGACTTCCCTTGTTCCAGATGTGACCAAGATAATAAGATAACGTTCCGCACCATCTTCTACCTGGCGGAGGACAAAGTGGAAGTGCATTGTCCAGTGTGCAACAAGCGAATCCCTCAGCTAAACATGACTTCCCTTGTTCCAGATGTGACCAAGATAATAAGATAACGTTCCGCACCATCTTCTACCTGGCGGAGGACAAAGTGGAAGTGCATTGCCCATTGTGCAACAGTGAAGTTTGTACTTGGACCGACGTCAAGAAGCTACTCGCGTCATTCACGCAGGACCCCGCTTGTGTTGACGACAGCTACTGCTTGAAAAATAGGCCTACACCCTCTATAGGGTCATTCCTAAAGGAGAAAATGTATCAATTCTTAGGAGGGATTAGGAATGTTTTGGGGTAGCATCTTCACACATGCACTAAGAGGGTTTTTACTTTACAGAAAAGAGCTGTGAGATTTAATCACAAATGTTGATTTCGAAACATCTTGTTAACAATTTTTTATAATATAACTTGTTTACTACTTATGGTTTGTACTTATACTTAACAATATTATTAGTTAAAAAATAATAAATTTTCAATAAAAAAAATTAAATTCGCAGCTACAATACTTGCCAAAGTGACTTCATATGTAAAAACAATAACAAACTAAATTTCACTTCAAACAGTCCCTACATTAAAGGAGATATATTTCAATATGTTGAAAACTAACCTGAAAAGATTAAATAGAGAAGCTTTCAACAACAGACTTAAAGCACTCCTCATCAACAAAGTTCCTTATAACCTAGACATAAATTTCAAATAGTTCTTATGCGACTGTAATATTTTATTGTTATAAGATGCATATGTTGTATGACTTGACTACGTCGATGCAAAAATGTAATGATGTGTTCTTGACAATAAAACATTATTATTATTATTAAGTATCTTGATCTCAGATAGATTTATTAGTCTGTTTTCCTTAATAACTCCTTAAAGAACATTATATGTGGTGGTGCTACCTTTTTTTTCCACCCTTGGCCTTTGGCACTGAACACACACGGAGATTTGGGGTTCCTTTCCCAACCCCCAAAAACCATTTTAAAATCTCCTGATGAGTAATTTTATTTCTTTTGGCAATCTTCTGCATTAAATCACCCTCCCCTGCCGTATCCTGGCATGTACTTACAATGGATGGATTCATTAGGTAGCCTTCATAAGTTGCAGAACATTAGCTTTTCATTTACAGAGCCAGTTTTAAACTGCTAATTAATATATGATTATCTAATTGGTTAAAATTATATAAAAAACTTAATAAAATACACAAATATAACGGACATAATATGAGCCATTGTTTGAGTGCTACCAATGAATACAGAGACTTTTAAGAAGAACAGATCCCATGTTAAATATTCTGCCGTTTTTCTTAATTGGGCAACTCACTACCAGGCAGCGTCGGAGTGCTGGCTGTTCTAACAACGACTACAAACCCCCAGTCTTTTTTTAATTGGGCCAATCACCATCGGTAGCTTCGAGCGGTGGCTGTTCCAACCAGCGAACACCGCAAACAGCTGGCTGTTCCAATTGCATTTCATCCCCCCTCGAGCATCCACCGTGGTAGCGGCAATTTTAGTATTCTTGGATTCGGAATTTAGTAAAGAAAATATTCATTTTATTGCACTTCTACCACTATGGTATGGCCCAGGAAGGTGTAAATAAAGGCGCGCACCATCGTTGGAATTGAAAAATTCCTCAGTAGACCCGAGTGAAAGGGGGGGGGGGTACACATAATGGAACACCGCGGGAGTACAGCGCGCGCTGTCTCGTGGTGAGTTGCCCAATTTCAATTAGCGAATCTGGTAGAATAAAAGCCATAAGATGTGTTTTTCTTAAAAGTCTCTGTATTCATTGGTGCTACTGTCTGATTTCTACGGTTTTTTTTCATTTCATTTCATAATATCTTTATTCACAAAAGTACAAGTGTACAAGAATGGCGTCAAAATACAATATAAATTGCAACCATTACACTATGAATAAAACATAGTTGGCCAATATAGATAAAACAAATAAAATCCTTATATCTTAACAAAATTATAAACCGTTTTTTATCTTTTTTTACTGAAAGAACAATAAAAACTAGGAGTGAAAGAGAGATAAAAAAAAGTCAATTAGGCCTATCTACCCTAAGTTTTATTAAAGAATTCCTCCAATGAGTATAATGCTTTTGTAATCAGAAATTGTTCAAGTTTCTTTTTGAAATTTTTTAAGTTGTCTATTTCTTTCAATTCTACTGGCAAATAATAAAAAAATTTATTCCTGCATAAATTGGTTTTTTCTTAAACAATTCTTTTAATTTTTTAATTTTCTTTTGCCTGTCAAAGCCAGAAGATTGTTATTTCTAGTATTATAATTATGTGAGGTAATACTGGCAGTTGTTCAAGATTTATTTTAACGTGCAATATTAGTTGATAAATGTATAGCCCATGGACAGTTAAAATTCCCAGTGACTGAAAATGATCTTTCACGGAATCCAGGTAGCCTAATTTCAATATTATCCTGATAGCTTTTTTTTGCAAAAAAGGAATTTGATTTAAATTGTTTGCAGAATTTGCACCTTATAAACATAAGCCAAAGGCTATATGTGATTCTATGAAAGCAAAGTAAATTTGTTTTAGTGTTTCAATGCTAGTTAGTTTGACCATTTGCCTCAGAGCATATAAACCAGAGGATATCTTTGAAATAACAAGGTTGACATGTTCATTCCAGTTTAATTGTTTATCAATGGTCAGACCTAAAAATTTGAAAGCATTCACTTCTTCTAATAAGTTAGTATCCATAAAAATGTTATAATTTTTATTTGAAGGATTTTTGGAACTCGAAAACTGAATGTATTTAGTTTTCTGGGGATTAGGAAGCAGATTGATGTCTTGCAGGAATTGTGAGGTTTGAGATAAGTTAATGTAAGAGGTTATTTCAACCTCTGGCGCTGATTTACCTGCGATTTTAAAATTTAAGTCATCTGCATATAGGCATACTTTATTGGGGTTATCAACCATTTTTGGTAATCCCGTCAAGTAAACTAAAAACAATAAAGGGCCCAGGATAGAACCTTGGGGGACTCCATATTTAATTATGTTTGCGTTTGTCTTTGCTGAGGTTAGACAGTTAAAATCGTTAGCATAGGTGATATCTACAAGCTGCTTTCTGCCAATAAGATATGATTTGAACCAATTTACACCTGTTTATGAAACAATGGAAAGAAATGTGTTATTTTGTATTTTGTGTCTATCTACACCAGAGGCATTTTTTAACGTTTTGACGGGGAACAGTCCAAACCCCAGTCTTGTTACTATCTAACATCGACCAGTTGTTAGAAAGCATCATTAATTAATAGCCCAATGACAAATGGCAACTGGGTCCAAAATCGATCCTTTAAAAAGCTACTAACTTTCCTCAGGATCGATCCGGCAACCTTTGGATTCAAAGGCGAGCACTATAAATAATAAATAATAAAAATGCCTTTAATAGCCTTTTACTATAGCCATTAATAGCATGAGCTTTATGTGCCATCCAGCCAAGGGAACTCATGACACCCTATTTCCATTTCATTCAGTAGAGTTCACCAAATCCGCTAAAAATGAAGTTCCCATGGATATCAAAATGGTTAACGTTCAGACTAAATTGTAAACGAAAAAACGAGTCATTAATGTTTAAAACTCAAAATACAACAGACAACTTATTAGCCATTTTATTTCGCTCCGACTTAAACAGGCCATGTGTCATAAAAATTTACCTATAGTCTTCCAATTAACAAACATATGTTTATATTTATTTATTATTAGTAAGTTGACATGTTACATCATCTGGTTTTGTTTGTTTGTATACTCATTCATGTATCTTTGCTTTTATTACCGGACTGCGATCAAACTATATTCGGCAACGGTTGTTGGAAAAGTCAACCCTTACTCTTCAAGAAGCATTAGATCAAGCAAGAAGTCTTAAAATGGCTCAAGTTCAAGCAGATTCCTATTTGAAAAATACAATAAATGTCAACACAAAAACATGTTATTCTTTAGTGGAAAAGGAAAATTCTGTAGATCCTAGTTCAACATCGACACGAAATAATTCCGAAGTGAATATTCCTCAATTATCAGCTGCAACAACACTGAAATGCTTTTTCTGTGGTGAAAATAAACACAAGCGCGAAATTTGCCCAGCTAAGGATGTGAAATGCTATAACTGCAATAAAACTGGTCACTTTAGTCGAGTGTGTAGATCGAGAAGACTTTTGGAAAAGAAAGTAAAAGACAGTCATACTGCTAGTGTTTGTGCATCATCTCCGCCTGTTCTGTCTAAAGCGACACTGTCAGTGAAAATCAATTCAATTTTGGCAGATGCTCTGATTGATACCGGAAGTTCCGAAAGTTTTGTCAGCAAACAGTTTGTACGAATGCATCAACTGAAATGTCAGCCAGGAAGATTAAATGTTGCAATGGCTTCCACAACGCTTAGTTCTGAGATAAATGAGTGCTGCCATGTTAAGTTAGAGCTATTAAACCATGTCTACGAAAATGTCAATCTAGGCTATATGTTATGGACAACTTATGCGCGGATATTATTATAGGACATGACATTTTAAGGAAACATTCGAGCCTTGAGATGACATTTGGTGGAAATAAAGCACCTCTAAAGGTATGCGGTCTAGCTCAAGTAAGCATACCACCCGTCCATCTTTTAGCGAATTTCCCTATAGGGAATACGCTATTACGGTAGTAGCCATGGTAAGACCTAAGCCCGGGACCGCTTTACTTTTTCATTTTGAGGTCCCCAGAAACCAAAAACACCATTCGTTAATTTTCTTATATATGTATATATATATATATATCTATATATCTATCTATATATCTATGTGTCCGTGGTACTGATAACTTTTGAAGGAGACCTCCGATTTTGATGAAATTTGGTATGGAGGTGTAAGACCAGGTCTATTTTCAAGAGTTCGCGAACCAGCATTGTCGGGTTATGGGAACGGGGTTTTATGGGGTTTCAAAGGGGTCAAAAATGGGTTTTTGGCATTTTTGGACCTTAATTTTTAAAATTCATCAATTTTAACTGAAACTATTTAAAAGAGCTTAAAAAAACAAACAACTTGGCATTTTGAATTTTTATCATAGCATAACTGGTTACGGGGCAAATCCAAAAATGTGTTTTCCATGTTATTCTTATGGGAAATCAAGAAAACCCTATATATTGCTTCTTTATTGACATAATTTAATCAAATTTGGTATGTACATTATCTATATAAGGTTTAACTTATAGGTACTTGCTTACAAGACCCATATGGCGGCAAACCTACATACTCACCCCCATGGGGTTTATGGGGAAAATAAAAAATTGCCAGAGTTTGATACAATTGTGTGTTTACATTCACCAATTATTGATTAACTTAGATTTTCTAACAACACCCAATGGCAGAAAACCTACATACTCGATCCTATGGTGTTTTTATGGGGAAAGTAAATAATCTGAAATTCCATTGGAAATTCGCTGAGTACGCAGGTCTGCTGCGACGGGGGTATTTACAAATCTTACGTCATATTGCAGACCAATAGCTATAAAGTCAAGACGTCTTTCTCATGAAGATAACAATTTTGTAACATTAGAGGTCGACAGAATGCTAAAAGAAGAAATTATAGAGGACAGTCATTCACCTTGGAGGGCACAAGTTCTTGTTGTCAAAGGAGAATCTAAGAAAAAGAGAATGGTTATAGATTATTCTCAAACAATTAACAGATTTACTGAATTAGACGCATATCCTTTGCCAAAGATTGAGAATATTGTCAATGAAGTAGCAAAGTGTAAAGTATATAGTACAATCGACTTAAGTTCTGCTTACCATCAGATACCTAAAGTTGAAGAAGATAAGTTGTACACCGCCTTTGAAGCCGATGGTCGCCTGTTTCAATTCCGAAGAATTCCTTTTGGGATCACAAACGGAGTGCCAGCCTTCCAACGAGTTATGAATTAAATCATAAAAAGAGAGAATTTAGTTAAGACCAATGCTTACCTGGATGATATAACAATCGGTGGAGATAGTGAGGAAGAACATGACAAAAATCTCTCAACTTTCTTGGACATTGCACGGAAGTACAACCTGACAATAAATCATGATAAGAGCAAGTTTCGTCAAACATCAATTAAATTGTTGGGTTAGGCCTACCAAATCTCTTATAGAACAATTAAACCGGACCCAATAAGGCTACAACCGCTGATGGACCTACCTGTACCTAATGACACATCTTCCCTCCGAAGAGCGATGGGGATGTTTGCACACTATGCCAATCTCATCCCCAAGTTTTCTGAAAAGATCCAGACATTTAGTAACGACCAGAAGTTTCCGTTATCCAGAGAGTCTGTTGAAGCATTTTGCAAGCTTAAAAACGACATCGCTTCTGCCACGAAGTCACCCATCAATGACGAAGAGCCATTCACTGTGGAGACAGACGCTTCTAATCACGCTCAGTGCAACTCCCTCTCAAGGGGGGAGACCGGTTGCATTTTACTCCAAAAGCCTTACACCTTCTGAACGCAAACACCCCATTGTGGAGAAAGAAGCCCAAGCTATCGTCGAGGCCTTAAAACACTGGAGACATTATCTTGTAGGACGGTCTTTCCGGCTCATTACAGACCAACAATCGGTCGCTTACATGTTCGATAACAAAGCTTCTGGTAAGATTAAAAACGAAAAAACCCAAAGGTGGCGTATGGAACTGTCTTGCTTTAAATATGACATTTCATATAGACCTGGAAAGGAAAACTCAACAGCGGATACCCTGTCTCGCGTGTGCTCTGTCACTGGACACCTTAGTCTTAAGGAAATTCATGAATCACTCTGTCACCCTGGAATAATGAGACTCTATCACTGGGTTAGAACGAAAAATCTCCCCTTTTCACTCGACGATATCAAGAAAATGACGGCTTCATGCACAGTTTGTACAGAACTAAAGCCAAGATTTTGCAAATATCAAGGTCAACTGATTAAAGCCACGACTCCATTTGAACGTCTAAATATCGATTTCAATATTTCGTCTAAATATCGAGTTTAGTGCAAAAACCCGCTAAGAACACTAAACATGATCATATGGAACATGACGGGTTTTTGCACTAAACAAAGATTTCAACCTGTATTTTAGTAGCATTGTTGGAATAGAACATGATGGGTTTTTGCACCAATCGATGTGTTTATCTATTTTGTACAATAATATGGTCTTAACTCAATTTTGCCCAATTTGGCACTTAACGGGTTTTTGCACTAAACGGTTCATTTATCATGATTAATTTAACTTTGCAAAATCATAACAAAGTCTAAGAAATCAGCTGTAGGCTAACAAAATATTCTTTGGCAAACTACGGATTTTAGTAGTTGGACAAATTTACTGCAGATAGCTGCACGTGTAATAATAATACATTTTTACTTGAATGAAGGATTCAAGTGAAATCGAACATGTTCAATTTCTGTCTACTTGGAAATCAGCTGTTACTTGAATAACAAAATCTTCACTTGACTGAACGTTTACACGAGTCAAGTCGACTTGACTGTCCATTTTTCCTGACTTGATTCAAGTAACTTGAACCGTGTAAACGACCACTTTTGGTCACAACAACAAACAGCTGTTACTTGAATAACAAAAATTTTACTCGAAAGGACGTTTACACGGGTCAAGTCATGGTCAAGTCGCCTACTTGACTCAAGTAACTTGACCCGTGTAAACCTAGCTTTACAATGGTGTTTTAAGTTGAATAAAACCTAGTCAAAGGTGTTTAGATTTCATTTCACCATGCATTGACTGTGATACTCCACCTAACCGCAAATTGCCTGCTAATGTGTACCAAACGTATAACCACATCAGTGTCACCAGAACCTTTATTCCTCACTTGCAGAGTCTCTACAGAAATTCAATTTTCCATTTCCCTCACCTGTCCGGTGAAACTTCCCTAGCCAAATTTTCAACTTTGTCTAAGAATTTTTGTTTAATAATGCCGGTATGTGCTACTCAAACATGTATGTAATGGCAAAATCATTATTTTCAGCATGATGTTTGCCTTGGATTCCAGAAAATTATAATAAAATCTATTGATCTAAATTAAAATCACAAAACCCAATTTGGTATCTGAAATAGCAATAAAAGCCATACCTTTCACTAGCGATTCCCATGGTAGAGCGTACCCTTAGGGGGTATACAAATCGCCGACCGGGCTTAAACCCCGTTTGCACGTAACGATATATTGCAGCGATCTGATTGCACCATCAAATTGTTGCGATAAATTGGACATTGATGTTCTGTCTATTCACATCGATTTTTTGCCCCAATTTCCTTCGCAATTTGTTCATCTTGTCCCACTTTGCTATCAACTTGGGAGAGATACTGTTGTGGTCCATGTATGTAATTTATTTTACAAGAGTAGCAAGAAAGAAGTAATATCGTTCTTGGCTTCTCAAGTAAACAAATTTTCGCATGTGAATGGGTTAGTTACTCCTCTAATAAAGAAACAAGATACAGTTATGCAAAAATCAAAATCAGTGCTCCTCCGCCTTCATTGTGACCAGGAGAGCACTGTTATTTACTGTTTTGATCACAGCGATAAGTTGAAGCGCTGTCTACACGTTCCAACATGTCGCTCCAACCTTACAATATCATGGTCAATCGACGCCAAAAATTCAAATTTTTAATTATATTGCAGTGATCTCCCGTCTAAAAGCTCCGATCATCGCAACGATATGATTGGTACTGATCAGATCGCTACAATATATTGTTGCGTGTAAACGAGGCTTTACGACAGGAAACACTTGGTGGATGGTCGGCACTATCCATTTAACATAGAATGCCAATTAGTAAAATAAGTTTGAGTGAAGCAAAGCTAGATTGAGTATTTTTATTTAGTCAGATACCAATTTATGATTAAAAATAGAAGAAATTTACAATTTAAACATTTAACTATAATCTAATAAAAGTTCTTAATTTCCCAAATGAAATCGTTGTCACTGAATGTATTAGTGAACTGCATTTCAGCAGATCTGGTCATAATGCTGAATGGGGCGTAATGGGAATTGCTGATTGCACCAACTAATCATTGCGATAAATTGGACATTGATGTTCTGTCTATGCGCATCGATTTTTTGTCCCAACTTCCTTCGCAATTTGTTGGTCTTGTCTCATTTGCGATCAACATGGGAGAGATACTGTTGTGGTGCATATATGTAATTTCTTTTACAAGAGTAGCAAGAAAGACACAACGCAAACCAAGAAGTAAGTGGTGTCATTCTTGGCTTCTCAAGAGGGACACATTTTCACATGTGAATCGAATTGTCCCCAACGGAGGCTGGGGGAAATGGAGCATTATCAGGTCCCTTGGCCGCACGGCACATCATAAAGGTCATGCATGCAATTAATGGCTATAACACATTTCTTTTTTGTTGTTTCATAAATCTTAAATATAATTTTAATCGTCATGCTGAAAATAATGTTTATTAGGCTACATTATTTACACGTTTGTGAACACACATTATGAAGCAAAAATGTCGAGACATATTTGGATATTGGTCACAAAAGTTTTACCAACCCAGTCAGAGAAATGGAAAATTGAAATTCTGTGGAAACCCTACAAGAGTGAAGCTGCAACGTCGGCGTCGAATATATGCCTCTGGCGGCACTAATGTTGGCAACAATACAGCAAACATTAGTATGTGATTTGCGGTTAGGTGGAATATCACAGTCAATGCATACACTATTCCACCCTCTGCTTCTTTAATAATACCCACATCATCAACGACAACAAAGCCAACAATCAAAGCTCTAGAAGAGTTATTTTAAAGATTTGGCTATCCAAAGGTCATTGTAAGTGATAATGAACCTCACCTACCATCTTACGAGTTTCACACCTTTTGTTTAAAGCCTAAACATCAAACATGCTCGAATCACCCCTTATCACCCGAAGAGCAATGGGTTGGCAGAACGATGTGTGCGGACATTTAAAGAGCGTAAGAATGCCTCAAAGGAAAATACTGGGACTGTTCAAGAAAAGCTCAAAAGTATTTTGTTCGCAGATAGAACACCACCAAGAAAACACCATTTTGAAATCCGGCCGGTGGTTCGGTCCCGAGGTGGCCCAGATTTATGGGCTTCTTCATTTTTTAAATAAACCTTTTATTTGTCCAACTTAGAGAATGACCCCATGCAAGGGGTTAAGAGGATCTCCACTGTAAGATAAAGGTGATATAAAATAATTCTCTTCTAAAAACCCAGTAATTAAAAATTTATTGATATAACTGTATAACAACATCACCATCGCAACTTATACCAGATAAACATATCATTAGAAATATACTGAGAACTGAAATCATGTTAAGTATTAAAAATAATGTATACACTAAAATAAAAATATTACCATAGAATAGGAATAATATCATCACATAAAAGGTACTTTTACCACTCAATTTCAGTCAAAATAATCTCTCATTTACATAAAAGTCCTGGAAAGTAAATTCCACACATTCAATAACAACAGGAGAATCTCAGTAAACTCCTTTTAACATAAAAAATGATATAAGGGATAAAAGTAAAAAAAAAATATGTTACACAGTGTCAAATTGATCTAGGATTATTGAAATGAGACGACCTCATTCTACAGGTGTATAACAAAGTATATAAAATATATAACAGTTTTCAACAATTTTGATTACTTGCGAGCAACTTGATTTTTGTACCCAGGCTTAGTATGGTTAATATTATCATGAACACACGCCTTTTCAGAGAGACCAAGTAATATGACCACAAGCAGCAACGAAATGTGTGAAAATTACATAAAAATAATTTTAAAAAATTGCCTTTTAGATCACAAAAAACATTGTAGAAGTAAAAATTATTTAAATTAAATACGTAGTTTTTAGTGATAAGAAAAAATAAACCGCCTAAAAATTGGGGGTATTTTCTGTATAGAACAATTTTCCAACTAGGAAGTTATTCCCCAAATGAAAACCTGAAATGCTCCAAGAGTTTAAAAATGGAATGTCAGAATAATACTCGTCTCTAGAAGAAACCTTATATAACATAATATATGAGATATTTTCAGTGCATTTATGCAAAACCAACTAATTTTTATCATACACTCTAACACTTTCTACCTTTTCCTGCTTATCAGTAATACAACCTATTTGAATACAAAAATATAAATATGCACCCTTCAAAACTTCAAATAATTTTAAATACATAATTAAAAAAAATATCATCCAGGCCTACTCTCTTAATAATAGATTTATATCTACTAATTACTGTTAGATTTGCGCCTTATTATTGAAAAACAAACATTTCGAACATGCTTAGCATTTAAAAAATCAAGTATTTGTTGGAAGACATCGAGTGAGCAGTCACTGTAAAGTGATAAGACTATTATTAAAAAAAGTTTAAGCATGAAACCAAATGGTATAAATGAACATAGACTTTACGTAGAATAGCTGTATTTAAATCCTAAGTGGTGGTAACCAACATCAAGTGTCACATCGACAGGTATTTAATCATACAAGCAAATCTGTTTTATAACATTAATCCCTTCGCTAAGGTTTGGCGTCTAACAATTTAGCTGTAACGATAAACATTGGCAGCACTGAAAACCAGCATATAACGATCAACAATTGGAGCTACTTTCGTACAGAAGTCCATGATAATTTTCTAATTAAACAAAATTCACTTGATGAGAGGTACCGGGTAAGCCAAAAAAACATTACCGTTTTGAAAATGAAAGATTTTGAGAACCAAAAATAGATTAATACTGCAAATTACATTACAATATTTACATGATTTAGCCATTTTATATTTTATAGGTAATATCTTTCAAATGATATCCATTCATATCCACACAGGCCTCCCATCTTTTCCTCAAACTTGAAAGTTACTTCTGGTAACATTTATTGAGGAACAGCTGCAAACTCGTTTCTTATGTACCGTACTGCTTAAGTTCAGCTATATTGCGGGGTCTTGACACAAAAACTTTCATTTTATGATAGCCCCATACCGAAAAGTCGCACGATGAAAGGTGAAGATCGCGCAGGCCATGTAACATCACCAAATCATGAAATCAAGTATCCTGGGAACAATTAATGTGATAATGCTATAGCACCTAATGAGTGGGGAGTAGCCCTGTCTTGCTGAAATCTTGGAATTCCTTAAAGGCCTAACTGCGGCACCGAAAAATCCCTAACTGAAACAGTACATAAGAAACGTAATCTATGTATTAATACGCAAGCATGTTTCATTTCCTCCTTTTTTCTCAGCTCATGTGCGTCGTAGGAGAAATCCGCGCATACCGTTAGAAAGGTATAGTCCTGTAGATGAGCAGAATCACATTCTAATTCACATCAGACTCCAGGGCTACGCCCTACAGTCTTTCAAAGTTCCAACGTTAACCTTATGGAGGAAAGATGATTGACTCATAGACAGCTGTTGTAAAAACAACTGCTAGAAAAACAGGAAGAACAGTGGTTTCAGTTATAAAATGTTTTTAAACTTCTTGGGTCCAGATCAACTGAAATTCTGATTGAATTTCGATCAGGAGGCGATCTCTAGTTACTGTTATGCCTCAATCGAAATTACAAAAAGTAACTGTTAAGTTTGCAGAAACGTTGGGAAGCCTGTGTACATGTGAATAGATTTATTTGATAGATATTTTTTATAAAAAAATAAAATGGCATAATCGTGTAAATATTTTAGTATAAACTATATGTTTACTTCTTGAAAAATTTCACTTTAAAAACTGTCATGTCCTTTTGGCTTTGGTATAATCATATTGATGGTAAAGTCAAACATATCGTCAATGGTTGTGATTAAATACAATATCAGATCTTTGATTGTAATTACAGTATACACAAAATACCTTCACAACTTCAAATAATTGTTAAAACATAACTAAAAATTATAATCTATGAATATTCTCTTCGGTAATAGTAGATATTCACCGATAGAATATTGTTACATTTATGCTTTTTTATTGCAAAAATAAATATATTTAATCTTTCATTAAATCAAACTGTCAACTGGATATAAAGAAAAAACCTGTAATGTAATATTATTTACTCAAAGGTAACCTATCATTGAAAATATTAAAACTTACCCTGTAAGGGATTCAAATCCATTTGAAAACAAAAGTTGATGGACTTACAATCTAAGTGCTTTCCAATAAAAATGATAAGCAAAATAAATTCAAAATCAACATAAATGAATTTAAAAAAAAAAAAATCATTAATACAGGCAATGAGTAACCTGCAAACAAATCTTTGAAGTAATGATGTTTCAGAAATTTTTATGGCCCAGCACAATTTTTACTGCCATTCATATTTACCTCCTATCATATACTTTGATACACTAGCAATCCTGCCCGTATTCGATTTTTCCTTGGTAGAAATTTAAACCTAGAATGCTACACATAACAGTGCATAAACTAATAATAGTTAATACTCTAAATTACTAAATAACAGTTGTTCGCTGCAATAATGGAATGTATGGCACGGAATGTATCTTCGATTCGACGCTTGATCAAGCCAGTCTTCTGGAAAATAAGTAAATCCATTATTGTTAATTGCTTAAGTGTTACATTATTATTGTGTAAAAGTAGGTGTTAAAGGTATTTGGTAATTTTTTCCTAATTTTAAAATTGTGTCTTTGATTTTTACAGCAGGCTGCACTGTAGAACGCATTGATATTTGTAGTAATAATTGGTAATTGATATTGTAGTAATTTAGAATAGAGAGAATTTTTCTGGGACAAAACAGGAAATATCTTTCAAAGAATCGACATACAATAATCAAGATTGTCCCTTACTTAACAACTTTATTCACAACGTAAAATAAACATAGCTTGGCTTTAGTTTCAACAATCACAGTTTAGTTTTTTCTTCTTTTATTTCAAATCAAGTTTAACTATGAGGCAAAATAAAATGACAGAGAATTCATACCCAAAGTGTCATTGCTGGTGAGTCATTGCTCGTATATTATATAGAACCATGGAAGTCACCACCTAGTTAGTCATTTGGTTATTTTAGTTTACAATAGGGATGGACGGGTCTCGAAATTACGAGAAATTTTCGAGAAATTTTCAATCTCGTTCACCGAGACGAGATTTGATTTTGATCGAGATTTTTCAAGACGAGAAATAATTCGTGAATAACGATAAAAACGGGTATAAATAATCTACGAATTGCTAGGCCTATTTTACTATCAATTTAATACTGAAAAATAAATTATTTTGAAGCAATGTGTTTTATTTTTCCTATCATCCTCACAACTACAAACTTAATTGGCCATCATAAACTGTTAAACTACGGTTGGACTTCCAAGACTTGGACTGGACTGGAGACGTCTGCATCTGCAGCTGCAGCTGCAGCTGCACGGTCTGTTAGTGGTAGTTAGTCAACATAGCAACTGATTTATAAAATAATTCATTTGTTTGATAAATCTTTAGAACATTGGAAAAGCTTTATAAACAATAAACAATCATAATTTGACATTTAATTGCTTCAAGATGATTATATAAAACTAATTCAAATATTTTTTGGCAAATTTAAGAGCTGTTTTGACATTAACAGTAATAGTAGAGACAATCAGATGAATGACAAGGTGGCCAATCAGATTTAATAATGGCTAACCTATAATATCCCACGCAATACAATTTAATTTTCTTTCATACTCTTTGCAGAGTTCAGCTATTTTAAGCCAAAAATGCTTAAAATCGGCTGATGGTTGATTTTATTTAAAGGTTTGTATACTAAAAAAACTGAATAGGCCTATTAACAATAATTGTTGAATAGCAATAAATAGGTTGTGTTCAATATATAGAAAATCAATGGTCTTAAAAGAACCATACAGGCTTCATGGCTATACTAATGCTTGCCTTTATTCAGTTAGGAGCAAAATAAAAACCTTATTTTACCACTAGCAGACGAAAAATCGAGGGAATTACGTGAGTTCCAAAAAAGTGAAAGTTTAAAGTTATGTATACAGGACTTGAATAGTTTGGAGAAATGACAATGAATAGCAAACAAAATGAGAGCTGAAGATTTTCTTATGGACAAAGACAAAGAAGAAGAGAGAGTTGAAAATTAAAATTTAAATCCACTAATTACAAGGGATTTCTTGTTAGCCTCCCGGCCTCTAGTCTTGTGACTCAAAGTTAGTGAGCCTATGCCTATATTACAAAAACTGTGAGTGAGGAAAATGTCTTATTTGGAAACATTTTATTAAAGTAAGTTAATAGTGAAAAGTGTGATACATGAAAAAGAAAAGTGAACAAAGTAACTGTAACAGAGGATTCTCTTTTTATGTTTTATTAAACGTAGGTCGATAGGGTTTATGGTTATATCTTCTCAATCTTTTTATTGGGTACATCCCTTTATAGGCCTAGACCATTTGTTAAGAAAGCGACTTTTTTAACTTCAGTTTATTAACATAATCAGCATTATACAAAGTTCCTTCACATAAATCAGGATTTAACAATGTTAAAAAATCAGATTAAAATCCAGAACGCACATGTCTCGTAATCTACGAGAAGGAAAATCTCGTCTCGATCTCGTCTCGAAATTTTATGGGAATTAAAAATTCTCGTCTCGTCTCGTCTCGAACTAAAAATCCAATCTCGTCCATCCCTAGTTTACAAGCCTTTAATATTTTTAAATTATTCCAAGAAAATTTAACAAAATCAATTAAAGCATAGGAATTTTCTTAATTCTCTACAAGTTACCAATCTTACAGACAAAGTTTACACATAATTCCATTAGTTGTGTATTTAACCAAATTCAACAACCGACTTTAAAACTTGAACCATTGATTCATGAATAGACACACTAACATGAATAGACACTTTCTCTTCCAAGGCATTTTTTATACCAAAATTTTCAGTTGATTTTATAATTATTCAGCTTGCTTTACAGTGGTGCAAAAACACTTTATCACAACATAAAAATTACCTTCAGTTATAAAATGTTTCATCCTTGGTTAAGAAGGGTCGTAATACTGATTTACCTATCATATGTCACTTGTACTTCCATGAAGGCTGCGGAATATCGTACCACCGTAAATTGGTTTCAAACACACTTAAATGCTATGAGAAGCCTAATCACGCTAGTGTATATAGTCAATGCTTGGTCTGACAACATTTTAATAGTGAAGTTTAATGTAAATATGTTTAGTATAGTCGGAAAAAAATACTTTATCAAGGCACCTTATGGACCCTTAATACTCCTGACAACCAATAAGTTACTTTAAAGACAACTACTGTAGACTTTCAAAACCCCGATAGATAATAAGCCAGGGTGTTACAAGGTTAGTGACAGTGCTGGATTAGTGGGAGGAGTCAATTCTACAAAGAAAAACAGCACAACAATAATTTATGATAAAAACTCTGAAAATATGGACTTAGGCGCTGTCAAGATTACCGGAGTTGGTTTTACACCCTTTATTTATTCAACCAGAACATTGAACACTAACTCTCAATGATGATTACATTGCAGAGAAGAAACCACTAGTGATGAAACCGCGTTAGGGGCCTGAAATAACCATCAAACGAATATCCTATTAACAACAACCAAACATCAAATAGCAGCCCCATTAACATCGGAATCGTGTTTAATGACCAAATTGAGTGTTACAGGGTGTCTACTGAACTCTAAACAAAAAATTTCTGAACGATTCCCGTACATTTATATTTGTTTTTAACAATTTTTACCCCAACCATTTAAGTATAACGGTTTGTAGTTAAACTAAAAACAGCTAAGCAATAAAAAAAACACAAAAAACAATGTTATGAGTTTTTATGTTATTCTTACAGTGTGTTGTGACATATGGTACAAAAGAACACAAAATGGTATGCACGTATAAACCAGGTAACATCATGCAAGATTGAACATAAATTGGTAACACGGTATAAATAGAACAGTTGACTTTACATCCCTAGGGTTGTAAGAAAAATCTTAATCTTTAAGAATGTAGAAAAATTTGTATGGTAGTAAAAAAAGAAAACTAGGCCGAATTTAATATTTGATCAATCAAATTAAGGATGATTCTCAAACACATAAATAGGCTTTTAATAAATAACACATAAGTTTCCATGGAGAAAAAAACATTTAACTTTAAATAACATTTGCAACATAATTAGTAAGGAAAGGAAAATATAAAGGATTTTTTCCAGTCCCTATTAATGTTACCTGCAACCAAATGCAGCTTGCCATGTGCATACAGTACCACCTAAAATTTAAGGACATAAGCCAAATTTCCTAAAATTTAAGGACATTCCTCAAACATTTCATAACAACAAGAAATTTAAGTACAATTCCCGGATATCCAGGATTTTATGGACAGTAGTCACTCTGTTTATCATCCAAAACCAGGCTGTTAATAAACATCGCAAATAGCACACTACTTGAGGAACCAGATTATTGAGGGATACTGTAAAGATACAGTAGAAGCCCTCTAGTCCGGCCTTGGATGGTTTGGCCACCGGATAATCCGACCGCGTTATTCCAGAAATGAAATGGTCAGCCCCAGGCATTTCCCACAGAAAAAATAGACAAGAGTCAACTTGTCCCATGTTATATCAATCAAACAATATATTAGTTCAATTGACAATTTCTGGACTATTTGGTTTTGAATGTCTTCTAAAATATTTTTTAGTGTTCTATTTTAGATCTATATCTTTTTGTTGGTTGCTTCGCAATCCAATCATCGATGTTAGGTCACTGGACAGATTCTGTCACTTTTACGGTACCATTTATACGTTAGGGCCTTCGTTGACATAAGACCAGTATTATTGTCTGTTAAGCGCTGGTTCATCGCTAGCGACCGCTTGTTTGTTTCCAATAGTCATTTCGGCACTACAATGTGTGAGAAGGAGCAAATCATGATGGTTGAAAATTTGATACATTACACTGATTGGGCAAGTATGATACTCTCTAGGGGTGGGCGAGTATCACATTTTTGGAACGAGTCGAGTCGAGTCGAGTAGTAAGTAGAATACTCGAGTTTCGAGTCGAGTCGAGTCGAGTAATACGTGAACATAAAAATATTGAAAATTGCCTTAAAATAACTAGTCTATACTCAAATATAAAAATATACTAGCCTACTATACTAAAATAACTAGCCTATCCTACTAGGGCTAAAAAAGATAACTTTAGTCCTAAGTTTAATTTGCTTAAACACTGTGTGAAGGAAAAAATATTGGTTTTTAAATCGCTGATTATTAAAAAAAGACTTAAGCTAAAAACTTGGTTTAGTAACAAAAGGGATTAAGGAATGTACAGAATAAAAGATTGAAAAGTTAGCCTCTAACCACCATTAAATGAAAAAAATGAAAATCCCCTGCTACAGTTACTTACTTAAAAGATGTTACCAAATAAAAGATTTTCCCTATTCACAGTTTTTTGTATTTGGCATATTAGGCCTACTTTGAGTCAGAAGCCTAGCCTAGACACCTGAATCAGAATCACTAAATATAATTGGTGGATTTAAATTGTCATTTTCAACTCTATCTACTTCCTTTGTCTTTGTTGATAAGAAAATCTTCACCACTCATTTTGTTTAGGAATTATTTTCACTTCTCCTAAATACTCAAGCTATGTACATATAATTTTCACTGTTTTGGAATTCACCTAATTCCCTCGTCTGCTAGTGGCAGAATGTCTCTTAACTGAGTAAAGGCTAGCTTTAGTGAACAGACATGAAGCCTGTTTGTTAGGACTTAAAAAATCACAAAGAACAATAAATTCAATGTCTGTCTTATAATCAAAGCAATTTGAGAGAAAAATATGTTTATTATCAATTAATAAACATATATTTTTGTGAATGCTGGATTAGAAAAATAACATATAACTCTAAAATTAATTGTATTACCATTGACTATTGATACTATTGATTTAGTATCTAAAGTCAATGGTATTACTCTGGCAATTTGAGGTTAGCCATTGGTAAACCTGATTGTTCATCTTGTACTTCTGTCTGCCGTACTATTCTTACTGCTAATGTCAACACAGCTATTTATTTTGTCTAAAGTTATTTGAATCAGTTTTAAATCATTGTTTTGATGCAGTTAGATGTCAAATTATAATTGACTATTAATTTTTTCCCAGTGTTATGAATGTCTACAAATGAATCATTTTATTAATCAGTAGCAATGTTGACTCTACCACTAACCGTGCGGCGTCACTCCCGTGACAAGACAAAGAGTTCAACGAGTTCAGTCAGCAGTAGAGTGCTGTCTGAGAAGCACCGTTAGAAGCATTTTCATCGTCTTTACATCTAATTTTCTTTGGTCTTAAAATGTATCACTTTCACAATAAAAACATTTTACAATTTAAAGAAATGGGGTTTAAATAAATAGAAAAACATTTCAGAAATGCTATATTTTAATTTAATAACTACTCGACTCGACTTCAACGAGTAGTCACAAGTACTCGCTCGAGCTTCGAGTATCAAAAAATACTCGACAGATACTCGAAAACTCGAGTACTCGCCCACCCCTAATACTCTCCATTGTTAAATACATCCTAATAGTTCATTGATGGAACACACATAAAATTCAGATGTTTAACCCACTTAATAAACCGCCGGTTAATCCTGGCCATTTTGAAATCCGGCCGGTGGTCCGGTCCCAAGGTGGCCGGATTTGAGGGCTTCTACTGTATTGCGTTTGTGGCATAATAAATAAAACAACATAAATAAACGTATTACCTACCAGTACTACTGTTTGAGCCGCTCCTGGAGGGCTTCCCAGAGAAGAGTCTTGTACTGTCGGGCGGCCGAGGCGGGGTTGTCGCCCTTCACGATCCCTCGCCCCACTACGGCCAAGTCAGCGCCCTTTGCGGCTACCACCGCCCTCGGTGAGTTGTACTGCTGACCGAGACCGTCTTCTGCCTCTGTTAATGGAAAGGAGGTTTAGAGCTTTTGGCTTTTAAAAAGTAAAAAATAAATGGTATCAGATAACTGACACATACTTTCTCCCAAGAATATAAAAAGGTGTTAAAAGCCTCTAAACATTAATGTCTTGATGACTCAGTCGGATAGCTACCAGCTGAGCAGCGCGAGTTTGACTCTATGTGCGTCTGTGACTTTTAACAACGTACTGCATTTACTGCAAAACACATAATTGAATTTTCTCCGCAACCACTTAACGTAGAGCAATAATTAAAAATTCTGGAATATTTAGTTTTTTGAGCTTGATTTAATTGTGATAAGTAAAATTTATTTCAAGCTAACAGTACTATTTTGAAAATTAACAAAATATATATATTTTTTTTAACTTTTTTCCTTATAACTTTTGAACGTACATTTTCTCGAAGATGTGGGTGGTGTCATTTTATTTAGCATTTTAATCTTAATAAACCACAAAATTTTAATAAAAAACGTTAGAGTTGTTTTTGAACACTTTGGATTTTTTACGTATTTTTAGGGTTTTAATGGTAAAACTACCCTTAAATATCAAAAATTCAAAAGAAATATTAAAAAACACCTAAAATTATTGTGGATTGGGACCTATGTACCAAATTTCATTAAAATCGGTCTATTGCGGCATTCCCTAGCTCTGTTTACATCCAGACACACATAGACATCACTCTGAAAATCACTTTTATGGACTCAGGGGGCACCAAAACGAATAAATCCACCGACTCAAATGCGAAAATTTTGACGAAAACAATACTTTCTCCATATACTGTGGTAAAAGGGGGAAGAAAGTAATAAAAAAATATTCAAATAAATTTTTTCCATTTTAACAGGTCGGGTAACGCCCAAATTCATTCATGGTCATTGTGGCTAACCAAGAAAAAATACCATTCCTGTGGAGCTGGCAACTCGATTTGGTCATTAAATGTAATTCCGGTGCTATTGAGGCTGATATTTGCTGTATGAATTGGGTAGGCTATTTACACCATGGTTCACTACTTAGCTGTGTAGTATCAGGGGCTCATATACAAGCCTAAGGGCTGTTTAACAAAACATGCTGGCTCTTAAAAGACGCTAATGAGGATCCATCGTGCTGTACTGAGAAAAATCAACCAGCTACACATAGTGGCAAGCTATGGTTGGGCTGTAGTTGGTAAAAAAATTACTCTACGGTCTGCTAAGGTCAGACTTTTTTAGTTTAATTTTATTTCTAAGCAATTCCAATTTTCATTCTCGACCCAACCATTCACCATCCATATCATAAACCAGTAGCATTAACATCAACCTATTTCAAACCTATTCAAACTATTTTAAATTTCCCACAAATCAATACCCTCCTCAAGAAGGAAGAGGATCACCGCAGTCTAATATGGCAGTCTAGACATCAACAGGTATCCTCCATGTCAGTTATTCTCAGATTCGCTATACCTAAATCATTTTTATCACTTTACCCCGCAAATCTTTTGGTCATTGGTGAAGCGTAGCTCTAAACCCATCCCCAATGATAAACAAACATCAAACCATTTATATCAATACCAATTCGGTTTGCATCACCAGAGATTTTAAATCAATCTACAACTCAAAAATTTGTGTAAATATATGATAAAGTCTATATTCTATATGATTTGGAACAAAATGGATATACAATCTCCCAGCTATAAAAATTATGTTCAAATTGTGCTAGGATGCGCTTACCTGCCAGTGACACTCCGGGTGTGAGCTGCACCAGTCCGGGGGAGACGACGACGTCGGCCGCCTGCGCCACCAGCCCCGCCACGAGCCTGGGGTGCGCCGCCGCCTGCCGCATCACACCTGAGCATGGCGATGAGCTTAGACGTTACTTTTCACTAACTGTTGTAACCATTACTGTTACTTTTCATCAACTAATCACTAAATCACTATTTTGAGACAGGGACCTCACATAGTGGGTATTTTAACCTGAATATGAATGAGAGATGAGTGTAGGATGATTGTGGCGCGATCTCGTAGTCTTGTTACTGACTAAGGCCGACATTTTCCTTAGGCAGGACTGTTAATTAATAGCCCAACAGCCAATGGTATCTAGGGACCTACAGATTAACGTGGGATCCGAGCCACAATAAAAACGTGATAATTAAAATGTTATTTGTTCCCAAAGAACGTTTTTCGTAAGTCGTTATCAAAGGACAGTTCTAGCTTCTTACCAGAATTCTATTACTGGTTCTAACACAACACTTCACGATTATGACACAAGGCATAGAGAAGGGTTGCAATATCCCATTCATAGGCTTACTTTGACTGAACAATTGCCTCAGTGCATTGAAAAAAAATGTATAATAAACAATCTACAATTTCACATGTTTTCCCAGCTTTGATGGACTGTGAAAATGTATTTTTGTGACAATAAAGTTCTTGATTCTTGAACCTTGACTCTCTTCTTTTATAACTGTTAATTCTATTCTAACCCTTCCTGAGAACGTTTAAGTCTAACGTGTTATTGAGAAACAGTTTACTGTTTCAGTTAGGAACATAACCATGTGTTTAATGATAAAATAAGTATTTATTCATTTACAACCAAGGAGGTCAAACTAGATAATGAGTGCTACAAAGATAGGGAAGTTTGTCTCCTGTTGATTGGCACCATTTTTCCCAAGATTCCCATCGTTTCCTGGTAACCAGTCTTTTTGTTTACACTTTCCCATCTGTTATTTGCCATTTTGCCCACAACTATCTAGTGGTTTGAAAACAAAACTAGTGGTTTGAAAAAAAGATGTTTAAAGCTTTTTAATGTTCGAGTAAAAATTGTTATCAACTGCAACCGATACAGTCCAAATACATAATTACCAGTTATTAATTAACCCTCTTTCACTGATTTGTATATATTTAGAACCTTATAGAGGTTTTAAAGATTCTATACGTTAATAGGCAAGCGTGTTTCTTTTACTCCTTTTTTCTAAGCTTGTCTGTATTGTAGGAGAAATCCATGCATACCGTTAGAAACGTATTGTCCTGTAGATGAGCAGAATCAAATTATAATGCAGATCAGTCCCCAGGGCTACAGACTTTCAAAGTTTCAATGTTAATATTATGGGAGAAGGGTAATTGATTGTAATCATTAAACAGATGTTACTGTAATAACAAATGCTACAAAATCAGGAATAACAAATGTTTCAGTCATAGAACGTTTTTTGACTAATCTGAGCCAGATCATCATAAGTTTTGGTCGAATTTTTAATAGGAGGCGATCTCTGGTAGTATAATAAATAGACATTATCAATTGTATCCTTTCATTTCAATTTTCAGAAAAAAGAAAAAGTAAAAAAATTGAGTATTTCTAATTTTGCATTTTAAAAATCTCATTTTATCCAATGTCCTGTTTTAATCCTCCTTAGGGTCTGAAAATCTCGAAAATGAGATAAAATCGTGAAGTGAGATAAAAATCCTAAATACAGAATAAAAAATCTCAAAAACGGGATAAAAATTTGATGAAATATCCAGAAAATGGGATAAAAATGTTGTGAATGGAAACACTGATGGGGACTCACTCTTTGTGTACTGTGGCGTTACGAGGTTTCCCGCGCAGCTGAGCTGCGCCACCAGGAACACGCCGCGCGGCTCCGACAGTTTAGCCGCTTCCGCCGCCACCGCAGTCAACACTGCGTCCCCTGCGCGACACACAGTTATCCGTAAACATTACATGGTAACAGTAGTTAGGAAATAAGCATGTGCCACGATTGGGCTTGTGTGTAACGAGTTCTTTACTTAAACAGTTTTGAATTGTGTTAGGTGAGAGTTAAAAAAAATAACGTCTTCCATTATATTATGCATGTTTATGTAATGTAAAATCAAGGATGCCAATCTCTACCAGTCAGAAAATCTAAATCAATTCAAATCTTGTGTTTAGTGCAAGATATTCAATTAATGGATTTAAGACAAACTGCCAAGATTTTTAAGAAAAAACTTTGCAAACGTTTTATGAGTCACTTAAATGTTTAGCAGTAAAATAACAGGGTGTCTAGTGCTAAAGAGATATAAAAATCAGTGACTTTTGGGGGTGAAAATTATTAAAAATCAGTGACTTTTCCGTCTCTAAAATAGAAAATGTTGGAGGGGAAATTGTAAAAGTCGCAACATTTTTGCTCACAACAAACAATTTTATTAATTTATACTAAAAATGTGTGACTTTTCTTGAATTTCAAAGAAAAATCAGTGACTTTTTGGTGACTTCGGTGACCATTAACTAAAATCAGTGACTTTCGGTGACTTTTGGTGACCAGTAGACACCCTGAATAACTAAAAAGACACGACTTGCTATGTATAAGAGCTATAATCTATGTTGCAGTAGAATGTAAACTATTATCTTCTACGATAAAAATATTCCTATAATTACCGGGCATAGCATGCGCAGTGACGAGGTCCGCCCACTGCGCAACGGCCGCGTACTGGAGTGCCACCGTGTTGCCGATGTCTGCGAACTTCCTACGACAAACATGCACTACACATAGACACAACGGGTTTACAACGTAGACACCAAACTGAGTGTAAGGGGGATTATTGGAATAAATAATGAAAGGGGCAGAAGGAATTTCTTATTTTTATTTTTACTGAATTTTGAACAGGTTAGTACTTAGAATTTTATAAAATTGAAGTATTTCTTTGTCCACCCTCAGCCCACCAAAACAGGACAGCCTTTTAAAACATTACAGGCAAATATTTTTAAATATGAAAAAATATATATTTCTGATATTTTTAAATCTTCAAGTTTTATAAGAGCTGAGCTTTATAAAATCCCAATAGCAAACAGCAGGCGTGTAGAAAATGTATTGAAGCCTAAACTTTTCCCAATGCTACTGTTACGCATCAAAGATATCCCCCAAAGATACGCGGCATACATGACTTTGCTTTAAAACACAACAGCTTACAATGGAGCAGTGAAATGGTACAGATAGTTTAATATTTTAGTTTATTTCACAAATAAATAAATAATGAATAAAAAACACACACACAAGTAGGCCTATTTCAAATCAAATCAAAACTACTTTTAATACCTGTATAAAAGGATTTCTATATAACTATTTTTAATTTTAATATATTTAACTCTTATAGTTAAAAAATTCCACTGGCGTGGATACACAAAAAAATTAAAATATTTTTTTCATAATTTTCACAAAATTTTCCCAGATACCTGGAAATTTTCCCCAATTCTAGATTGCCGGATTGGACATATTCTGAACCCCTGTCAAACAAAACTACAGTCAACTCCCGATTATCCGGGGGCGGGTTAACCGGGTTGCGGATTAACCGGGGTCACAAAAAGTCAATTTCAGTTTTATTTATTTTCTCAGTTTAGACATCAATACTATAATTTATCGATCTTATCATGTTGAAATTATATGAGAAGAAATCTCTTTACTGATTAATTGTTATTATATTTATCAATAGAAAAAAAAGCAATGAAAGACGGAAAATAATCCGTAAGTTATTTGGTGGCGTAATTAATTGTGATCGTAGTCACGCGTCAGAGCAATGGCGTCTTGGGATGAGGACGGGGCACAGTGGCGGAGTGACCTTGAATGCTAGAAACAACTAACTGGTTGTCCGCCATATGCTAAAAATAGAAACCAAGTGCTGTTCAGTGACCCTAGTGATTTTGGGTTATATTATGCTAAACAACACATTTCGAAATGCATTTATTTCGCACTTCAAGAAATGTTTGATAAAGTGACATTAAAATTTTATTTGACAAAGTTATAAATTTATTAGCCTAATTTAGTAACTAGCATACATTTAAAACAATTTATTGTTCTTAAAATTTTACCAATTAGACAAAAAGATGAACCATTACTTGTTTTTGTATGCATGCTCTTATCTTGAATAAATTATCCCAAGCGACCCTCCCCCCCTCTCCAACTCGCCCTACCAACCCGTCCCGGCTGCCGATGCCAAACAATAGAACACCTGCCCTTGGTTTTTGTCCACGTTGGACCCTTCATTGTGTTCCTTGTTCACTCAATGAAGATCTGTTTATTCATTCCAAAAAGGTTTGGTCAATAAAAAATTATAAATATCGGAAACCCGCTGACTCTTAATTAAAACTTGTTTATTCCGTGTTTTACTCAATTTATTGAACTCTTTGTTTTAACCGTGGTTTTTGGTTATCCGGGATCCTTCAACGAGTCACTACCCCGGATAATCGGGAGTTGACTGTAACATATAAAAATTGATTTCGGGACATTTACATGTTTAAAAGGTTTGGTTATCAAGGAATCTTCATCAAACTTCTTCATCAGCTCTTAGTCAACATGAATTTCAGTAAATGTATTTATGATTAAAACAAAATCTTTTGATTAAAAATATTAAACATTCAAAAGACACTACCAATAGACATTGTACTGGTATAGGAAGTACTGGTCCTTTTCGTTATAGGAAGGAGTAACTATAACCTGAATGCCTAAATTTTGAGTTAAATTGTTTAGTGATTTTAGCAACAAGATAGTTACTTACACCCTGTCAGCCACTAAGATGGCCCACACCCTTCCAGTGGTCGGTTATTTTCTTTTTCAAACAAACTGGTCTTAAGCTTAGGTCCCAAACTCCAAAAACGTCATCTCATCTATTCCCGTCAATTGGAGCTCATATAAATATCAAAGAATATGCTCTGGTTTCATTTACCAACCAAAGAAATTAATTAAAATCAGCTGAGGGTCAATAGCAGTGGTGGAGCCAGCAGTACCTAAATTTGTAGCAATAACTTTGATTCACAATGAATTGCCTCCTGGATTGAAATCAGACTATAATAATGTAGGTTACAATACCTCAAACCGTCGTCAATCCAACCAGTTTCACGATTGATTTACTAGTTTCAGGAACATCGCCCTATTGTAAAATCTTCTAAATGTCAAACTTGAATTCACTGAACATCTTGTCATCGTCAAATTGTTAAAATGACACGATACACAGAATACAAAATAATGATACATTTAAAAACATTAAGACGGAGAATTACAACACGGATTTTTGGTGTTGGCCGGCCACGCTATTTTTAACTCTCCCTCCTAATGTTTTTAAATGTATCGTTATTTTGTGTTCTGTGTATGTGTAATTGAATTATTTCACGGTGAAAAGATGTTCAGTGAATTCAACTTCCACATTTTGAAGATTTGACAATGGGACATTTTTCCTGAAACTAGTAATCAATCATGAAACTAGTTGGATGACGACGGTTTGAGGTACGGTATTGTAACCTACAGTATTATAATCAATTTTATTTTACAACAGAGCGGACAGTGGAGCCTGGAGCCCTACCAAACTCCGCATCTACAGATAGGTTCCTTAAGAGTTTATCCGACCAATGCTAGCACTCGCATGCCTTACCTCAATCCCTCCCCTCGCCATGTAATAATGGAACTCACTTTCTGAGGAGACTCTTAATAGTTTAGAGTTTGTTAGCGCACCTGTCCTCCATGATAAGGAAGTTGTGTATCCTGGCCAGCTCGCGGAGTCGAGAGCCGGTCTGGGCCGTCCAGTCCGTCACGATGTCTGAGTGTGTCTTGACCACGGCCACGTGTGGGCCGACCGCTTCCACGATCTGTCAAACGTAATACTCATATCATGATAAGGAAGTTGTGTATCCTGGCCAGCTCGCGGAGTCGAGCGCCGGTCTGGGCCGTCCAGTCCGTCACGATGTCCGAGTGTGTCTTGACCACGGCCACATGTGGGCCGACCGCTTCCACGATCTGTCAAACGTAATACTCATATCATGATAAGGAAGTTGTGTATCCTGGCCAGCTCGCGGAGTCGAGCGCCGGTCTGGGCCGTCCAGTCCGTCACGATGTCCGAGTGCGTCTTGACCACGGCCACATGTGGGCCGACCGCTTCCACGATCTGTCAAACGTAATACTCATATCATGATAAGGAAGTTGTGTATCCTGGCCAGCTCGCGGAGTCGAGCGCCGGTCTGGGCCGTCCAGTCCGTCACGATGTCCGAGTGTGTCTTGACCACGGCCACGTGTGGGCCGACCGCTTCCACGATCTGTCAAACGTAATACTCACATTTCTTTATTCATTTTCATGTGCAGTTTATTACTAAGAATAGTGTCAATAATTGACTTATTAATTAGTGGATGATAAACAAACATAATAACTCAAACTAATATAACCGGTTAAGGAGATTAAAATTTGCATTAATGCAAAAATACAAATATACCTATCGTAAGAATACAAATTATTAATATAAAATAAAGTTACTTTTGAAGTGAAGTGGAAAATTCCTATATAATAAAAAGCTGATTTGTTAGTAGGGATGGTCGGGTCCCGAAATTTCGGGAAAAATTTCGGGAAATTTTCGTCCCGATCATCGGGCGGGATTTTTTTATACTCGGGAATTTATCGGGACGGGAACTGCCGAACGGCGGCCGGCGATCGCGGCTGACGATCTCGCTAACGAGAACGGCGATCGCGGCCGACGATCTCGCTAACGAGGACGGCGATCGCGGCCGACGATCTCTCTAACGAAGACGGCTGTCGCGGCCTACGATCTCGCTAACGAGGACGGCTATCGCGGGCGACGATCTCGCTAACGAGGACGGCTATCGCGGCGACGATCTCGCTAACGAGGACGGCGATCGCCGACAATCTCGCTGACGAGGAAAACACGGCTTAGCTATAGCTTATATTTATTAGATTTTAGGGTTTATAGCTTTAAATTTACATTTTTATAATGTTTTCCATCAAACACGCCTTAACTTTTTTCTGAAGTAATAAAAAATAGTTAAATAAATTCATGTAAATAACAATAAAAGTATAATATTTTATAATTTTTCAGTTCAATTTTCTTATTTATATTCTTCAAGTAAGAAACTGTCTCATTAACATCAATGAATATAAATACCCCCCGTCGCAGCAGACCTGCGTACTCAGCGAATTTCCAAATTAGTAATATTAATTTTGACCAGCTAAACTTGTAAACAAAATTTCATCACGTGCTCATAAATAGGGAAATAAATATTGTCTATTCTCCTTAAGATAAATATAGGGAAAGAGTATGCAGGTATGCTGCCATGGGGGACACTAAAAGTAGGTTTTTAGCATAGAAAAAATTTATTTCGACCATATAAAGACATATAGTAAGTTTCATCAATATCTGTCCATAAATAAAAGAGTTTGCCTATTCTCCATATGATTAACATGGGAAAAGAGTATGCAGGTTTGCTGCCATGATAAGTACAAAAAAAACAAGATTTTTTACCTTAAATGGATGAATCTCAACCAAATGAAGCTAAATACCAAGTTTCATCCAAAAATATTGGTTAATAAGTGAAATATTAACACATCCTTGTTCTCCATAAGATTAACATTGGAGCCCTAAGAGACAATGTACTGTCTTTAGACTTTGTAATATCTCGGTAACCAATGGAGATAGAGCAAAGCTTCAAAATACTAAATTGTGTGTTTTTTTAAGCTAAATCCAATGGTCAAAATAAAAATTTAAAATATTTAAAATTTACATATGAAAAATGCAAAAAACCCATTTTTGGGGTACAAAACCCCCCAAAACTACCCCTTCCGGTAGGTCGATATGTCTGGTTTTCGAACTCATCCGAATAAACGTAGGATTACACATCTACCAAATTTGGTGTCGATTGGACCATTTTTACGAGAGTTATCGTGTCTAGGGACACATACTCATACATATACATATATTCTGAAAGAATTACACCCATTTTTGTACAATATTTCGATGTATTATCTTTTTCAAGTACAAGTTGAGGTTTGTGTGGATTGAACATAAACAAAACAATAGATCAGCTGTAAGATAAAATCACATTTTTGGTTCAGGGACAGATTTGATGTGAAATAAAACTATTGAATTATTTTGAAAAATATAAGCCAGGAAAGTTTAACTGATCAATGAATGTTGAGTCCGTGTGGTTGTTTTGTTCTTAAGACTAACTGGTGTGCCAATTCGTATGTTCTTAAGTTCATTTCATTGACATCTTTGCTGTCGACTCTTTTGATTTTGTGGATAGCCTTAAGATCAAAACAATCCTCAAACTCAACATTATGTTGCTGAACAGCGTGTAAGGCCACCGGCTTTTTGTTGTCTTTGTGTTTGACTGAAAAGCGATGCCCCGTCATTCTGACCCTCAGAGAGTTTGAGGTTTGACCAATATATTCTTTTGGGCAATGTTTACACGTCAGCTGATAAACAGAATGGCTTGATGAACAATCCATGTGTCCAACTATCGGGTAAACATTGCCTGTTACAGTACTTTTGAATTGGTCGGTGGTGCACATAATCTTGCATATACCGCAACGCGGTTTTTGGCACGGTTCACATCCGTGGGTCAGTTCATGACTGGGAACATCTTTCTTTTCAAGCTTGGGCCTTACAAGTATGTTCTTTAAATTTGGCGGTTTTTTGAAAACCATTCTAGGTGGTCTAGAAAATATATTTTCTGTCAAGGTGGAGTTTTTTAAAAGTTCATAGCCCGTTTTCATGACACTGTTTATCTTGTGAAGACCAGGGAAATATGAAGTTAAAAACTTGGGGTCTTCTTCATAACAATTTTGCCTACTAATACTTTTTGGCCTTATGAATTGTTTTTTGACCATTTTCTCAGGGTAGCCTCTTTTATTAAAAGCACTGTTCAATTTACTTAGGTAAGAATTGAAATCCTTTGAGTCACTGCATAACGATTTAGCTTTTAATTGCCAAACTCTTTGGGATGGACTTTTTTACATGGGCAGGGTGACAACTGCTGTAGTGGAGGTACTGCATTTTGTTTGTTTCCTTGATGTGAATTTTAGTTTTAAGAATGCCACCATCTAAAAATATATCCAAGTCAAGATATGTAATTAATTAGGAAGAGAATTTCCAAGTGAAATGTAAACAAGAAAAGCTATTTAGATCATCAAGGAATTTTTGAAGACTTTCAAAACCGTGTTGCCAAACCATAAATATGTCATCAATAAAGCGGAACCATGCAGTCGGTTTTAAATTTTGATCATCTAAGAAATTTTTCTCTACCAGACCCATAAACAGATTCGCATAAGAGGGGGCCATCCTGGTGCCCATAGCGGTTCCCTTTTTTTGCAAATAATTGTTTCCCAAAAATTTGAAATTATTCATAGTTAAAACCATATGAATGAGAGAGGACAAAAATTTGGAAGAAGGGCTGGACTGAGGAGGTCTGGTGTCTAAGAAATGTTGCCCATGTCTTATTTAATACAAGTTTTGTTTAATGAAATATTAAATGTTTGGTACGAAGAATAAAAATAAACATTATGTGCGGTACTGGTACGTAAAAAATATAGATTAAAATATTGGAAAAATTGTAAAGAAAACAATACTATATTACAATAAATAAGGCCTGCTGAGATAAAAAAGAACAAAAAACCACAAATTGAAATTAGAATAAATATTAAAACTCAGAAAAGAAGTTGTTCAACAAGCCAATGCCATTTATAACCCTAAGAAATATTTTGCCAATTCCTTTTTAGCGAATTTCCCATAGGGAATAAGCTATTACCGTAGGTCTCATGGTAAGACCTAAGCCCGGGACCATGTTACTTTTTCGTTTTTAGGTGCCCAGAGACCAAAAATAATAGTCATTAAAAATTTTATATATATATATATATATATATATATATATATGTATATATATATATATATACATATATACCACACATATATACATATATATATATATAAAATTTTTAATGACTATTATTTTTGGTCTCTGGGCACCTAAAAACGAAAAAGTAACATGGTCCCGCATGTTAAAGTAACATGATACCACACATATATACATATATATGTTTGGCAATATTTGGCAAAATATTTCTTAGGGTTATAAATGGCATTGGCTTGTTGAACAACTTCTTTTCTGAGTTTTAATATTTATTCTAATTTCAATTTGTGGTTTTTTGTTCTTTTTTATCTCAGCAGGCCTTATTTATTGTAATATAGTATTGTTTTCTTTACAATTTTTCCAATATTTTAATCTATATTTTTTACGTACCAGTACCGCACATAATGTTTATTTTTATTCTTCGTACCAAACATTTAATATTTCATTAAACAAAACTTGTATTAAATAAGACATGGGCAACATTTTTCTTTTATGTGTGTTTAGTGATTCAACTTAAATTTATTTAATTAAAATAAATTTATACTTTCCCATGATCTTATTGCATCCTGCAAATATCAAAACTATATATTTTAATTTTTTCAACAAAAGGACATTCATTGTAACTTATACAAAAACAAGTGGAGCAAGTTGGAAGGAGAACTAGTAGATATTTAACATTAATTTGTCTTTATACAACACTCAGATAAAAGTCAAAACGAATATTTCCCGATAGCGTCGAGAAGAGCAATCCCGTCCCGATCCCGTCCCGATATTGGATGGGAAATAAAAATTCCAGTCCCGTCCCGTCCCGAACTAAAAATCCATTCCCGTCCATCCCTATTTGTTAGGTATTATTTTAAAGTCCTTTTTAGTTTGTTGAAATTACTTTTGGATGGTATATGATCTGGAATGCACTTTAAGAATTTATTTCAAAATATGTATGTTTTATCTCAAAAAATGTCTGATTGTGTTGCTGAATAATTACTTCCCTATTTAAAATAATGTGGTACTTGTGTGTTGTACATAACAACAACAAGTATTTTTTAGTTATTTTGAACTGGCATCTTGAAAAAGTCCATTCATTGTGTTGGAAATGGACAAAATGTTTCTATTTTTATGTATTGAAAGCAGATGATTAATTAATTTCAGTTTGTAAATATTTACATTTTGAGATTGTTTTTTGTTACTAGGATACTTTTGAGTGTTCCCAAAATGTCAGTAAAAAGTGTCATGTTAAAATAAAATGCTCTGTTTGTAATGGCCGACATGCAACCATTTTGTGTGACAAGAGTCCTGATGAATCTGTTGCTGATAAGACCGCAGCCAGTAGTGAAAGTAATTTAGCGAACAATGCTCATGATGAAGTTTTCTTGCAAACCCTGCGAGTAAACATTAGAGGAACAGGCAAGGAACGGTCTGCCCGTGTTATTATTGACACTGGTTCTCAAAAGTCTTACATTTTAAAGAAAACAGCAATTGAAATGGGCTATCATTCAGAGAGGAGGGAAAAACTAAATCATGCTTTGTTTGGAGGATCACTTACTGGAATTGTAGAGCACAACTGTTACAAGGTGAGGGTAAGTAATATATGTAACACGTATTATTGCAATTTTGAAGTATTGGATGAAGATGTAATATGTAACAATATTACAACAGTTAAAGAAGGTCCATGGATTAATGAACTGCAGAATTTAGGTGTTAATATCACTGATACTGTAGAAGGGCCAGTTGAAATTTTAATCGGGTCTGATGTAGCTGGAAAACTGTTTACGGGAAAACGCCATGTATTATCAAGTGGTTTGGTTGCAATGGAAACCTTGCTTGGTTGGGTCCTAATGGGAAAAGTTAGTTTGGAAGGGAATCATAAATCAAGTTCAATGACTGTTACATCCTTGCTATCACCTGTAAAATCAATTTCAGATTTATGGAGTTTAGATGTTTTAGGAATTAAAGATCCTGTTAGTGTTAAGTCAGCGTATGATACAAAATCAGCTGTTATGGCACATTTCTTAGAGACTGTTTCAAAAAACAATGACGGTAGGTACGAAGTAAAATTGCCATGGATTGAAGATCATCCCCCCACTTCCAACTAATTTGGAAATGGCGAAGAGGAGGCTTGATTCGCTCGTGGTTAAGCTTAATAAGGGTGGTCATCTCAGTAGCTACCAAAATGTATTGTCTGATTGGGAAAATCTAGGTATCATCGAGGAGGTTCCTCAAGCTGATCTTACGGTAGGACACTACTTACCTCATCGTCATGTCATTAAAGAAAGTAGTACTACTACTAAGCTTAGACCAGTATTTGACGCATCTGCAAGAGAAAGAGATCAACCATCTCTCAACGACTGTTTATGGAAAGGTGAGAATTTAATAGAGTCTATCCCATCTATTCATAATCGGTTTAGATTAAAAAGGTTTGGTGTTGTTTCCGATATAGAGAAAGCATTTCTCCAAATAAGTTTAGACAGCAGCGAAAGAGATTTTCTACGTTTCCTATGGGTTAACAGAGAAGGTGAGTTAGTAGTGTATCGACATGCCAGAGTTGTTTTTGGGGTCACTTGCAGTCCTTTTTTATTAGGTGCAGTGATTAAATTCCATTTAGACAGCACTCTAAAGGGGATTGAGAGTGGTTACTCTGATTATTCAAAAGAAGTTGTCTTACAGTTGTTAAAGAGTTTTTATGTAGACAACTGCATAGCTAGTTTTGATAATGAATCTGATCTCTATGTTTTTATTGCACAGTCTACTAAACTAATGGGGGAAGCAAAATTTAATTTGCGGTGTTGGGAGTACACTGAGAGTAATGCGTCTGCAAACAACGTTTTAACACCGGTATTAGGTTTAAATTGGAACAGACAGTCTGATACTCTGGAGATTAACTCAGAAAACTTGACTTTTACTAAATCTGAACTTATAACAAAGAGAGTTATACTTTCTTTTGCCCAAAAACTCTTTGACCCAGTAGGTTTTACTTGTCCAGCAGCACTTCTACCGAAAGTTCTCCTTCAAAAGACCTGGGAGGATAAGTTAAGCTGGGATGAGGAAGTATCTGACGAGGTTAAGTCTTGTTTTATGAAGTGGGTTAATGAATTAGATTATTTAAAACAATTGAAAGTACCAAGACATTTTGCACCACAGAGTCAAGGTGAAGTTACATGGTCAATTCATTGTTTTTGTGATGCGAGCAAGGATGCATATGCAGCATCGGTATTCTTGAGAGGTGAGTCGAATGGTCGAGTGTATGTGCAGTTAGTTCAGGCTAAGAGTAGAGTTGCGCCTGTAAAACAAATGAGCATCCCGCGTTTAGAGTTGATGGGAGCTACAATTGGAGCTCGACTGACTAAAAGTGTTCTCGAGAGCATTGAACTGAAAAACATCCAAATATTTTACTGGACTGATTCTACAACAGTTTTGTCATGGATTAGAAGAGAGGCTCAATGGGCTGTTTTCGTCTGGAATCGAGTGAAAGAAATTAGAACTTTAACAGAAGTCCAGATGTGGCACTTCGTTCCAGGTCACTTAAATCCTGCCGACCTTCCATCTAGAGGATGTTCACCTAAACAGTTAGTAGAGTCAAGATGGTGGGATGGTCCTCACTGGCTTAAAGAATCTTCTGAGAATTGGCCTGATCAGAAACAAGGTAATGAATGTGACGAAGATATGCCGTATACAAAAGGAACTGAAGAAAAGTAATCTGTCGTCTACATTAATGACGAAGTCAGAAAGATATACCGACTGGTATTTGTATTTTTCAAGATACGATAAACTCCTTCGAATGATTGGATGGATTTTAAGATTCATAACTAACTCTAAAGCACCTGATAACAGAACTTTCGGACCATTAAAGAAAGAAGAAATTGTCAATGCTGAAAAGAAGATATTTCAACTCGTTCAGAAAGAATCATTTTCAGGATTGAATGATGATAAACTGAAGTCGCTTTTTGTTTTTGAAGACTCAGATGGTCTAATAAAACTGAAAACCAAATTAGTTGAACGGCCTGACACACACAACTTTCGTTATCCTATTGTATTGCCAAGTGATCATCCAGTTGTTCACAGATTGATTCGTTTTAAACATGAAGAAAACTGTCACATAGGCGTCCAAGGGTTATTGACGTTACTCAGAGAAGATCTGTGGATAATATGCGGAAGAAAAACTGTAAGGTCAGTAGTTGATAAATGCATTACCTGTAAAAGATATAGTGCTAAGAAGCTTGAATCTAATCCTGTACACCTTCCTTTGCATAGAGTTCGTGATGCTGGTGTATTTGAAATTTGCGGAATAGATTTTGCTGGTCCTGTGTTTTTGAGGGGAGGTCAGAAAGCATGGATTGCTTTGTACACTTGTGCTATTTACCGTGCTGTCCATTTAGAGTTGGTAACATCATTAACTACTGATTCTTTCTTACAAAGTTTGAGAAGATTTATTTCCAGAAGAGGCAGACCGGAGATGATTTGCACAGACAACGGGACTAACTTTCAAGGTGCATCAAATGCTTTTAATCGATTAGATTGGAGCAAAATAACGGAATATAGTTCAGTTAAACGAATTGAGTGGAAGTTCAATCCTCCTGCATCACCATGGTGGGGCGGACTTATTGGTGGGGCGGATGGTGGGAGAGACTTATGAGGCTGATGAAACAACTTCTCAGGAAAGTTTTAAGAAGAGCTTGTTTAAGCTATGAAGAGTTGTCAACTGTCCTCTGTGATTGTGAGTCCGTTATAAATGCTCGACCTTTGACGTATGTTTCGGAAGATAGCAAAGATTTGGAAGTGCTGACTCCTTCAATGTTTTTGCATGACCGAAAAGAGTATGGAGTTGTTGACATTGATTGCATTGACCAAACTGATTTAACCCGCCGCTGGAATTATCGACTCAAACTAAAAGAAGATTTACAAAAGAGATTCAGAATTGAATATTTGAGCCAATTAATTCAACACTCAAACAAAGGTATGAATCGAAAAGTGCACGTTGGTGAAGTGGTTATAATTGGAAACGATAATGAAAAGCGTATAGATTGGCCACTAGCAAGAGTGCAAAAAACCATTAAAGGAAAGGATGGCAATGTAAGACTGTTGGAGTTGAAGACTAACAAAGGTGTATTGTTGCGACCTATTCAACATGTTTATCCGATGGAAATCATGAGTATGGAAAAAGATAAATCAAGAAATGTGGAAACAAATCCAAAAGTTAATAAAAGAGGAAGATTAATAAAACTACCCAAAAGATTTTGTGAATAACAAAAGAAATGTTTTGAGT
This sequence comes from Neoaliturus tenellus, assembly GCA_030545055.2. Taxonomy (NCBI): domain Eukaryota; kingdom Metazoa; phylum Arthropoda; class Insecta; order Hemiptera; family Cicadellidae; genus Neoaliturus; species Neoaliturus tenellus. The sequence goes on from CM061534.1 coordinate 41,027,331, forward strand.
CTTACTCCAAGGTGAACAATAAGACTCAAAAGGTGGGAGAATGTTGGAAATGGACAAAATGTTTCTATTTTTATGTATTGAAAGCAGATGATTAATTAATTTCAGTTTGTAAATATTTACATTTTGAGATTGTTTTTTGTTACTAGGATACTTTTGAGTGTTCCCAAAATGGAAGTAAAAGTTATGTTGCCTTACCAACAGTTTTTATTTTAATTCTTAGTTTTTTAGGATTTCAGCCTCGCGGTGTTTTTATACATTGAAAGAATATTATTAACTGAACATTGTGTGAAAATTACTCAATTCTAAGTTTCATGGTTTTTTAGTTATGCTTGCTTAAAGTCTGATTTGTCAGAGATGATCATGGCAAACGCTTACCCGACTGAGACGATGCCAGGTCAGCAAGGCCTACACGTACTCAGCCCAGTTTACAGTGCGCTGTGGCTATAAGGTTATGAATGTTATTGTAAAATATGTAAAAAATACTTTCAAAAGTTATTCACAATGAACATAACGCAAGTAGTTAATCACTCGGCAAATCAACTGTAGCTAAGGAAGGGCTGCGGAATTCTTCCGTCAACGACCAGACCTGGGTCCATTTATAGCCCTAAACAGTCGGATTTATGACTTATCACTACCAGATGGCTGGTTTAGGGTTAGTGAAAGTGTTTCTAACCTACAGTAGACCCCCTCTTATCCAATCACCTTTTAACCGACCTTCGCTTTAACCGGCCTATAATGTCACAAAACCAACTTCCTTTTAACCGGCCATTTTTTAACAAAACATCACTTTAACCCCCTAGGTATCCATTAAATAGCCTTAAAATGTCCAGCGATTTTTTAGAACTGAGCAGCGGTTTATTTAAAACCAAATAAAAAGTTAAAATAAAATCCCACATGGACAATGTTAATATTTTTGTAAAGGTTATAAAATGGGCTATCTAAAAATACTATATTTGATATGTCTACCTTATATTGCAGATTCGTGGTGTGGGTTCAAATCCAGATGTTACAAAAAAAGTTAATGACCTTATAAATAAACACCTCTCCTCACTAATTTTATGCACACTGAATAAAAAATTAAAGATATACATTTTGTTCTAAATTTCATTGTGAAATAAAAAATATATATCAATTAATCAATCAATCAATCAACTTTATTTTTCTTTGTACATATGATATACAAGAAATGGCGTCAAAATAAATAAAACAAACGTGATACAAAATCAAAACAGATAAAACTATAAAAACTTACTAACATTAACTTTTATTCATAAAACTCTTCAATTGAGTAAATGGGTTTGTCGATTAAATATAATTTCAATTTATGTTTGAATTTATCTTTGTTTGTTTCTAATCTTAGTTCATCGGGAAGTGCTTTAAAGAATTTATTTCCAATGTACGTGGTCTTCTTTTTATAAAATTCCAATCTATGTTTGTCAAAAGGTTTTTCGGTTTGTCTTCTTGTGTTATATTGATGTGCAATTGGTTGTAAATGTGTTTTAGTTTTAAAAAATAATATGCATTCAAAAACATACAGTCCATATACAGTTAAAATGTTAAGATTTTTGAAATTTTCTTTTACAGAATCATCGTGTTTAAGTTTGAGCATACATCTAATTGCCTTTTTTTGTAGTTTTAGAATTGTGTCCAGATTGTTTTTTGTTGTTGCACCATACAAACCAATTCCATATGAAATATTTGAATGAATAAGTGCAAAATATATTTGTTTTAGGACAGGCAAGCTGCACAATCTTGCCATACGCCTTAAAGCGAATAAACCAGAGTTAATTTTTCTCGATATATGTTCAATATGATAGTCCCAGCAAAGGTTTTCATCGATATATAGACCTAAAAATTTTGTCTCGTTCACTTTTTCAATAATTTCATCTTCTATCATAATATTGGGAGAAATTTTGTTACGATTTTGTTTTGTGGAAAATATGATGAATTTAGTTTTATTTGGATTTAACAAAAGACTGTTTTCATTGAGGTATTGTTTCATGTTGGCCAATTCTATGAAACTCAAGTATTCAATTTTATTTTGGTTTCCTGCTGAAATTTTTAAATTTGCGTCATCTGCATATAAACATAAATTACTTTGGGGAACGATCTGAAGAGAGTTTGGAAGTCCAGTTATGTAACACAGGAACAGCAAAGGACCCAGAATAGATCCCTGTGGAACACCACATGAGACCAGACATAGGTCCGATGCTGCGCCTCTGACCCTGTTTAAAGTAGTACTGTTAATTTCAACATACTGATATCGGTCGGAGAGGTATGACTTAAACCAATTATATATAACTCCCTTGACACCAAAACTCAGTAATTTGTTAAGTAATAGATGGTGGTCCACACTTTCAAAAGCTTTCGTTAAATCCATAAAGATGCCTATTACACTCTCCCCTTTATCTATGGACTCTATGATTGATTCAATGAAGGAAACCGCTGCAGTAAAAACTGATTTACCTGGCCGAAAACCATGCTGGGACATATCTAGAATGTTTGAATTTTCTAAGAATTTAGATAGCCTTTTGTACATAACTTTTTCGTAAATTTTTGAAAAGGATGGCAGAATCGAAATTGGACGATAGTTGGACATATCTTTTGTAGAACCTTTTTTATGTATAGGTACAACTTTAGATATTTTTAATTTTTTTGGAAAAATGCCAGATATCAAAGTCTATCACACTTTCTCCCATCACCAATTTAAAAAAATAAACCAACCACAACATACACAACCACAATAGAACACAATAGAACGTAGCCTGACCTAGCCTAACCTCAACACGTAATAAGCTAATGACCTCCATACTAATTATATGCACACTGAATAAAAAATTGAAGGTATGAATTTGATTCTAAATTTTATTGTGAATTCAAAAATATATAGTTTATCACACTTTCTCCCATCAACCATTTAAAAAAAATAAACAAACAACTTACAAAATAACAGTAGGCCTAGGCCTAGGCTCAAAAACCCAAACAATGACGAAATCGTAATAAACAAACTAAAGATTAATAACTCGAAAAGGCCAACATACAGAGTTTTTCATGAAGCCCAGAACACCCTGAACACATTTGTATAGTCAATTATGCAAAATAATCAATCACATGGCTTTAAACTATGTACCAAAAAAACGCTTGCAAAGCCAGCTGAAATTGGTCGATGAGACTGTAATAAACTAGTGACAGACAAAGAGGAATAACTTGAAAAGGCCAACATATATAGATTTTCATGAAGCCCAGAAATCCCTGATCACATTGGTATAGTCAATGATGCGAAATAATCTTTCGCACGGCTTTAAATTACGTAAAATGAGACGCTTGCGATGTCGACCGAAATCAGGCGATGAGCACTTAACGGTAAAATTGGGTCGCCTGAAAACAGTCGATTGACACTTAGAGGGTTAACAGGTCTTGATTTGCTAGATATTTTGTTTCTATATCTAGCTTATCTTTCAAATCAGTCACACTTCATATTGCAGTTAGTTTTGGAGAACAATTTAAGTGACTTCCCAGAACAGAAGTGACATTCCCTAATGCATTGAAGTTTAAATTTCATCCGTCTTTTTACTTTTGATTATTAAAGACAACACGAGAGATGGATAAGTTTCACATTTTATTTATGAAGGCAAATTCACATATTGACATTTGTAAATTGAAAGAAGAAAAAAATTAAACTACAGAGACTAAAAATTTGCGATCAACTTCAAAATTATGAAAGACGTTGTTCACTTGAGTGTAGAATTTTAAAGAAATCAAGGAGGTTGCAGCACTAGCACGTAGAGATTTTTTGTCGAAGATAATGTTGAGGCCGTTCTAAGGTTTGAGTCATCGCAGGTTACAAGTCATCGCAGGTTCCAAGTCGTCGCAGGTTCCAAGTCATCGCAGGTTACAAGTCTTTGATCTGGTGACGTCATATTCCGAGCTGGTACAATGTTCTTGTGTAACTTCTGCTTCTAATTTATATATTTCGGCCAATGTTGATGGAATAGCACGTACAATTTTCTACTTTTGGCTTCAGGAAGTAAACTTTCAATTTTGTACCGTCCAATACTTTACTTTTTAATTTATCAACACTATAACTTATCGACTTGCAGTATATAGGAAATTTATTAGACAAATATCAGACAATTTCAAATCTGAGCAAATGTTAACAATAATTTTATACTGATAATTTTGGTTGTTGTTTCTAGGGTGATAAACAACATAGCAATGAATTGGACTTTGTTTTTTTTTTAAGAAAGATCAGTAAAATAGTCTATAATTTACCATAGCTGACTTTATATCTATATATATATATATATATATATATATAGATATAATTCCGTAAGCGAATCGGTCCCCACGAAATATCTCGAGTGAGAAGAAAGATAGGGTAACGTATGATGGCTCATTTTAAAGCTTGAGAGCCAAGGACGCAAGGAAAAATACCAGAATAATTATCAAAAGTTCCCGGGGCTTTGCCCCATTGGACATTGAAGTTCCAATGTTAATCTAAAGGGAAGAAGATTTTTAGATCTACACGTGATTAACACGTTGAGTACGGTTTATGATTAATATTGCGCACGCCAGTGGCTGAAATATAATAATTAATTATTCACCAAATAAACTATATGATTGTATCCAAAATTTCATCATAAGATCGCCAGGTCTTCATTTTGGTAATTATTTGTGACGTCAGTTCCGGTACATTAATTGATGTAGTCCGCCGGTGGCGAAATTCGTGTGAGTCCCGCAAGGCATTTTTGAGTGGCTAAAATAAAATAACTGATTATACACCAAGTAAATGAGACGAATGCATAAAAATATTATTTGAAGATCGCCAGGACTCCAATTTTGTCATTATTGATGACATCACTTCCGGTACATCTATTGATGTAGTCCCCCAGTGGCGCCGGTTGCGTAAGTCATCGCGAGGATAAAGTATTCCGTTTACAGCCACAACTGTTTCTAACGATCCACAAACTTGTTTTTTGATCCAACAAATACTAAAAATAATAAAATAGAAAAATAAATTTAAAATAAAAAACAACTATACACACCAGACAAAAGTATGAAGTTACCACGGTACCGTCCTGAACAGAAACCATAGAGCGGAAAACTATACGCACCAAAATGAACTTATGTACTGGCACAACAGGCGGCAGAGCGATAAAATGTAAAATGTTCCCGGGCAATGGCTGAGCTCATAATGAACTAATAAAGTGGGAGTAGCGCGACTACATCAATATCTGTAGGCCGCTGGAGGGCTCGCGCCGCACTACATCAATAGCTGTAGCCCGCACTCAACGTGTTAAGCAGATGTTCCAGTGTATATTTTTTATCATAAACTCAGGTGGTTACTGAGCAGATATTTTGAGTTAAGATAACCATATAATTATAACTTTTGAAAAATGGCAATGCACTATAAAAAAGGAGAACACTAATAATAGTCATGAACAGATAACGGAATCACAGGGGATTTAATCTTCGTGACTCCATCTTTGTCATTAAGGAAACAGGAGTAGAATGATTTTTTATGCTGCAATATACCACAAATAAAAGGCCGCTTAGGCATGGCATGGTTGACATAATGGTTAATTGTCTTTACTCAGTGAATGTTGTTTAGTTATTATGTTACTGTTTTAGATATTGGCTATTTAGTAGTTACAATTGAAGAGTTAAATAGTTTTGTTGAGTGTTTGTTTATTTTCCACTGAATCATTATAAGTAAACTACTAACCTCCTTATTGTTAATATTTTGTTTTGGTTTTATCCATTGACTGCTTCTCTTTTTGCTTATGTCGTAGGGAAACAATAAACGCCCGTTAATCAATTGAGACGGGGAGCTTTTAAAGTAAACAAGGAAGATAAGCGAAAACTAACAATATATCAATCAATGATCTACTTCATTGTCGAAAAGACAAAATTTATACAAATTAAAATTTATACCACCAATATTGTAAGAATTTTTTATATTTGTGAGGCCTTTCGATATCAAGGAAATCATTCTCAGACATTTCAGTGTTTTAAGAAACATTTTTTAAACAAAGCTTTTAGGTTGTTACATTATCTAACATTAAAAATTCACCATCTGGTTTATCATATTACTCTGAAACTTGAAAAATATCGATATCGATTAGATTTCTGGCATTGTCAAAGCCAAACAACATAAAAACAAGAACAGGCTATTTACATATCCTATACATATATGAGCAATGTCTGAAGGGATGTGTGTTCCACGATCTCGATATCTAGCCGGTAGATTTTGCTTAAACTTAGCATTTAAGAGTGTTTTGGTTCAAAAATAAGTTTAGGAACAGCTTCAATCCCAGGAAAAATCAAATTTTGTCTAAATTTAAGTTTAAAAATCGTAATTTTTAACATTCGTCTTATGGGTTGCTATTTTGGTAACAAAATAACAACGAAAGGTACACAAAAATAGAGGAACATTAATGTTAAGCAGTCTTTTTGAATCAGCTGTTAACTGTGAAGAGGTATAGTTGGTTGTTGGAAATTTAATAGCTTTATTACCATGACACTACAACAAAAGTGATTTAAAACCAAGGAGCAAGGCTCGGTTAACCTGGTACTTATTATTATTTAAGACACGAAACACATAAACAGCAAAAACAAAATAGAAGCGCATAAATTGCAGATTTCCAAAAAAGAAAACTGTCCCAGTAAGTGTTCCAATGTAGTGGAAAACTAAAAAAAACTACAAGTACCAACAAAAGAAATTATATAAAAGAAATTATACATTATTAATTAACGTTATTTAACGCTGTAGTCGTGACACATAGGCTTTGTAAATGTAGACGAATTGGTTGAAGAAATAGTGTAAACCAGCAGTAATGAGAGGGCTGATAGATTACAAAGACAATCCATGATCTAGTTACTCATTTCAGCAAGGCTTACCTCTAAAATATATTTTTACTAAGTTATAAAACTAGATCTCCACCAGAAAACTATCCTTTCAGCAACTATTGCTGAGTTTGTTTTCCGCTAACCTTGAGCAAGTCTGCCGCCGCCGTGACGTCCGCCGCTACACACAGAGGGCTCTGCTTGTCATGGATGATACGTAGCAGCTTGGCCGCCACCGGGCACTGCGCCACCTCAGCTCTCTCTAACAGCGGCATGTGCAGACGAGACACCTCGGCTGTGCGGACAACCAGGTTAGGTTAGGTCAACTGGTGTAGTTGCTTAGTCTAGAACATAACTTTGTCTGTAAATTCGTTCTTACAAAGCTAGCGGAGCTAGCACTCTAAATCATTATTTTGAGCCTGTCCCAACCTCACATTTTATAATGGGTATAACCTAAATATGAATGAGAGTAGGATGATTGTGGCGCGATCTATAGTCTTGTTACTGACTAAGGCTGACATCCTCCTTAAACAGGACTGTTAATTAATAGCCCAACAGCCAATGGTATCAAGGGACCTACAGTTTAACGTGGGATCCGAACCACAATTTCAACCTCATATATACGAATTGGTCTAATTATGAAGATGGTCTTTATGGATGAACTAGTATTCACCAGTGCGGACGTTAATCCCCACTAGGGGATATCGCATCCACAAGCCATCACTTATAACCATCCACAATTCGTGACCTCCAAGTAGCTGGATTACAGGACGACGCCACCGTCCCAGTCATAATATAAGAACATAAGACATTGTCAAAATCTTAAACAACACAAAACAATAAACCTTAAAACTACCTTAAAAGTGAATTACTCAAAACATTTTCCTAGACATAAATTGAAAGTGAAATTTAATAGTTGGGTACAATAAAAGCGTCTTTCTAAATCAAAATTCCCCTATAGAATATAACATTTTATTTATTAAAAATTATTTTTATTCTCTTTAAACTTTTCTTCCCTAATCATTGTTTTCAACGTGCTTGACAAATGGTTAAAAAGCTTCCCTCCCATAAACAGCGGGGAATTTTTTAAATAGCATACTGGAATTGGATACTGGAAATCCTAGCAAAACCGTGTGTTATAGTTGGGTACTTTCCAAATCATTTCTCAAGAACATCAAACATTTAAAAATATATAGTGAGTAAACAGTTAAGAGACCAAAATATTTTTAAAAAAGATTTACAAGAATTTTTTTTTAAGAAAAAGTCGTAATCCTAATGATTTTTTTGCATTTTAAATACGGTACATGATCTAAAAGAGATGATGCCCCCAATACCCCATAATTCGATGCCATAACTTATAACAGGGAAAAAATACCATAATGAACCATTAATTTTGCTGGAGTATAAATAACTACACACAGATGGTTAATCATTTTAAAACAGATTGAATTTAACTTTTTAATTATTTTACTTAGTCAGGCTTTCAAACTTAAATTTGAATCAATTTCTAATCCCAAAAAGTTGACAGAGTTTCCAGTTGAGAAAGAACTTCCTGGAAAAGAAAATTTGCTAAGAGCTATCCCTATTTTGAGCAGTTTGAAATTTAACTATTTGAGTTTTAGAATCATGGTTTGAGTTTGCATTCAAAATGGCTGAGGTGTCATCTGCATAAAGAACAAGTTTTGGCGATACATTATACGGTAAATCATTTATATACAAAGTTAGTAATATCTGTTGTCGATTTAGTTTGGTTCATTGTCTGTTTATTTAGGTTTGTTTGTCGGTTTGGTTAGCGTTAATTTAGTTAGTTTAAGCCTGTCAACGAAGTAAGATAATAAGTTGTTATAAGATTAGCAGATATCAGCTCTGAAATAAAGTACTTTTTAAATACCCTTTGTGAAAGAGTTCATAATTTTTCTCAAGGTGACATAACTTCTAGCTTAGTCATCTTTGTTTCTTAATAGTCTTATCACACTAAAGTACAACAATTTATAGCACTGAAATGCCATTTGAAAGTATAAACAATTAAAACGGTGATCTTTTAATTTGAATTTTCAAACATACATTGTAGTGATCTGGGCTATTATATTTTTTAAATATAAGAGATTGGCAGGCCTCTTTTTGCCTTACTTTGCTGTCCACATGGACTATTGATATGAGTATGGATCATATTACACAAAGTAAGAGTGAGAGCTGCTAAATTACAGATGAATGGTAGTGATAAAAATTTCCTGGCATAATGCGGATATGAACCCACGACATAGCTGCAATGATACCAAAGTCCAATGCAATAACCACTACGCCACCAACTCACCCAAATCTAGACACTTAAATGATCTAGTAATTTTAAAATTAAATCAAAGACAGGTTATAGACATTAATTGCAAAGTTTCGATTTTATGGAAAACCCACTAGGCTTGGATGTTTCTCAAAAATATTTCTTACAAATATTTTAAGTTTTTTAAATAAAATGTTTTAGTCTCTGGTTATAAGTCGATACTACTGATGATGGTAGTAAAAAAAGTGATGGTAATGTATGATTATAGTAGGGGGAAATAGAACAGGCGGGTGAAGGTCAAGTCAATTAACATGTAGTTAAATGAGCAAAAATCAGCTGTCTTATTAAGACTTGACCTTGACACGCCTGTTCTATTGCCTCCGACTATAGTATGGTAAGTAATGTATGGATATCCTCTTATGCTTTAGAATAAATCACACCAAAATTCCCTGACAAGGGACAGAAATGTAGAAGCACTGGTAAGGTTATTTGATAGTTATTTTACCTTATTTTGGGCTCTCCCACCTCCAGGATATTGTGAAGTATTCGTTCTTTTCAGAGGCAATCTTCGCACTTCAAAAGTCAAAGTCAAAAGTCAAAAATATCTTTATTATACAATTCTTCAAGAATTACAATAGTGTCAAGTGGTTTGGTTTAAAATTGGTTGATTGTTGGTTTACAGTAGGTCATCTCTCCTCTCAAGAAATTCATCCAGGGTGTAGAAAGGTCTTGCCGTCAGCCATATCTTCAACTCCGTCTTGAGGTTGTTCCCAGTAAGGTCTCTCATGGATGCAGGTAGGTGGTTTCGTAGCTTGTCAATACTACGATACTTGTCAATATTTAAAAAAACACACAATACATACGAAAAAAAACAAACCCAAACACATAAGTTTTTGTTTATTTAGAAGTTGTAAGTAAGGAATTGGCTCGACTGTCTGATACTGGACGTAAACAAACGTTATCAGCTGCAGGAAAACCCAGGATTGCCACTCCCCCTAACCCAACTTTGGATGCACCACGTGGTTAGGCGCTCAGCAAGACTCGCAAAAGTTAGATTAAAGAAGGACCCTTGAAAACGGGAAACGTTGTATTGGTTTCCCGAAACGTCGGATTGTTTACGTGTTTGTGTTCATTTTTTTCGTATGTATCCTGTGTTTTTTAAATATTGACAAGTGCAAAGATTGCCGCTGAAAAGAACGAATACTTCACAATATCCTGGAGGTGGGAGAGCCCAAAATAAGGCAAAATAATTATGGAATTCACCCCACCTAAAAACATGTCTTTTAAAGAAAGGTTATTTGAGTTGGTACTCACTCAATTTGATCGGCTCGCCCCGGGGGTCCAGCTGGTTGGCCGAGATGTAGGATTTGATCTTGTCCACGGTTGCGTCATCGATCTTCCCAGCCGATCTCAGGTGCTTCAGGATCTACAACATTCACCAGTGTCACAACAGAAGCAAGAATAGTTTAAAACACATTAAGAAGTGAATAATGAAGTAAAATATCTTGGAGGTCAAATTATTAGTAACTTGAGATGGTCATGATTGTTGATCACGTGATGATCGTGTGACTATAGTTGATGTCTGGTGCGTAGACTGCAGAGGATGTCCTAATGAAAGTCTACTACGGTTGCTTTCATAATGTGATTACTTATGGTAGGCCTATCTTATTTTGGGAAAACTGCCCAGAAGCAAATAGTGTATTAATGATCCAAAAAAGGGTTGTTTAAATTATTACTAAATATCACTTTCTTGAGCGCAGGCCATTGTTTAAGAACTTAGAAATCCTTACTTTAACCTCAGTATTTATATTGGAATTTGCTGCCTTGGTCCTGAAGCATCTTGAGTCATTAAAAACAAATCACGAAATTCATAAGTACAATACTAGAAGGAACAACAAAGTGAACGTTAATTCACTGGAACAGCTCTAGCTCAATCCAGTCCACATTACTCTTCAAACAAAATATACAATGACTTACAAGAAGAAATAACAAGCTACTGCAAACCTCTCTCGGGATTCAGGAAAATATTTAAGAACTATCTAGCTAGTAGAAAAGCTCTATTACTCTCTGGAGGAATTTTGTGAGGAAAAATAAACAAGAAAAACAGAGAAAAATGTAAGGGATACCTACAAGTATACTAGTAAAAGTAAGTAGTATAAATTTATAGAAAAGCCTTTCAATATTCCAAAAAAGTAGCCTACCAGTTACATAAAATCCAAAGAAAATAATACTACTTTTCAAAATATATACGAGGAACGACTTATAATCCGTTCATGTAGTTAAAAGCCAACACATGTAAGCTTAATAAAATGTAATTGAAGGAAAGTATTCATGACGGTAATAGTTATTTAGGCTCAGCAAGTTGGTAACACTTACCTGCGTGAGGGTGAGCAGCGGTCGCATGGCGATCCCTTGTTTGGCCAGGTTTCCACAGCCTCCCTGTTCCCGATCCAAGACTACAACTGTATCTCGAACTTCCAATCCCTCCCGCTTCAAATCCTGCAATACGACACATCGACATGTTAAAAACCTACACTACACAACACCCACTACTTAACTCTCTGACCCTAAGTTCAGCCTAAGTTTCATTAAAATAAGTTTTGGTTAATCAGTCCTACACAAATTTTTGGAGCTGAATACTTTTAGCGAATTTCCCTATAGGGAATACGCTATTACGGTAGTAGGCACGGTAAGACTTAAGCCTTGGACCATGATACTTTTTCATTTTGAGGTCCCTAGAAGCCAAAAATACCATTTGTTCAATTTCATATATATGTATATATATATCTATATATATATATCTATATATATATATCTATCTATGTGTCCGTGGTACCGATAACTTTTGAAAGGATCCTTCGATTTTGATGAAATTTGGTATGAAGGTGTAGTACCAGGTCTATTTTCATGAGTTCGCAAACCAGCATGATCGGATTATGGGAATGGGGTTTTATGGGGTTTTAAAGGGGTAAAAAATGGGTTTTTGGCCTTTTTTTTTCCTCTATTTTCAAAATTCAACAATTTTAACTAAAATCATTTAAAAGAGCTTTAAAAAACAAACAAATTAGTATTTTGAATTTTTATCTTGGCTTAACTGGTTATGGAGAAATCCAAAAATAGGATTTACATGTTAATCTTATGGGAAATCAACAAAACTATGTATCTCGCTTATTTATTGGCCTAACTTTATCAAATTTGGTAATCACATTCTCTAGGAAGGATTTAACTTATATTGGCTTAGAACGCCCATATGGCGACAAACCTACGTATGCTCACCCCATGGGGTTTATGGGGAAAATAAAAAATAAAAGTATTTAATACAATTTAGTATTGCACTGGAATTTTTAAAAGAGCTAAAAAACAAACCATTTAGTTATTTTAATTTTTGTCTTAGATTAACTGGTTAAGGAAAAATTAAAAAAATATGTTTCCTATGTTATTCTTATGGGAAAATCAACAAAACTATGTATCTCGCATATTTATTGGCCTAATTTTATCAAATTTGGTATTCACATTCTCTAAGTAGGATTTAACTTATATTGGCTTAGAACGCCCATATGGCGACAAACCTACGTATGCTCACCCCATGGGGTTTATGGGGAAAATAAAAAATAAAAGTATTTAATACAATTTAGTATTGCACTGGAATTTTTAAAAGAGCTAAAAAACAAACCATTTAGTTATTTTAATTTTTGTCTTAGATTAACTGGTTAAGGAAAAATCAAAAAAATATGTTTCCTATGTTATTCTTATGGGAAAATCAACAAAACTATGTATCTCGCATATTTATTGGCCTAATTTTATCAAATTTGGTATTCACATTCTCTAGGTAGGATTTAACTTATATTGGCTTACAACGCCCATTTGGCGACAAACCTACGTATGCTCACCCCATGGGGTTTATGGGGAAAATAAAAAATAAAAGTATTTAATACAATTTAGTATTGCACTGGAATTTTTAAAAGAGCTAAAAAAACAAACCATTTAGTTATTTTAATTTTTATCTTAGATCAACTGGTTCACGAAATATTTCAAAAATATGTTTCCTATGTTATTCTAATGGGAAATCTACAAAACCATGTTTTTTTGCTTATTTGTTGATCTAACTTTATTTAAATAGGTATTTACATTTCCTAGGTAGGATTTAACTTATATTTGCTTACATTTTCATATGGTGGCCAGCCTACTCACTCAGTCCCATGAGGTTTATGGGAAAAACAAAAAATAAAAGAATTTGATACAATTTATAGTACACACCTATGGTTTGTATATTTAGTATTAGGAATCATTAACTTAGGTCTGTTGGTTATGGAGAAAATTTAAAACAAGGTTCCAATGTTATTCGTGTGGGAAAGTATTTTCCTATATAAGGTAAGTATTGTTATAGGAATACAGAGAAGATTTCAAAGAATGACAAAATCAAAGAAGTCAAAATTTATGTTGTGATTTTAGTTATAAATTTTAGTTTTCAATATACCAGGTGTCTTCAACATGTCTTGGGTCGATTTCATAGATTTGCTGTACGGACACCATTACAGCCACACACATCTTACATTTCTTGTTTGCAAGGAAAATTAATCTAGTTTTTTCTCATTAATTTCTTAAAACTTAAACTCAGTTGATTTTACAACAATATGCAGTTTAACTAAAACACATTAAAACAAATTGAGATGGCATGAATAAATTGCCAACTCGTTCATCACACTTGATTTCTCTAAATTTCTTTACGTAGGCCTACGGATTTTTCAAAGATTTTTCATTATTCCCCAGTTTTCAATCTTAAAAGAGAATAATAAATGCAGTGACAGTAACACCTATTACTCAGGAAAATTAAACCAAAATTGGAAAACGGTTGTTGATAAAAAAAACTAACTAAAAGTCATACCCAGAACATTCACAGGTGACCTAAGGTGCACACATAGACCTGTATTGAGTTTGTGCATAGCTGTAAAAAACTTAAGAAGTCACTTGTTAAAACTGAAAATAAAATTTTATCTTACCATCTATTGCTTTCCATAATATTCGGTTTCTTTATGAGGGGAAGACTTTATGGACACACGGTATATTACATCCTGGTTATTATATGTTTTAAGTATTATTGGTTTATTATACGTGTTGGTGCAGTTACTGAGGTTAAAATAATAAAACGTCTTCCATCACTATTTGATATGTTTACACTTACACTGTGATTCTATACAAGACGGTAAATATATATGAAAGAAATTATAATGGTGATCGATTTTGACCAGTTACACCGGTCATCATAAGAGGCTCAATCTGAGACTCTATTATATATATTTGTACCCTAAATTACTTAACATTAAACATAATAATGTATGTAGATGTTATATACCTTTATTCAGAAAAAAATCAATTACAGCCCCTCTGGTGCATAAACATGTGCAAGTTTATGTATTTCATAATGAATTTACTTAACATTTTCTTTTTGCCTCATAAGACCATGAAACATTAATTTCATTAGTGTCCAGTATATGCGGTGCCTGATTTTTTTACCTCCTTGACATGGAACATAAATTCAGAGCTGATATGTTAATCAATGACCAGGTGATTCAATTGATCAGATGCAATGATTAAAATTTGTTTAACTTATAATAATCTATGAATATTTATCACACAGTAAATGAAGAACTTTAAATTATTTTGTCCATATATTTTGTTAAAAAGATTAAGTTTTTCTACACAATGCATTTGCTGTAGGAATGATCATAACTTCAAAGCATAATAAAGATAATGACATTGGTTTAAGTATTAATAAATAATAAAATAATGTATTAAACAACATGTCTTTACTTTTGTTATATTCCATTCGTTTAGTTCACTTTAGTTCCTTTAGTTCTGAAAAGTATAAAATACTCTGAAAATATGTTAAGGAACCCCTCTCATACTTGTAAACAAAATTAAACATTTTTTTTTTAACGTAACTTATAACTTACTTATATGCTTGATTCTTCAATATTATAATTTTTAATAAGTTAAAATAAAATATTGTGAATAAGTTAATTAAATAAAAAAATATCAATTTTCCCCTGTATTGGTATATGGCCTCGGAATCACAATCATTCAAATTCATAATCATTGAGTTTTTTAAGTAGGTACCGGTACCTTACTTATTATACATGATTCAATAATCCTGTATAATTAATTTGAAGAATTGAAGAATTTTGAGGCCCCTCCAATAAAAAAATCAGGTAAGATATAATTTCATACAGTACATATAATTCTTGCTGTAAATGATTATACATACAGTGTATATTTTTCAAGGAATTGTAAATAATATTCGCAAGTTACAATAATTGGAAACAACATTCAATGGTTTTTCATAAGTGTTTGAGTCATCTGAAAGTTCAGGATAATTGTAATTCTATTGATAGTTTACCTGAACAAATCGAAATAAAATTGCATTCTTTCCCCTTCAACGATTAATTAATCATTTTAAGTTTTTTATCAATAAGCATTAATTTCTTTTAAATATATATAAAATATCAAAAATTGATAATAATTTGTGTACTCTATGCTGCATCTGGATCCATCAACAACTCCCCACCAATGAGAAAATTGTATTGCTCATCATTGTTGCCTCCAACATATGTTTTGTTTCTAATTATTCTTATATTCTTGTTCATCAATCTTTTGGCTAGCAATAATTTTCATTGAGGCTGATTGATTTTGAGAATCTGAATATTTCTTTGCAATCTTTTGAAATATTAAACAGTTAAGTCTAGTGTTATTGATTTTTTTTCAATTTTTTCATTGGTAAGTTGGTAATTTTCTTTATAAAAATTTGATATTAAGATATTTATTATAACTATTCAGGTATATTATTCATATCAAGTAACTATCTCATAGCGTTGGCCTAATTGCTGTACTTGGTACTCATTAAAGGATTAATTTATATTCTTAAGTACTGTCAAGCTTTTATTAGCAAAAAAAGATAAATTGCTGCTTAAAACTCAAGTCATCTAGTTCAATCAACACATTCAAATTGAAAAAGTGTAATAGAACTCTCTACTAGGCTTACTGTAACTTTAAAAGTATCAAAATATTATGTTATCTAATGGTAGACTGTTATTACAATAGGTGATTTTACTAGGCAAAGATTTGTTTGTTGACAACTAATGACTAGGTCTAGGCTCCAAGTAGGCTTAGGTCTACTAACTGTACATTAAGTTGATCAAGGCTACAAGTAAATCTTGTGAAAAACACCATGCTCCATTCATCTTAGGCCTAATTGCAAATCAGATGGCAAATGCAAACATTAATAATAGGCTTAGAGATTTTTTATCAACAAATATAAGTTTGACTTAACTGGTTGATTAAAAAAAGTTAGTGTAAGTTAACGTATTGTAGGGTACTTATTATGTGTTTTTGGTATAAATGGGTGACCACACAAAATTATCGAAACCGAAATACATTACACTCTATTTTGATCTGTTATGTGACCATTGCTGAATAGTTGGCCTGCGTATTATCTTATTGGTATCTAGGTCATACTAACTTGTCTGGCCATTCACAGTTTTGAAATAGGCTTTTTGCTAGGCCCTATTAAGTCATTATTTTGATCAATTGTACAATCCTTTTCCTTGAGGATCATAAAATTGTGTTGCAACAACTGCGTTAGTTTGAAAACTAATTAGACTCATAATTAGGCTTGGGATCTCAGTATTGTAATTGAAAGTCCCAATGTTCCAATGTTTTCTAGATAAATTAACTTATAAAAGCCAAAAAATATTAATGAATAGCCTAGTGAGAGTTTATAATGGGTTGGATTTCTTGAGTAGCTTTGTTACCATACTGTACCAATTTTGTGATTTTTTTTATCATGATAACTTATTAATAGTCAAAATACAAAATAGTAGCTAGGTCCAGTTTCAAGCCTTTGACAAAGTTATTGTCTTTTAGCGAATTTCCCTATAGGGAATACGCTATTACGGTAGTAGCCATGGTAAGACCTAAGCCCGGGACCATGATACTTTTTCATTTTGAGGTTCCCAGAAGCCAAAAACACCGTTCGTTCATTTTCATATATATGTATATATATATATCTATCTATCTATCTATCTATCTATCTATGTGTCCGTTATTCTGATAACTTTTGAAGGGGACCTCCGATTTTGATGAAATTTGGTATGGAGGTTTAAGACCAGGTCTATTTTCATGAGTTCGCGAACCAGCGTGATCGGGTTATGGGAATGGGGTTTTATGGGGTTTCAAAGGGGTCAAAAATGGGTTTTTGGCATTTTTGGACCTCAATTTTCAAAATTTGTCAATTTTAACTGAAACCATTTAAAAGAGCTCAAAAAAACAAACAATTTAGTATTTTGAATTTTTATCTTAGCATAACTGGTTACGGGGAAAATCCAAAAATATGTTTTCCATGTTATTCTTATGGGAAATCACGAAAACCCTATATCTTGCTTATTTATTGACATAACTTAATCAAATTTGGTATGTACATTATCTAGATAGGGTTTAACCAATACTTGCTTACAAAACCCATTTGGCGGCAAACCTACATACTCACCCCCATGGGGTTTATGGGGAAAATAAAAAATTGCCATAGCTTGATACAATTTTGTGTTTACATTCAATAATTATTGATTAACTTCGATTTTCTAACAACACCCCATGTCAGCAAACCTACGTACTTGATCCTATGGTGTTTTTATGGGGAAAGTAAATAATCTGAAATTCCATTGGAAATTCGCTGAGTACGCAGGTCTGCTGCGACGGGGGTATTTTTATTAAGTGACAATTAGGTAGATGTTTCTAACAAAGATAAAGCCTGTTCCTAACCTACCAAACATACCATTTACTAATACACACTATGCATACTGTACCTAGTCTACGTGATAAAAAAAGTTATAATCAGACTGTTGGGAGATATGAATGAATAAATCTATTTTTTATGAGAATAATTTGAAGGTGCACTTTACAATTTCTCCGCAGAGAACTATTGTAGGCTTTATGAGAACAAATAAGAATACTGTTAGGCCTATAGGCCTAGAGGAAAATTTTATGTTAAGAGTTCCAGGGAAAACCAACTTTAATTCTTTCAGATAAAGATACTTGTACTTATGGGTTTAGTACCGGTACTACAAATTTTTAGGTTTGCAATTAGGTACAGGTTTTGGAAAAACACCAGACAAGCGTTTTATCTCAAAACTACCATTAACTAATGGTAGTTACTGCCACTTCCTACCTCAACAGTTTCAAGGATACTCGAGCCGGTCGTCACAACATCCTCGATGATTATGCAACGATCACCTTTATTGAAGACCCCCTCCACCAGTTTCCTCGTTCCGTAATCTTTCGCCTCTTTACGGCGGATGAGCATCGGTAGTCCAGCGTTTACCGCTATTATCGTTGCCAAAGGTAACGCTGTGTAGGGAACTCCACACAGCACATCACACTCCAGTCCTTCAGCCGATATATGTTCCCAGAGCAGCTCCGATAGGAGTTTCTACGAAAAATTCAATAAATGATTAAGTAATTGTGGTTAAGAGAGTTCCTTTAATTTGTAATTCCAAAATATAGTAGTGATGTGCGATACGTATCGTATATTCAACAATATTAGGTATGTATCTTCTCGTTCTTCGTTTACCTAAACTTCAAGGCCTACCTTCAAATACTTTATAGCAAACAGTTATTAATCATTCAATTACATTAAGTGTTACATATGGCCACACTTATGTAATGCTTTTGCACTTATGTAATGCTTATGTAATGCCACTTCAATGCTTTTTATTTCTTTTAGTTTCATTAGATCATATACTCTAAAAATTAGAAACTGCTTAAGTATTGATCACATCAGCATCCATACTAGACTTATTCCTAGCGCTAAGAATAGCTTATCGCACAATACTTCCGGTGCTCTTCATTCCCACGGTTGACGCTGACACAATTATTTAGGATTTATTAATTTAGTTTGAGTAACAATATTTTTAGTTGCTATCAATTTCTTGTGAACGGATTTATTGATATGACAACGATGAATTATGTTTATGTTTTATAAAATGGATGATTATGGTATGATACCCATGTAACATAACAAAGCAAATTATGGTATGGAACGGTAACTTATAAATGTATTGACTCTTGAAGGTACTTTTATACGGTACTATTTTAATAAAAGTAAACTTTAAAAATAAAGTTGTTAATTTTTCTTTTAAATGGATAACCTAAGTTTAATAAGTTTTAATTAAACAGTTGAATAGGCCTATATTATTTTAATAGGGACTGTGATATAAATTATAATGGTCTCAATGCAGTGTCACACTGCAAACACATTAATGTGGATTTATTTGTATTTTAAGGAAATATAGTCAAAATGAGAGGATTTTAACGATAAGTTAAAGGTATGTTCCAAGTTGTAGGCGTGTGAGATACGGCAGCAATGAAACTACAGTAAAAGCCTATCACCATTGAATCTCACAAACAAAAGCTGTTGGTTGTAAAATAAATTTACCAGATGCTGATAAGCAAAGTGTAGTTTTTAACATAAGTTATAGTCAAGATATGGTACTCAAGATTGTGAGCACTCGGTGTGTAATTTATCATGAATTAGAGTAAAAAAGTCTTAAACATTTCTATTACAAAACTGAAAAGCCTTGAACCTATTTCTATTACAGTACATATAAAATTCTGGAATCCCGGGATGGAAAGTTCAGCCCGTGGTACACACCTCTACTTCTCCCCTGACTATAGCTGGCAGACCTGTCATTCTCACGCAAAATGTATGAGTCTTATTTGATCGTCGACTCATACTCTTTTTAAGCGAAACGCCCGCAAACTCAAGCATTGTGCGGACCTATTCAATGCAACTAACTGTAATGTATTTTATATAATATTGTATACCGTAACTGATAGCCTGACCTGTGGTCATACTTCTGAGGTATTCTTCTTCTTCTCATCTTCCTTCTTGTTGCAATGGCTAGGCTAAAATATGGCGTAACTCCAGAATGGAACTGTTGTACATTAAAGTTGTCTTTTACCTTTGTGCTTGTGTAAATGATCAAAAGTATAATTGAAATTATAATAAAGTATTGTGGTGTACGGAAAGTTTGTTATTTTATTTAATCCCCGTTCACCACAAATGTGGCGACGAGGATCGTGGACTTAGTCTCGGGAATACACGTGCAGTGAGTGAAAATTACGACTATTGTTAAAGGCACAATTGGAATAATAAGCGAGTTTTCGCTTTCAGAAAACTGGAAACAATGGCATGAAAGATTGGAGCAATATGTAATAGTGAATGATATTGGGACTGACAAGAAAGTACCGTTGTTGCTAACTTTGTTAGGTTCTGAGGGGTACAGCCTAATATGTGACCTCTGCACACCTAAAACGCCAAGTTCAATGAAGTATGACGAGTTAGTGAAGTTGATGTCCGACCATTTGCAGCCTACACCCTCTGTCATCACTGAACGCTACAAGTTTAAAGAAAGGAAGCAGTTGGAGGGAGAGACAGTGTTGCAGTATGTTGCTAGTCTTAAGAAACTGTCAGCAAGTTGTGATTTTGGTTCTAATTTGGAGGAACACTTGCGTGATCAAATCGTGTGGGGGCTAAAATCCGATAGCATCAAGAAAAGACTGTTAGGGGAAGCGAGTCTTACGTATTCCAGAGTGATAGAACTAGCTCTCGCTTTGGAGGCAGCCAACAGAAATACCGTGGAGCTTGGAGGCAGTCCTACAACTACAAGCCGGCCTGCAATTAACTTTGTAACGACGAAGGGTAAGAAGAAGTGGAGTCCTAGCCCTCAAGGTCAACACAGAAGTCCAGCAACGCAGATGACAGCATCAAGTCGTAAGCCGCCAGTGTGCTTCTGCTGCGGTAAGTCAAACCACGTCATTTCACAGTGTCGCTATAAATCATTTCAGTGCCGAATGTGCAAACAAACCGGTCATTTGGCCAAGATGTGCAAGAATAAACAGTTTGGTGGTGATAAGCCTACAAACACTAACTTCCATACAAGCAGTTATAGTTATAAGTCTAATAAGAATAAACAGATGTCTGGTAACAAGTATCAAAATCATTATGTTGATTGTAGTTCATGTGGGGTTTTAAACTAAAAGTAAAATATATTTTTCCTTCGATTGTAGTGGACCATCCAGATATTTTAGGCTCTGGAAAACCTTGAAAAATTGAAAATAAGTAGAGTAGAAAAAGTTATAATGTGAGATCAATAACAATTAATATTAATACAACATTTGATAACATTTAAGTTCTAGGCCAAAACTGATTATTCGTGACACTAATGTAACAGAGAGTTCACCAACCTTTCAACTTGCATTTTCTTTAGTAATCTTCATTTAATGTCCATATTCATGTCTCATTTTGTGTCCATTAATTCACTCATCTTGAACTTCATAATTGTTCACTTACAAAGTTAATAATTCACTTTTTGATCTCACATTCATTTTCTTGGAAATTGATTTTGGGAACAATTGGATTTTTATTTAAAAAATAACATGTGTAATATAAAACATATGATTGAAAAATAATTAAATTATAAATACAGGGTGAAGATAACTTTATTGATAGTCAATGTATATATGAAATGAAAGAAAGAAATAAAGAATGAGAGGGGAATAAAATATTATAAGATAAGGCAAGGGATTAAAAAGCGAAGATGATTGGGAATAATTGAGGGAAATTAGTGTGATGGGCCTTGTCTAGTTTGAACCAAACATACTCCCGGCCTTGAAGTATCCTTACTTCAACAATCATTCAATTGGCAACTTGCACAACTTCACGACGGGGCGGCGAAAGGAGTTATTTGGTGTTCGGACTTCAGCCACTCGTACAACTCCATCTTTTCCAGGGAATACTTGAGTCACTCTGGCGAGGGGCCACTGTAGAGTTGGTGTTTGTGACTGTATGAGTACTAAGTCCCCTACGTTTAGGTTCTTCGTTGCAGTTGTCCATTTTGGCCGTTGTTGCAGCGTATGAAAGTATTCGACGGTCCACCTTTTCCAGATGTTTTGGAATAACGCCTGAGCTGCTTGCCAATGGTGTAACCGATTAATAGGAACATCAGACAAGTCAATTTCAGGAAGCGAGACAAGAGGAGCGCCGGTTAAAAAATGTCCTGGAGTAAGTGCTGCCAGATCGGATGGATCAGCGGAGAGTGGTGTCAACGGTCTTGAGTTAAGCATGGCTTCCACTCGAGTAATGAGAGTAGTAAACTCAGGGTAAGTAAGTATTGTCGAACCAATGACTCGTAATAAATAGTGTTTAGCTCTTTTGATAGCCGATTCCCATAAGCCCCCTTGATGAGGTGAAGCAGGTGGATTAAAATGAAATTTGATTCCCTGTTCTGAAGCGAACTTGTTGATGGATGCACGATTTTCTTTAGTCTTGAGATTCTTAATAATTCTTTGCAGTTCA
This sequence comes from Neoaliturus tenellus, assembly GCA_030545055.2. Taxonomy (NCBI): domain Eukaryota; kingdom Metazoa; phylum Arthropoda; class Insecta; order Hemiptera; family Cicadellidae; genus Neoaliturus; species Neoaliturus tenellus. The sequence continues at coordinate 41,049,863 of CM061534.1, forward strand.
AGATTAGCTCCGATGAAATTCGAACCACAGTCGGAATATATGTTGTTACATTGTCCTCGTCGAGAGATGAATCTGGTTAATGCAGCGATAAAAGCAGGAGTTGATAGATCATGAACTACTTCGATATGGACGGCTTTAGTCACCATACATATAAAAATGCAAATATAAACTTTGATGTTTTTAATGAATCGTAAGTTTGTGATCTTGATGTTAAATGGACCTCCATAATAAATTCCAGTTGACGCGAATGGTTTAGCAGGAGTGATGCGACAGGGAGGAAGATCACCCATTAAAGGCGTCGATGATTGTGGGTGAAGCTTGAAGCACTTAATGCATTTAAAAATGCGGGATCTGATCACGTTCCAGGCACATAGAATCCAAACTTGTCTTGATAACAATGATTGAATGAATTGAGGGCCAGCATGAAGGTAGTGAATATGGTAATAGTCAATTAGTATATTAACGACATGATGGTTTTTTGGTAAAACAACTGGATGACGAGTGTCATAGGAAACAGGTGCTTGGTTAATACGTCCACCGACACGTTTTAAATTGTCTGAGTCGATGAAAGGTGTTAAGCGTATCAGACGTTTAGAGCAAGGTTTATCTTGAGACAAAAGTTGAAACTCGTCATACATGGTGGATTGTTGGACGAGATAAAATATCTTGTTGCGTGAATTTGTCAATTCTGGAGCAGTTAAACAACCAGAATGGTGGGTCATGTTGCGACAGTTATTTATAAATCTTAGCACATATGACATAACTCGAACAAGAGTCATCCATGATGAAAACTTTGTTAAAATAGGTAGTTCAGGTTTGTGAACCGTTACCAAAACTGGCAAAGGGTCTGACTTTATTTCATGAGATGAGTCCAAAGTGATGGGATTGAAGTTAGACGTTGGCCAGTGTGACGCAGGCAAAGAAAGCCAACTTGGGCCGTGCCACCAGATGTTGTGATTGACAAGAGTTGGGAGACGGATTCCACGAGATGCACAATCAGCTGGATTGTGTTCTGAATGTATATGTTTCCACATTTCAGTAGGTACTAGATCTTGAATCTGAGAAACACGATTTGCTACAAACGTCTTTAATCGGTAAGGCGGAGTTTGTATCCATGTTAACGCTATAGTTGAGTTACACCATAAGTGGGTGTTCTGTGAATTAAATGTGGAAAATAAGGATTGAATGTGTGCAATCAATTGAGCTAGTAGAAAAGCTTCACATAATTCCAGTCTTGGAATTGTGACCCGTTTTAAAGGAGCAACTCGACTTTTAGCCATGAGTAAGTTTACAGACACTGATTCGTCCGGGAATTCGCATCGTATGTATGTAACGGCAGAATATCCCAATTCCGATGCATCGCAAAATCCATGTAATTCCATTTTACAAGTCGACGATAGGTTTAGAGAACGATTTATTGATACTTGTGGTAAAAATTTGGTTTCATCAGTAAATGATTTCCATTGAGTACGAAGATCGGTTGGAAGTGGAGAGTCCCAAGACAGGCCTTTCGTCCACAGAAGCTGCATAAAACATTTGGCCATCATGATGAATGGGACTAGGAATCCACATGGATCATAAATCTGAGCTATCGTGCTGAATACAGTAGGTTTGGTAGGAGGTTTGAATGAAGTTGGAGTCTGAAAATTGTATGAGAATGAATCATTTTCTGGAGACAATTGAAGCCCTAAAACTGAAAATTGGGGTGTTTCTGAGTTTTGCAAAAACTTAGGTGTTTCTAGATGTGTGTCAGGTAAGTTACTTAGGAGTTTAGGAGAGTTAGAAACCCATTTTCTCAGTTCAAAGCAGCCACGATTTAACAAAGAGATAAGTTGGGACTGAAGTGTTAATGCTTCATCTTCAGTGTCAGCTCCAGTGATAATATCATCTACATATGTATGGTTACGCAATACATTAGCTGCTTGTGGAAATTCATTACCGTGGTCATCAGCTAGCTGGTGCAAAGTTCTAATTGCTAAATAAGGAGAACTATTCATTCCATAAGTCACTGTATTTAGTTGGAAAACAGATGGGGATTGATTTGTGTTAGATCTCCACAAAATTAGTTGGAAATTACGATCTTCTGGATGAATAGTAATTTGACGATACATTTGTCTAATGTCGCAACAAAAGACGACATTGTGGCGACGGAATTGTAAGAGCAGGTCGCAAATGTTGTTCTGCAACTTGGGGCCAGTCATAAGGATATCATTGAGGGATAAGCCAGAACTAGTTTTACAACTGGCGTCGAAAACAGTACGCAGTTTGGTGGTACTGCTACTTTCTTTAATCACTCCGTGATGGGGAAGAAAGTAATGAGGTTGAGTGGCATCTAGGTGTGATAGCTTAGACATGTGTCCTAGATTTACGTATTCGTCCATAAAATCATGATAAAGTTGAGAAAAGTTATGGTTAGAGTGAAACTTACGTTCCATAGCAAAGAGCCGTGTCTCAGCAGCACGTTTAGATTCACCAAGACAAGAGTAAGATTCTTTAAAGGGAAGCCTTACAACGTAGCGGCCAGTTTCATCACGTGAATGAGTTGAGGAGAAGTGATTGTCACAAAGAGTTTCTTCATTCGAGAAAATACGTTTAGAAGGGACTTCTTCCAGAGTCCAGAACTTCTGAATTGCAGAGTGCAAATCATTGTCATTCATAGCATGGAGACATACATTGAGGGTTGATATAGGGTTTCCAGTGGCATGGTTGACTGGAGGTATGCACGGAGCAGTGCCCATAAGTACATAACCAAAGTGAGTTCCCAAAGCAGTGGGCAAATTAGGACCAAGTGAAAACTGATTCTGAGTGAGAAGATGAGGAAAGATAGCACTTCCAATGACTAAGTCAATGCGACTTGGGACGTGAAAGGTAGGGTCAGCGAGTTCATAAGAACGAGTAAGCTGTAAAACTTTTGAAGAGATGGGTGAGCGAGGAAGATCGATTGTCAATCTATCGAGAATTAGCGCAGGCTGAGCTTCTATTACAGTATTCCCAGACAAAGTTTTAAGATCAATGAAAATCTGTCCTTTATTTTGAGTGACATGTTGGTCGATTCCGGAGAGTTGAACTGTTGACTTAGTTCGTTTCAAATTCAAAATCATAGCAGCACGTTCGGTAATTAAATTGCACATACTACCAGAATCAATGAGAGCTCTAAATACATGTGGTTCACCACTTGAGGATGTGATTTGAACTAGTAATGTACCTAGCAATACGGTAGTGTTTGACTTTGATTGATTGTTTGAAACTAAGGACACAGATGTGTTTGGTGTGGACTGAGCAGCCTTAGTTGAGGGGTTGTGTGTTTGTTTTGTTACATTCGATGGTGGAAGAACAACTTGATCTGTCTTATCATGGTCAAAATGTAACAAAGTGTGATGCCATTGGTTACCACATTTTTTACATGAAGACTTAGACTTACATGCTTTGGTAGAGTGTAATCCAAGACACGAAACACATCGTTGCAATTGTTTCACTAGTTTAAATCGTTCGTTTGGCGACTGAGCTAGAAATGAGGAGCACACGTATACTTTGTGACCTAACTGGTTACATACAAAGCAAGGAACAGACTGGGTGAAATTACTGCTACTACGTGAAGATTGTGTGACTGTCATAGCGACATTTTTCTTGACCGAAACTTGTTGGTTATTTACCTTACTTTTATTAAGCTTATTTTGATCAGTAGTAAACCGCATTTTTTGGGATAGCATAGCATCTTCCAAATTATTGCACTCTTTATTGAGAAATGAAATTATTTGCTGTGATGTAGATAGCGAATGGTCGGAAACATCCGTAGGGTTGCGAACGGATTCGAGTTTTTGGCTAAGTTTGAGATCCAATTTTCTCAGTAATACTATGGAAAGTAAGAGATTTGAGTTTTGGATGTCATAATTTAAGGCTTGAAGAGCTTGAGTGTTTTCGTTGAAACTATTGACGAATTGTCTAACCCCGTTGATGTTTGACGCAGACACATTAGGAAGATCTAATAGTTGATTGATATGTAAAAGTTGGAGTCGCCTTTCATTATGATACCTTTCGCGTAGTAGGTTGTACGCGATGATGTAGTTATCAGAAGTGATACTGAGACTGCGTACGAGGTTTAGAGGTTCGTTCTCAAGCAAGCCTAATAGGTACTGGAAACGTACAACGTTTGAAAGGGCATTGTTATTATGTATGGTCGTATCATAAAGGTTAATGAATGACGACCAAGTGGCAAGATCACCGTTGAATTTGGGCAAGTTAATTTTTGGTAACCTGACTTGTCCATCAATCAATGTGGATTTGTTAGAAACTTCACTAAGTTCCTCGCGATCAGTTGAAGAATCGTTCGCTGAAATCAAAGACTCGATATAACTAGAAATATGAATGTAAAGTTCATGTATTTCATTTTTATCGGAAATCAGTGGCTCAATATCAATTGTTTGGTCCGAAATACCATGCAGAATACGTTTAAAGTTACCTTCAAAGTCATGTTTTTCCGTGTTTGCTTCTGAGAGGTAAGCAGACAAGGTCTTTTCCTGTATTTTGGTTAAAGGAGTAGCCTGTTCAATGATGTCATCGACTGATTTTTTAATGGAAATTAGTCGTGCTTTGGTGACAGACGTTAAACGTTGGTAGGTTTCTATGCGAAATTCTGCTGTTTTAGGTGGCGCCATGATTAAGTCTTAAATCTTATGGGTAATGAGCAGTTAGGAGTATGATGTGTGAGCTAGACAAAGGCCAGACACGTAAACACATAAAAGAGGAGCATAAAAGATGAGTGGTATATTAAGTGAAAAGTAGGACATAATTAATGGGTTTGGGAAAGTACATAGTTATTGAGGTAAGGTTGGTAAGACAACATAACATGAGAGGGTTGGTAAAATAACATGAGAGAAATAGCCATGGGACTGAAATTAACATCCGGCTCGAAGGACCAAAAACTTTATGTGGGGTTTTAAACTAAAAGTAAAATATATTTTTCCTTCGATTGTAGTGGACCATCCAGATATTTTAGGCTCTGGAAAACCTTGAAAAATTGAAAATAAGTAGAGTAGAAAAAGTTATAATGTGAGATCAATAACAATTAATATTAATACAACATTTGATAACATTTAAGTTCTAGGCCAAAACTGATTATTCGTGACACTAATGTAACAGAGAGTTCACCAACCTTTCAACTTGCATTTTCTTTAGTAATCTTCATTTAATGTCCATATTCATGTCTCATTTTGTGTCCATTAATTCACTCATCTTGAACTTCATAATTGTTCACTTACAAAGTTAATAATTCACTTTTTGATCTCACATTCATTTTCTTGGAAATTGATTTTGGGAACAATTGGATTTTTATTTAAAAAATAACATGTGTAATATAAAACATATGATTGAAAAATAATTAAATTATAAATACAGGGTGAAGATAACTTTATTGATAGTCAATGTATATATGAAATGAAAGAAAGAAATAAAGAATGAGAGGGGAATAAAATATTATAAGATAAGGCAAGGGATTAAAAAGCGAAGATGATTGGGAATAATTGAGGGAAATTAGTGTGATGGGCCTTGTCTAGTTTGAACCAAACAGTTCACAGAGCAATGAGTTGGAATGTAATGTAGGCAAAGTAACTGATCAATTGGGTAATATTTCTCTTTTTAATATTGATGAATGTAGGCCTAGTAATGTTATTGACCCTCAAAGTGATAAAGTTTTTGTAACTTGTAGTGATCAGGGTTATGTGAAACCTATTGTTGTTGATGTCCTTGTAGAAGGCATTAAATCAAAGTTTGACCTTGATACAGGCTCTCATATATCTGCAATATCTTTTGATGATTATTGTAAGCATTTTAAGAATGTACCGTTGAACTCAACTAAAGCTGTTTTTAAAAGCTATACAGGTGATCCTATAAAACCAGTTGGAGTAATAAACACTGAAGTAAAGTATAATGATATTGTAAAGATTCTTGAGTTGTTTGTAGTTCCACAGGGTGGTCCCCCCATCCTTGGACGGTACTGGATGGCACAGTTAAGCCTTCCTATTCAAGTGACTTTGTCAAAGCGAACTAAGGATGCAGCTTTTGATACGGCTAAGTTATATGGAAACTTTTGTAAAACCGGTGACTCTTTTAATGATATTTATAAGTTGTTTCCCAATGTTTTTTCTGATCAGTTAGGTTTGTATAAGAATGGTAAATTTGAGCTTCATCTTAAAGAAGGTGTGATTCCAAAGTTTCACAAGCCTAGGCCTGTACCTGTAATGTTGAGACCTAAGATAGAACAAGAAATAAATAGGCTTGTTGATTGTAATATTTTAAGCCCGGTTGAGAGTAGCGAATGGAGTACGCCAATTGTACCGGTAATGAAAAATGATGGTTCGGTAAGGTTATGTGGTGACTACAAGGTTACTATAAATCCACATTTGCATATTGATAGGTACCCTATACCAAGGGTGGAAGATTTGTTTTTGTCATTAAAGGGAGGTAATATCTTTAGTAAGTTAGACTTTTCTCAAGCGTTTCAGCAGGTTGAACTTGAAGAAAGTTCAAAGGACCTAGTTACCATAGCAACACATAAAGGTCTTTTTAGGTATAATAGGTTACCTTATGGTGTGGCCTCAGCACCAGGATTATTCCAGAGGGAAATGGAGAAAATTATTATGGGAATTGAAGGAGTCGTTTGTTTTCTTGACGACATCCTTGTTACTGGTAAAACTGATGATTAGCACTTTGATAGGCTTAAGCTAGTTTTAAGCAGGTTAGGGGCAGCTGGTTTAACATTGAAAAGAGAGAAATGTAATTTTTTCAAGGATAGCCTAAGTTTTTTAGGTTATAAAATTGATAAGTATGGTTTACATCCATCAGAGGACAAGATAAAAGCAATCTTGGAAGCCCCTGAACCTACAAATGTGGTTCAACTTCAGTCTTTTATTGGGTTGGTCAATTATTATTCCAAGTTTGTTCCCAATTTTTCTTGTGTACTTAAACCTTTGTATGAGTTACTGAAAAAAGATGCTAAATGGGAATGGAACAGTAAGAGACAGCAGGCTTTTGATAGTACTAAGCAAAAAATGTCATCAGCTAAGTTTTTAGTTCACTATGATATTGATTTGCCAGTCAAATTGTATTGTGATGCATCAGCTTATGGTCTTGGATGTTTATTGGCTCATGTGATGCCAAACGGTGATGAGAAACCCATTGCGTACGCTTCGCGTACGATGAGTAGAGCCGAATTAGCTTATTCGATGGTAGATAAAGAGGCTTTGGCCATTGTATTCGGTGTTAAAAAATTTCACCATTACTTAGCAGGTCGCAATTTTACTCTTGTGACAGACAGCAAACCGTTGATTTCTATCTTTGGTCCCAAGAAGGGCATACATGTAATGGCAGCTTGTAGATTACAAAGATGGTGTGTATTTCTCTCTGGCTATAGTTTTGATATTCAACATGTTAGTAGTAATAAGAATGCAGCCGATGCTTTGTCTAGGATGCCACTCAAGGGTGTTGTAGAAAATGATATTTTGTTTGACGAATCATACCTTAACTTGATAACTGATAATGTAAATCTATTTACTGATGTAGATGTACGTAAAGAGACACAAAAGGACCCTGTTCTTTCTAAAGTTTACAATTTCATCTTAAATGGTTGGGACGATAAAATCATAGATGATGTCTTAAAACCCTATTTTAATAGACAACATGAGCTACATATTGATAATGGGTGTATACTATGGGGATATCATGTAGTGATACCAGATAAACTTAGGAGCTTTGTATTGGATGATTTGCATAGCACACACATGGGTATTGTGAAAATGAAGGCGGTGGCTCGCTCTTATGTCTGGTGGCCATTGATTGATAAACATATTGAGGACATTAGTAAATGTTGCCTTGCTCTTAAAGATAACCCGCCAAAAGCGGAATTAAATTGTTGGGATTGGCCTAGTGGACCGGGACACCGCATTCATGCAGATTTTCTAGGACCTTTTTGCGGAAAGATGTTTTTAGTCATAACTGATGCATATTCTAAGTGGTTAGATGTAAGAGAGATGTCTAATATCACTTCTGAAGCTACCATAAGTCACTTCAGAGATTATTTTGCAACATGGGGAATTTGTTACAAGTTGGTGACGGATAATGGCCGGTCATTCTGTTCTGATGAATTTGAGAACTTCTTAAAGAGTAATAGTATTGTACATATTAAGACCCCTCCTTATCACCCCGCATCCAACGGTGCGGCAGAAAATTCTGTCAAAACATTTAAAAGGTCGATTAAAGCCATGTTGAAATCAGGGATGACTCTGAAACAAGCAGTACCAGCATTTTTGTTATCGTACCGTACCGTAATGCACCACATTGCACTACAGGACGTAGTCCAGCTGAGTTGCATATAGGCCGAAGTCTTAGGACTAGGCTTGATAGGTTAAGACCTAATCTTAGAGAAGCTGTTGTACGACAGCAAGATAGGCAAAAGGCCTATAGCTTTGGTAAACGTAGATTGAGATTTAAGGAGGGAGAAGAGGTTATGGTGAAAGATTACAGAACGGGTGAATGGGTTGAAGGTTGTGTTTTAGAAATTCTTAGCCCGGTTTCTTATGTTGTAAAAACAACTAATGATATGGTGTGGAAGCGTCACTTGGACCAATTATTGCCTCGTAAGGAGAAAAACACAATTGTAAATAGTACGGATGTTTCAAGTGAAATCATGTTACCGCGTGAGGTTAAATTAAGTTGTAATGAAAAAAGTAATGTCTCCCCTAAGTCAAAATGTAGTCCAACAAAATCGAATATAAATGGAGACACTACACCCAATGATTCATTAGACAGTCAGCCTAAAACCCCAGTTAGGCAATCAAGCCCACCCGTTTTAAGACGTTCAAATCGTATTGTGAAACCTAGAGTTATATTTGATGTGTAACCATAGTGTGTATCAGGCCTAAGAGATTTTTATTTTGTGAACCTAAGTATCAAGTTGTTTTTCTTTGTAAAACTTTTTCTTAAAATGAACCTACACTATAATACTTTAGATTTTTTGATTTGTAAAAGATAAATATTTCTGTTTTTAAAGAGGGAGAAATGTAATGTATTTTATATAATATTGTATACCGTAACTGATAGCCTGACCTGTGGTCATACTTCTGAGGTATTCTTCTTCTTCTCATCTTCCTTCTTGTTGCAATGGCTAGGCTAAAATATGGCGTAACTCCAGAATGGAACTGTTGTACATTAAAGTTGTCTTTTACCTTTGTGCTTGTGTAAATGATCAAAAGTATAATTGAAATTATAATAAAGTATTGTGGTGTACGGAAAGTTTGTTATTTTATTTAATCCCCGTTCACCACAGCTATCTGTCTGTAATCATATAAATTAAGCCTGACAGAGGAGCTCCTGGTGAAACTAGACGCAACATTAATATAAACAGCCTTTTCAATTGGTTGTTTTGGAATACCATATGATGATAAAAGGGCTTCAGCTATTGGTAGCTTTGTAAATATTAGCACTTAACACAGTTATCTGAAACCAATTACCGGTAGAGAGCTCCTCCTTGTTTTATTCAGCTGTCAACTAGATATTATGCAACAGCATATTACTTAGCTGGTTTGTTTACTTGAAAGATTTAAGTTGTATCGTCTAATTTCTCTCAAAAATATGGCGAAACTTCGTTATCCGACCCCACCAGTTTTTATCTATGAGGAAATTTGGATATTGCGATTAAAATTGTGCAATGAAAACAATCAACTAACACAACAATAATATTGAAATAAAAAATGTATCATAATGATAATCTAACCTAACAGTCTAACCGTAAATCTCCGTCACTTTAATTGACAGCGATGTTTATAATAACAAAATCAATGTTGATTGGAAATATAATCTTGTTCTTTGATAAGGCCTACAATTTTTCCCTGTTTTTGTTATTTTCAGCTAGGCCTACCTGTTTGCAATAGGCCTTTGCAATTTGCTTATTGTCAAAAGGTATGTTTAATTAACTTATAGGCTATTAGAACAAAACAATATCAAGTGATAAAATCGTAATCGTATTGTGTAATTGTATCATCGATATAGAATAGCAATATTATCACAATATCGAAATTTCTACATCGATAATAGCGGATGAGTCGGATAACGAAGTTACACCAAAATATATTACCCTAGTTAGTTTTCATTTAGGCCTACATGATGGATGATATGTTTTTGGGTATTGTTCATAACTAGTATTAATCATTAGCCTATTTTTGACTGAGGGCTGTGTATTTTTCCTCTTTCACACAAGATCAGGTTAGGAGAACACCAGCATATCTGCATCTTGCCAGGTTGACAGGCCTGATAGCCCCAACACGTTAGCATTGAGGAAATATGGACGTTATTTCATAATGTATAGAGTGATCAGGAGGTAGGGAAGAAAGGAACGCTAGCTACAGGACTCAGGCCTGTTTCATGGCAACTATCAGTTGTTGTAGGGGCGAAACTTCGTTATCCGTCTCCACCGTTATTATCGATGTGGAAATTTCGATATTGCGATTGAAATTGAGCGATGAAAACAATCGAATCAACAACAATACTGAGAAAAGTTATGTATCGTAATAATAATCTAACCTAACAGTGTAACCGTAAATCTCCGTCACTTTAATTGACAGCGATGTTTATAACAACAAAATCAATGGTGTTTGGAAACATTAAAAATGCATATTCCCTTAATACAATAGCAAAAAAACCTTTCTGATTTGTATTTGGCAGCATTTGTGTGACGCCATTTTAGATCTACTGAAGTCTGCTTCTTCTCACAATCAATTTGAATTTAGATACAGCCAATATATTCTAGATACTGTGGATACAGCTACACAACAAACTTGGTTAACTTAGTTTATTTGTGTTGTTCTTTGTTACAGGTTAAATTAATTGGTCACAATTTTTACTTTTTCTGTTGTTGTTATTTTCAGTTACTTGTTTGAATATATATGGTATTTGTTTTATTGCCAAAAGGTTTTATTTCATTATTAGAACGAGAAACTAAATCAGCATCAGGTGATAAAATCGTAATCGTATTGTGTAATTGTATCATCGATATAATAGCAATATTATCGCAATATCGAAATTTCCACATCGATAATAACGGTGGAGACGGATAACGAAGTTTCGCCGTTGTAGGCTAACAGCTATCTGTATCCTATTGCATCAAAACGATAGTTATTGGCTTCGTAGAAAACGATGGAGGAATCAATCGAACTGAATCGAGCTATCGATTGTTGAATGCTATAGGTTAATCTCTTTGGTTGCCAGTTAGTGGCGCCCTTGGCGAACGATCTATTAGTTCAGCGTTCCAATATTTTAACATTGCTTGATCACTCTATACGTTATGAAATAACCTCGAACATTAACATAAAAAAGAAGGTTATTTGCATAGCAAGCTAGCTCAGTGAATTTATACCTAGGCCTATCACAATATATACTGATGTTTATTTATCTTAGTACAGTCTTAAAATTTGTTTGAGATAGAATATGAATATTGAGATAGCTAAGGTTCCTAATACTCACCATAATTTTTGGATACGAAATCATTATCCTCAAATCAAAATAAACAGGAGAATTAACTCCTACTTTCATTTTGAAATCACCAAATTTAACTGCACCTATTTCATAGAACTCGAGGCACAACTCTTTCAACTTGGCATCCATTGCTAAAACAAAATCAAAATACTATCATCAATCAAATCAACTAACCAAAAGGAAAGTGAAGTGGTGCCGTACCGTAAATTTAGGGTTACTAAAACTAAACAAACTTCGAAGGAAAAAAATCTAACCTAACTACCACTTCCATCCAGTGTTTCCACTCGACAAAAACTAATATCCCGCTGGCCCATCAAAAAAATCCCGTTTTATCCCGCTAATATGCATAAAAATATCCCGTTTATCCGGAAAAAATCCCGTTTTCATTATACTGCACGTAGAACAGCCGTTTTCTGGCCTGTATTTAGTCCACAAAGTCGGCGTTTCCTGTAGCATTTTAAAAGTGCACCGGAAAAATATCTGTTAATTTTTTCTTAAGCAAAAATCATAATTCAAATCAAATAAGGGTCAGGCCCCGGTCAATTGGGGTCAATGTAAAAAAAACTACTTGCAGACTACAATTTTAATGCAATATTTTGACATTTCTTTACTTCAAGTATATATCAGCTGTTTATAAGAAATATTTAAATTAAGATGGAAGTCAACTGATAAACGTGTAGGATCTAACCAGAAAATGAAATTTGAACTAATTTACTTTAAAATGAGCTATCCATCTTATTTATTTATTTATTTATTTATTTTTTTTGCATTATGATGAAAAACGTTGTTTATCACTCGGATGGAAAGTGTTTTTCTTTGCTTATTGAGCACTGAGCACAGACAAAAGCCACTTTCCGTCCTAGTGATGAAAACTACTCTTTGCTTTTCAATTATAAAAAGAATACAAAGTTTCATGATATAACGTTAATAATTGAAGAGTAATAATTCATGTTTACCAAAGTCATTGGTTGGCAAATAATCTCTACTTTTAAACGTTATGCTGCTATCTACATAGATCATTTATGACTTCTCTTGAAATTTGTTAAATTTCTGAATATTTATATGATATAACTAAGCCTGCAGTCATACATGAAATAATGACGGTTACCTATAGAACTCCTTTTAAAGAATTTGTATTTCACAATTTTTCAAAATAGTATAACAAGCACATTCTGTTTGTATGCACATTTTTGCAGGAAATGGTGTAAGAAAAAAAAATCAATGAATCATCAGCTGTAATTTTTTTGTTTGTGCTGCAGTTGTATTAAGTAAAATAAAAGTTGTCTGTAAATTTGAAATATCTCGCTAAATCCCGTTTTCCTCTTCATAAAAATCCCGTTTTATCCCGCATCCCGTTTTCATCCCGCTCAGGGTCTAAAAATCCCGTTAACGGGATAAAAATCCCGCGAATGGAAACACTGCTTCCATCCACAGTCACCAGTGAACGTGAACGTGATAAGGTCAAGGACGTGTGGTGTATGTGGTCACGTGACACTGTTCTCTTAGGCAAATAAAAAAATCTCAAAATACCCCTGTAGCAGTAGACCTCCGTACTCAGCAAATTTCCACCGGAATTTCCCCATAAACCCCCAAGATGACTGTAGTGCCACAGGTGAACTAAATATCCCATAATAGCAATGGTGCCAATTTCTGAGACAACCATGATTCAAGATTCAAGATTCAAGATTTATTTGCCTTTAAATATTTACAATAAATACAATTGGCAATGTCAATAACTAAAACTAAAAACTCCTTAGGCTAGTATGACTCTGCTGAGCAACAACAAAACAAAATGATTACATTCAAAATGTCATTCAATAATTATTGTGCAGAGAACTGCCAGTTGAGAAAAAAAATAAAAAATAATACAAAAAATTAAGAATTCTGGGTAAAATATATATAAAAGACAAAAAAGAAAAAAAAAAAGTAGTTACCTGATTGTGTCGGAAAATGAGGTTGAAAGGTTGTTGATTAGAGTGGTTGGCACTGTTAGCAGGTTAGATTAGGTTTAAAATGGTGTACAGATCGGCTTCATTAAATTCATTGGTGTGATAGAATGGATTAAGGATAAGCCATGCTTTCATGACCTTGGTAAACCTTGGCAGAGGCAGGGTACGGATGGCAACTGGCAGCCGGTTAAAGAACCGTATACCTGAAACAGGAAAACTTCTCAATGTTTTCTCAAGTCTTACTCTAGGCACAAACAGGTTCTCATTATATCTCGTATTATGACCATGCACTGAGTTTACAGATACAAAATTATTGTTTTTCTCCTTTATAGCTACAACACAATGAAATATATACAGATTGTATACAGTCAAGATTCTATTCTCTACAAAAAGAGGCCTGCAATGATCCAACCAACCGGCATTTGATATGACTCGGACTGCTTTCTTCTGTAGCAGTAGTATCTTGTTAACACTTGAACAGTGGCCCCATAAGATGGTGCCATAAGCCACATGACTCTGAAAAAATGCAAAAAAGGCTTGTCTCACAAAGCCGATTGGCAGATCATTAGCAAGCCTCCTCAAAAGGTACACAACACGACTGAGTTTGACACAAAGTTGATCTATGTGAGCATCCCAAGACATTTTGGTGTCTAGCGTAATACCCAAAACCAGCGTAAACCATGGTTGTCGCCACCGAGGAAACAACGATTAAAAATGTGTTAAAAAAATCAACATTCCTGATATGTTCAGTTGATTTCAAAATTTCTGAATTCTGATTTTGGGTTTATTGTCGTTAGCAAAACATTTTTCAACTATGCCCGGTGGCACGGCCATCTTTAGTACAAGGCCATGTCCTTCGACCTGGCAACGCCGCATCGGCCTCAACTCGTAGTAACGTTCTTGTCACACGCGCTAATGTTTTCAATGGGACTTTCACGTATTATTTTTCCGTTATTGCACTTTAGTATGAAATATTTGTAAACAGCTTTTGTAAGTGGGTTGTAAGGTATAATAAAGAAACCATTAGTATCAAGATAACATATTTATTAAATTGAAATTTGCATAAAACAATACAATGTTTATTCCGCAACTTAGGTTATATAGCTAAGGCAAGATATTCAACTTTCTCTTTTTGTTAGATGGTCTACTAATTGAATCATTAATTTTCTTTGAGTAGTTGTTTAACTAAATGTTTGCCATAATGAACACAATCTGAGAAACTATTACCGGTACTTCGTATTGTTTGTTACATTTGTTACATTGCTTAGCAATTGATATAAATCGTTCGTTCATTACTATGTTTTGAATGGGTAAAAGCAAAATTTATTCTGTAAGTTAACGATAATGTAAATAAACTCAGATTTAAAATTATTGCATGTTTTAAATTTAAAAGAATCGTGTAAAAGTTTCAGTTTAAAATATTACATTCTATAGTTAAACTAGATAAATTGGATGTTTTGAATTTTTATTCACTCATGTACTGGGAATTAATTTTTATGAAGATATAAAAATGATAATTTTTAGGTTATTTCAATATGTAAAAGATTATGACCATTTCGGCAATGGATTGCTATCAATCACACACGCTAAATTGAATAATGCTTCCTTTTTACTTTTATTTTCTGGTTAGTAAAATAATCGAAATTACAAAATTTGTTCCTTATCTATTAAATTTGGATTTTTGTATAAAAAGAGTTATGTAACACACATAACACCGAGTAATCGTATATCGCGGCTTTATCCACTCCGTGCACGCATCATCAAATCTGATATAATTTCATCTAGAAATGAAAATACCGCTTTTAACGAGTAATGACTGCTATTTATAGTAAGTTTGACTCTTCCTCTAAATTACCATAGAGGCTAAAGCTATACTTTTCAATTAAACATTACAATACAGGCGATTAAAGTTAAGGGCGCACGACTTCCTCCTACTGCTTTGCTACTGACAGAGCGCTGAATGCTCCCTGTGCAACGTTGCCACTTCTCGCTCGCCATGGCCTTGTACTAGAGATGGCCGTGCCGGTGGTCAACAACGTACAGTTTCAAACATTAAGAGAGGGCTAAAGGCCCCTCTCAGACGTCATGCAGTGCTTCACCTTCTCCTACCTCCCAAAATAAAGGCACAAAATTGGAAAAGCATATGAAGCACTACCTTCTGAAAGGGGCTCTTTAGCCTTACCATTGACTTTACATACTGAATTTAGTATGTAACTTTAGTATGTAAATTCAATGGCCCTACCTTAATGTTTGAAACTGGGCATAGTTGACGAATGTTTTTCTAACAACATAAGCCCAGCCCACACAACGAAGAGACCACATAAAATGCATTATGTACACATATCAATGGGGAAAAAGGATTGATTGTTGATTCTTGAATGTTAATGTAATAATGTTATAGGTAGTAATATCTGGTAAAACTTTAAATTTCTAAAGTGTTTGCTTAGTTGGCTGCATTGAGATCGCATATCAAAACAAAGCAGAAAGCATCACAGAACAATATAACCTAACCCCAAATTTATTTGTTGTAGTGAAAGGATAATTATTATTTTATGACAATTATTTTTATGAAATCATAATTTTATTGCTGCGGGGTCAGTTTAAGTCGTGGATATAAGTAATATGGAAAACTCATTGCTATTGTGCAATATATATTTATAAAGTTATTCAAAGAATAATGGGAAAAAGTTATGATAAATCTTTCTTAACAAGATTTTTTGCTTTATTTTCAATAGAAGGAGTGGACGGTGAAGTAGTTTTGACATTTTTTGTTATTTGTGTGACTTCTATACTGTTCTTATTTAAATGTTTTAATCACTTGAGACATTCATATGAAGAAACTCAAAGGGAAAGAAATGATAGTTTGCTATTGCGACCTCCTCAGCCAAGTTACAACAGATCAGAAGAACCTTGTCCAGTTTGTTATGGCTCAATAAGCTTTGCTGTTGAAACTGATTGCTTCCATTTATTCTGTGGCACTTGCTTATTAGGGCTCATACAATACGCCCGTCATAGAACATTTAATTGTCCTGTTTGTCGAGCTCAGGTCGCAATGCTTTATCCAGTGTTTTCTGTTGATGAATATGGACACGATAGAAACTCAGATTTAGGCCACACTCGAGATAACCTAATTAGTGAGATTCAAGAATACAACCATCTGTTTTCTGTCAGAAACCGAACACTTTTTCAAACTGTTTTTGAACTTCCTATTTTTGTTCGTCGTTTGTGGAGGTCTTTTAATAACCCGAATGATATTGTGGTTCAAAACCGAATGAAAACATTGCTTTACATAATATTGTTTGCCGTTGCATCATACATACTTTTTCCGAATGATTTATTTCCTGAATTGCAATTTGGAATTCTTGGATTTCTGGATGACATTTTAGTCCTCACGGTATCCTTAATTTATTTAACAAATGTATATAGAAATTTATTTTTTAATTTAGAAAACCCAAATCGCTAACATATAGTATACCTATTGTATTATTTATCAGAGAATCATTTTATGATATTAATTGGAATTTTTCATGGTAAAAATGGTATATTTTTGCTGAGTTTTAAATACATTACGCTAACTTAAAGTTACTGTGCTCTTCCCATTTTAAGGTTTTTAGTGTTATTTGAAGTGGAACTTCTTTTGTTGACAAAATCCTCTTGTTAAAAGCAATTCATTTTTTCATACTGTAGGCCTATATTAATGAATGGTGGGAAAAACCATTTGAAAATAACTTAAAAGTCTCAAAAAAACATGTCAACCCAAAAACTTAAGTGTTGGAGAACAGTATTTCAGAACTCAGTTGTACAGATAATTAAATAGAAACATTATTCAAAATAGGCTAGCAATTTTCAGTCAACTGATATGCCCATCCACAGTAAGCCTATGGGGAGAAACTTCATTATCCTCCTCCACCATTATTATTGATGTTAAAATTTCAATTTTGTAATAATAATGCTATTTTATCAAAGATTTAATTTCACGATACGATAAAAATTTTATCACCTGATCTAGTTTTGTTCTAAGATAAATAAAAATACTTATTGCAAACAAATACGGTAACTGAAAATAACAAAAAGAACTAGGCTTAGTACAAATTTTAACTAATGTAGCCTATATAACATTATCAAAAAACTAATGTAGCCTATAATAAGTTATTATGAAAGAACAATACAAAATAAACTACCTAAGTTTATTTTGTGGGTGTATATTAATTGTGAGAAGATGCGGTCTTTATTTGACCTTAAATGGTGTCACACAATGCTGCCAAATATGAATCAGAAAGGTATTCTATTGAATTGGGGGAATATATGTGTTTTTAATGTTTCCAAAAACCATTGATTTTGTTGTTATAAACATTTGCTGCCTTTAAAAGTGACGGAGGTTTATGGTTAGATTGTGATGTTAGATTATTATTATAATTATTTCTTACCTCAATATCATTGTTAATTTGATTGTTTTCATCATACAATTTCCATCTCAAAATCCAAATTTTAACAGTGATAATGGTGTATGAGAATAACGAAGTTTCGCCGGCCTATGGAAGGATGTAGTGAGCTGTTACTTCATGCCTAGTTTGTTTATGGGTGAAAGATGCATAGGTTTAGTATAGGTACCGTGTTTTACCTCACAATGTGAAAATTGTAGAAGAAAAATATGATCATAATATTTCAAGTGTTTTAAATTGCCTCATAATGTTTGTTTATGTTCATAGGAACTTATTAGACAAGTGAATCAATATTATGAATAGAAAGAAAGAATTGTGCAATTTTTCCTAAAATGGAAAGAAATCTGTCACTGTTTAAAATATAATATGATTATTCTTAGCAAAACGTCATCTACTTACTGTGGCATCATCTTGGCTGTTAAAAATTCAGCAGAGTTGTTTGAGGAGAAACTAGGCTGGAAACTTATTAAATTTCATGTGAAGAACTGCCATATACATGATTTTAATATTAATATGTGTCTTAATTCAAGTGTATGATTATTAGCTTTTTTATTGTTAACATGTATTATACAAACAATAAATTATTTTTTCTAAAAATGGCCTTTTTATTAATTTAGTCAAAGTACCTTTTATTATTCCACTTAGCACCCAACACGTCGGTTAGCTATCCATAACTCGATTGAAGGTTATGTGGTTGAAATCTGAAGTAATCTATCTATACTTATTTAATAAGCTAAGGGTTTTTTTGTCATGAGAACTCCTCCTACAATTTTCAACCGATTTTCAAGTTTTTGGTGTCGTTGGATAGGGCTTGGTCTGTAGTTGTTTCCGCTGAAAATTGATGAGAATCGGACTGAAAATAAAGGCGCTATCCAACATTGAAATCTCAAAATTTCCCATTTAAATAACATTGGGGACTGAATAAAAGCATTTGAAACATCTGTTAACAATCAGCTGTAAATACGTGTAGTTATTGGCGATTAAAGATATTCACATTATTGGATTGGTCGGATGTCATTGATTTAAAGCTAAAGTAACATTTGTACTGTATTTAAATAAATTGCTCAATTTCGAGCAACACGTATACTAGTTTTGTCTTAAATGTTTAATCAGAATAAATGATTACACAATAAGTACACAGTAATAAATAAGTAATGATCACAATAAGTACACACTGTATTTAAAATTTGCTTGTAAAGAGCACGATGAGTAAAATTGCAAATAATAATAATAATAATTTTATTTTGCTCACAATAATTTACATTGTATGGGAATTTACAATTTATGAAGAATTTACATAGTCTTTCTATCAGTTTCACAATTAAAAAAGTCACAATTCCGGATTTTTAAACAAGATTATTGTTAATTTATTTAATACTCTAAAATGTTTTTAAGTCTTTCAATTAATTTTTTACTAGAGATCGCCTCCTGATCGAAATTCGATCAAAATTTCAGTTGATCTGGCCCCAAGAAAATTAAAAACATTTTAGAACTAAAACATCTGTTCTTCCTAATTTTCTAGCAGTTGTCTTAACAACAGCTGTCTAATGATTCATTCAATTCTTCTTTCTCCATAAGATTAACATTGGAACTTTGAAAGCCTGTGGGGCGTAGCCCTAGAGTCCGATGTGAATTAGAATGTGATTCTGCTCATCTACAGGATTATATCTTTCTAACAGTATGCTCGGATTTCTTCTACGATGTACACATGCTGAGAAAAAAGGAGGAAATGAAACATGCTTGCGTATTAATATATAGATTGCTTTTTTCTTCTTTCTTCATCTCTACATTTATTCACCTTGGTTTTTTTGCCTATCCCATAATTTTTATTGGTTTTTAATTCTACTCTTCTTCCTTGAACTTTCTCCTTTCTCTGTTGTCTCCTTTTCAGTTTGGGCGTCTCACCGTCCAATATATATAACAATATATTGTTACACAACAATATAACAAATGTGATGTTACTTGAATTTTTACAATTCGTGTAAGTGATATAATTGGACATATACAAGTCAATGATAAATTTTCTTGAATGGATATCTATGGAGGCCAAACAAATTGCATAATATACGTTACATAACAACATGTTTTTCTAAGTAAAAACACAACCAGTTGATTGGTTTATCTGTTTGTCTCAAATCAGTTTTACGTTTTTAAACCTAAGACCAAATTTTTTTACCAAGCAGATTTAATTACTTTTTTATAAGTTTTCTTAGTTTCTAATATTGCACACCCTTCTTTAATGCTCAATTAAGGGCGTAAAAGGAGGTTGGTATTTTTTTTCTGACTTGGCCCTGTTAAAATAAATTATAGAACTATCTATAAACCATATTAAACAAAGTAAGGCGGTAAGCAGCGAAACCCAGGTTGGTACTGGTTAAAGATACTGACAAAACAAAGGATCAAATCCTCAACACTGACGTAGTAAAGTCTGTCATACTATTACAGTGAGGATTCAGCCAGCTGGTAATAGTTGTAAAATAACTAATTATCCGACTAATCCATTTAAATGGAGATGGCAATACAAAAATTTATTATTATTAAATATGTTATCAAACACAGAATAACTCATTTGACCTTGAGATCAAAAATAATATGGTTTGAGGCAAACATTATCACTCTCTGAGTGCCATTTTATATTACTTTTACAGTAGTAATGGCATACAAAAATTCTGTCAAAATTAATGTGCGATCAACTTACAGGTTTCAACTTCCTCAATTAACTAATTAAAAAGTTAATTCCTTCCGCTCCAGAAAACCAGTTCCAGTTCCTCCCGCTGCCAGGAATTCAACCAATCAGAATCATGGAACATTATTAGAGCTGTTTAATTTCTCACGTTACTTTATGCAATTGCTTTGCTATTTCATAAACTAAAATTTATGCTTCTTTTGACATTTGAGATGTCAAACAAAGCACTCCATAACAGCTACTAAGAGTAATAGTGGAATTCAGGGAATTCAGTGGAATGGCAGGGATGTAAAAAATTCCCCGTGGTGTGAAATAAAATTCTCGATATGTCAATAAATAAGCGAGATAAAAGGTTTTATTGATTTCTCATAAGAATAACACGTTTTTGGATTTTCTCCATAACCATTTTTAAGCCAAGTTAAAAATTAAAAATACTTAATTGTTTATTTGTTTGAGCTCTTTCAAATGGTTTTAAAATGGTGGGATTTAAAAATTTAAGGTAAATAATGACAAAAATCCATTTCACAGATGATTTTACAGCTGACTTGACACAGATGACTTGACAGCTGTTGAATTTAAGTTTAAAAATCTTAATTTTTAACATTAGTCTTATGCGTTGCTTTTTTGGTAACGAAATAACAATGAAAGATATAAAAAAATAAAGGAACATTAACATCAAGCAGTTTTTTTAAACAGCTGTTAACTGTGAAGAGTGGTATAGTTGGTTCTTGGTGGAAATTTAATAGCTTTATTACCATGACACTTCTGTATAAAAAAAATAATTAAAATCTACAGCAAGGCTCAGTTATCCTGGTACTTAATAATTAATGTGTAAAGGAACAAATGAAAAAAAAATACTACAGATTAATAGGACTATGAAAACAACAATATATATTATATAAAAATTTATTTAAAAGAACACCGGTTATGTTATACTAAATAAAGTAATATTTTGTTCAGTAAAACAAAGAAAATTAACAATACTAAAGTTTATGACATAAAGAGGCATAAACTAATATTTAAATATTTAAAACAATAAGAATATTAAAAATACAATATTTTACCGGAATGTGGTTACAAAATACTCTCTTCAACGAAGAAAATGTAATATACAGTACTGAATTTTCTAGTGTTAACATACACAAGTAATGACCTAAAGTTTATAAAATATATAAGTGCACTTGTGGGAGGAAGAAATGGCACACAAACTACTGTTTGGTGTTGAATGAAACACCTATTTTGTAAAGTTTTGGGAAGAGGAAATCATTCAGTGGCCAAAATTTTTAAGATTGAATCTTAAAAATCTTAAAGATAGAAGTCAAAAAGCGATAGTTTTAAAGTTTTGAAGATTTCTCCTATCAAGCCAGCTTTGAATTTGTTTGTGCACTCAGAGAACTGCCATTGGTGCCAACCATCGGTCAAATCGTGCCAACAATGGCCCTTGTTGGTTGATTCTCTGGCTACCCAAACAGTTAGTTTCAAATCCGGCTGTCAAATGAAGTTTAAAAAAGTAAAAATCATATGTTTGACTCCACGAATTCCAACTACCATAATTAAGAATCTTTTTCCACAAAATGATTTCCTCTACCTGCTTGACAAGCGAACGCCTAAATCTAAGATTACAAAACATAAAAGAAACAAAATAACAAACAATGAAAAAAAATTGAGCAAATACATTCAAGGTGAAAAAATGTTCACCCACATTAAACTGTTACACAAAATTTCAGACAGTAAATAAACACAGATTGTTCAAGGAACACTGTTGAAAACTTTTTGTCTTAATTAGCTATTGCTATTTTAAATGACTGATTGGGAATATAAACTTTTAACTTTTTAGTTTCAACTACAAAAAAACTAATAATTTACAATATATCAATTCAGAACCGTCAACGTAAAATATTTTTGGAATTGGTTAGCTCTTTCTAACAGTATATTAAAATTAGGTATATTCAATTAGTATATTCAATTAGGTATTATTTTAAGCAAACCTTTATTGAGAGAGTTTATTTCATGTCTGATTTACGGCAGAGACATCCTGGATCCTGACTTAACGTTAGTAATAGGAACATTTTATTATTTTTTCATTGAAAACTGAAAGAGCTGAGACTTTAATATTTGTCACTCAATTTTCTTTACACGATGAGAGTGATAATCACACCTAAACATATTATTTCCAATTTAATTCCACGAAAATGCATCAGGTCATCTGTGCTCGATTCATATCGAAAGTGTTAACCATAATTTAAGCTTGAAATTTTTAATTAAAAAAGAGAGGGCATCAAAACAAATATCACAAAGGAAATAAGCTCAATCAAAGAATCCACTTGGCACAACAACAAATACAATCTTACTTGGATCTTTCACAACGCAATGCATTCAATATTACTCTAACTACCTTCTTTCATGGTTGAGATTCAGTGTACCTCTAAGACTTATCCTATTTTAAAATTGTGGAAGGACATTCACAGCTGGTGAAAGACATTTACATTTTGTTGCGCGACATTTACAATTCGTGAAAAGTGGGCACAGGAAACTGATCAGAAAAATCTTCCACTTCCTTCCTCAAAGCTTCCACTTTAGGCGCGATAGTTTGGTCTTCCAAAATGACTTTTTTGTAGTCCACCAATTTCGGACCAGAAAGGTTCTGAGCTTCCAAAGCTATCTTCAAAGCTGTGAACAATAAAACAAATATTAGATTTAGGTTTACTATATGTTTCTTCCATCTTGGTCAATAAATGTTTTTGGCTGAAGTATCAAATTTCAAGAGAATACAAGGAGAAAACTAAAGAAAACAAACATAAGTGCTTTGAGAACATATTGCATAACATAGGCCTAATCGTAGTTTATGGATGTAAGAACACGAGAGAGTGTGCTAAATAAATATCTCACAAGTTTCTTTATCTACAACCAACTGAAATTTTTTAAATAATGTACCAGTCTTTTACTTTTATGTTACTTGTAATCATTATTGTCATTTATTGCAACAGTCATGAATCAAACTCGTTAAATAATTCACTAATATATTTCTTAATGCTTCAACGTACATGGCTGAAGTTTTCTTTTTTATGCATCCTCTGGAGCACTAGGCTATCTTTTTACTTTTGGATTCATATTTTTAAACATCATATATAAATGATATATTGATATATATGCATTGATATATAAATTACACAAAAACCATTTGTCACAGACTTTTAGTAATTAAAAACAAAATTACAACTAGGTCAAATCCAGTGAACGCAGCTATCTCTAAGTGTTATTGCATTGTAATTCGACACTAGCGAACTACAGGTGTCAAATGACTGAAAATCACTTATAAATTGTCTCAATAAACTTATTACAATTTTTAAAGTAATTTTCCAAGTGATATGATAAAAGAGGAGCCCTCAAGGCACCATGTTCAATCGTTAATCGACTTAATGTTCAATCGTTCTTTACTTTCCAAAAGCGTTATTCACTTAATACTCGGAAGTTCTTTACTTTCCGGATGGCTCAGTACACGGTGGCCTCACCTCGGTCGATGAAGTCGACAACACGTTCTATTTCCAACTCCTTAAGTCCGCGGGTGGTCAGTGCTGGAGTTCCCAATCGGATGCCACTCGGGTTCATGGCACTCTTGTCCCCGGGTACTGGAACAACAAAGAGACATTGAAACAGGTTACTAGTAAACTGATATTTACCAGTCACGGAGGTAACTGTTACTTTTTGAGGAAGGTATCTGTTATTTAAGGTACAGTGAACTGATTATTTGGATGGATTGATTTCAGCTATGAGTCATAGTTTACACTGCGGTAAAGAACTAAGTAGCAATCATTTACTTTTATCTAAAACCAGAGGTCTTTTTAAACCTTCTGAAAAAACTTTTAAAGTTAGAGTTGGCATCAGCAATCAATATATAATTCACAAGGTACTGTAGTGATTCAGTACTGTTCTTGTGTTCTTTAACGAGGTGCAACAACTAGCAGAAGTTAGAAAATTAAGAAAGAAAAACACCTCTGGTTAAAAATGCAAAACTGTACATAATGGTATAAACAAGAAAACTTAGTTTCCTGAAGTTAATCATAGTTAGCCTCATAAATTACAACAATGCACATAACTTTTCACAAATATAAATATACAGCGTTCAAAAAAATCAATATGAATAACACTGGATCAAATGAGAATGGAAAGTGATTACCCATGAAAACAATTAAACTTTGAATCTGCGGGGACGCTCACCGGTGTTCTTGTTGCACGCGACGTTTATCTCCTCCAGAACGAACTCGGCCTTGGCGCCGGACAGCTTGACGGTTCTCAGGTCTACCAACACCATGTGAACGTCCGTCCCGTCCGTCGAGATCTTGTACCCCCGCTTTTGCAATCCTGCGCACAGCGTTTTGGCGTTCTTTACCACCTGAAACAAAACAAGCGTTTTGTATAATTGTTCTGCCGAAATTTGTAATTTCCGCCTAGGGTGAAAGTGTAACAGTACATCTGATCACAGAAGAAGGTATATGATAGAGGTGGCGATAGCTGCAACATGTTACCATTCATACAATTGTTGTTAAATATTTTCAAGAGCGGAACTGTAAAATAATGATTTGCCAGAAACAGGATTTTTTTAAGAACACTCACATTTTAGTTTATTTCTTGACGATAAAACACTAAAATTTTATACTGGAAGAGCATTAAATATCAAAACTATATCATTTGTTATTTCATGACCAGTCTGTATGGTCAGTCTGTTTAACTCTTGAGCCAAGGCTTTTTGGAAATGTAAATAGGTCAACTAAGAAATACCCTACACCCTCTTATTAATTTTAAAGGTCTATTTTTCAATTAATATTAGGAATAAAAATTACTTTTAAATTTCTAAAACCCCCTTATAATTTTAATTTAGGAGGATTGTTTATACACGAAGAATACTATCTTCCATAAAGTCAAAATACAAGAACATTATAAATTACTTAATAAAGTATTAGTCAGAAATTTTTGCCAATATTGCTTTAAGAAATAAAAAAATGTATTTACTAGAGGTGTGCGGATATCCGGAAAACCGGATCGGATTCGGATATCCGATCCGAATGTACAACAGGCGTCGGATACGATCCGAAAAATATCCGATTTTTTCGGATAGATAGTGTATATGAGCATAAAATCCTTTAAACCCCCCAAAAACTACATTTGGAATGATACTGACGATCGCGTTCGTTCTAGGTCCAATACATTGTTAGATTTTAAAACACGACTCAATAATATTATTATCATCTCTCTCGAAAACTTTAAAATTGAAGGCAGTCAACACTAATATTGACACTCCAGGTATTAGGATGTCCCCAAGATATAGCGCACTCAAGGCAATGGTTATCAAAACAAATCTGATATATTAGCGACTCAAGCGGATGGAGTAAAACAACCCATTGTAACAGTGGTCGTGATTGGCTGTAGAGTAAGGTTCCGATTCCAATCACAACGCGCGCTAGTGAACCCTCGCTAGCACTCCACAGCCACCGATTTGGAATTAACTGGTATGGGAGAACACCAGAATTGACCGAGTGTCACGATTTTAGTCTGTGGCTATTTGATTCTGTTGTCCTGCGCAGTAGACGACAGTGTTCCAAGTACACGATAATACTTAGTTATTGTACTCATTCGCCGACGTCACACTGATTTTCTTCCCAAAGATTTGCCGTAATTTTTCAAGATAATTAATGATAGTTTTGGAAAATAATTTATTTTTCGTGCCTAAAATATCACAAAATCAAATCATTCCCGATATCAATCACTAAATTACATTTATAGACACGACATTATTGTGGCGTGCAATAATTTATTATCGTGTGGTACGATGTTTTGGAAGTCTGGGAATACTGCTTCAGCCGACAGCGTACGAGATAAAATTTGAAAATTGAAGTTACGAACTGTACCTTTTGATCAACTTAATTTTTTAGAATCGGATAGGCTAGTTGTTAACCTACTCAGTTATGGAGCCAAGAAAGAAATACCCCCGTCGCAGCAGACCTGCGTACTCAGCGAATTCCCAATGGAATTTCAGATTATTTACTTTCCCCATAAAAACACCATAGGATCGAGTATGTAGGTTTTCTGCCATTGGGTGTTGTTAGAAAATCGAAGTTAATCAATAATTGGTGAATGTCAACACAAAATTGTATCAAACTCTGGCAATTTTTTATTTTCCCCATAAACCCCATGGAGGTGAGTATGTAGGTTTGCCGCCATATGGGTTTTGTAAGCAAGTATAAGTTAAACCTTAAATAGATAATGTACATACCAAATTTGATTAAGTTATGTCAATAAATAAGCAAGATATAGGGTTTTCTTGATTTCCCATAAGAATAACATGGAAAACACATTTTTGGATTTGCCCCGTAACCAGTTATGCTATGATAAAAATTCAAGATACCAAATTGTTTGTTTTTTCAAGCTCTTTTAAATGGTTTCAGTTAAAATTGATGAATTTTTTAAATTAAGGTCCAAAAATGCAAAAAACCCATTTTTGACCCCTTTAAAACCCCATAAAACTCCGTTCCCATAACCCGACAATGCTGGTTCGCGAACTCATGAAAATAGACCTGGTCTTACACCTCCATACCAAATTTCATCAAAATCGGAGGTCCCCTTCAAAAGTTATCAGTACCACGGACACATAGATATATAGATAGATAGATATAGATAGATATATAGATATATATATATATATATACATATATATGAAAATGAACGAATGGTGTTTTTGGCTTCTGGGGACCTCAAAATGAAAAAGTAAAGTGGTCCTGGGCTTAGGTCTTACCATGGCTACTACCGTAATAGCGTATTCCCTATAGGGAAATTCGCTAAAACTCAATGATTATGAATTTGAATGATTGTGATTCCGAGGCCATATACCAATACAGGGGAAAATTAATATTTTTTTATTTACTTAACTTATTCACAATATTTTATTTTAACTTATTAAAAATTATAATATTGAAGAATCAAGCATATAAGTAAGTTTTAAGTTACGTTAAAAAAATGTTTAATTTTGTTTACAAGTATGAGAGGGGTTCCTTAACATATTTTCAGAGTATTTTATACTTTTCAGAACTAAAGGAACTAAAGTGAACTAAACGAATGGAATATAACAAAAGTAAAGACATGTTGTTTAATACATTATTTTATTATTTATTAATACTTAAACCAATGTCATTATCTTTATTATGCTTTGAAGTTATGATCATTCCTACAGCAAATGCATTGTGTAGAAAAACTTAATCTTTTTAACAAAATATATGGACAAAATAATTTAAAGTTCTTCATTTACTGTGTGATAAATATTCATAGATTATTATAAGTTAAACAAATTTTAATCATTGCATCTGATCAATTGAATCACCCGGTCATTGATTAACATATCAGCTCTGAATTTATGTTCCATGTCAAGGAGGTAAAAAAATCAGGCACCGCATATACTGGACACTAATGAAATTAATGTTTCATGGTCTTATGAGGCAAAAAGAAAATGTTAAGTAAATTCATTATGAAATACATAAACTTGCACATGTTTATGCACCAGAGGGGCTGTAATTGATTTTTTTCTGAATAAAGGTATATAACATCTACATACATTATTATGTTTAATGTTAAGTAATTTAGGGTACAAATATATATAACAGAGTCTCAGATTGAGCCTCTTATGATGACCGGTGTAACTGGTCAAAATCGATCACCATTATAATTTCTTTCATATATATTTACCGTCTTGTATAGAATCACAGTGTAAGTGTAAACATATCAAATAGTGATGGAAGACGTTTTATTATTTTAACCTCAGTAACTGCACCAACACGTATAATAAACCAATAATACTTAAAACATATAATAACCAGGATGTAATATACCGTGTGTCCATAAAGTCTTCCCCTCATAAAGAAACCGAATATTATGGAAAGCAATAGATGGTAAGATAAAATTTTATTTTCAGTTTTAACAAGTGACTTCTTAAGTTTTTTACAGCTATGCACAAACTCAATACAGGTCTATGTGTGCACCTTAGGTCACCTGTGAATGTTCTGGGTATGACTTTTAGTTAGTTTTTTTTATCAACAACCGTTTTCCAATTTTGGTTTAATTTTCCTGAGTAATAGGTGTTACTGTCACTGCATTTATTATTCTCTTTTAAGATTGAAAACTGGGGAATAATGAAAAATCTTTGAAAAATCCGTAGGCCTACGTAAAGAAATTTAGAGAAATCAAGTGTGATGAACGAGTTGGCAATTTATTCATGCCATCTCAATTTGTTTTAATGTGTTTTAGTTAAACTGCATATTGTTGTAAAATCAACTGAGTTTAAGTTTTAAGAAATTAATGAGAAAAAACTAGATTAATTTTCCTTGCAAACAAGAAATGTAAGATGTGTGTGGCTGTAATGGTGTCCGTACAGCAAATCTATGAAATCGACCCAAGACATGTTGAAGACACCTGGTATATCGAAAACTAAAATTTATAACTAAAATCACAACATAAATTTTGACTTCTTTGATTTTGTCATTCTTTGAAATCTTCTCTGTATTCCTATAACAATACTTACCTTATATAGGAAAATACTTTCCCACACGAATAACATTGGAACCTTGTTTTAAATTTTCTCCATAACCAACAGACCTAAGTTAATGATTCCTAATACTAAATATACAAACCATAGGTGTGTACTATAAATTGTATCAAATTCTTTTATTTTTTGTTTTTCCAATAAACCTCATGGGACTGAGTGAGTAGGCTGGCCACCATATGAAAATGTAAGCAAATATAAGTTAAATCCTACCTAGGAAATGTAAATACCTATTTAAATAAAGTTAGATCAACAAATAAGCAAAAAAACATGGTTTGGTAGATTTCCCATTAGAATAACATAGGAAACATATTTTTGAAATATTTCGTGAACCAGTTGATCTAAGATAAAAATTAAAATAACTAAATGGTTTGTTTTTTTAGCTCTTTTAAAAATTCCAGTGCAATACTAAATTGTATTAAATACTTTTATTTTTTATTTTCCCCATAAACCCCATGGGGTGAGCATACGTAGGTTTGTCGCCAAATGGGCGTTGTAAGCCAATATAAGTTAAATCCTACCTAGAGAATGTGAATACCAAATTTGATAAAATTAGGCCAATAAATATGCGAGATACATAGTTTTGTTGATTTTCCCATAAGAATAACATAGGAAACATATTTTTTTAATTTTTCCTTAACCAGTTAATCTAAGACAAAAATTAAAATAACTAAATGGTTTGTTTTTTAGCTCTTTTAAAAATTCCAGTGCAATACTAAATTGTATTAAATACTTTTATTTTTTATTTTCCCCATAAACCCCATGGGGTGAGCATACGTAGGTTTGTCGCCATATGGGCGTTCTAAGCCAATATAAGTTAAATCCTACTTAGAGAATGTGAATACCAAATTTGATAAAATTAGGCCAATAAATATGCGAGATACATAGTTTTGTTGATTTTCCCATAAGAATAACATAGGAAACATATTTTTTTTTATTTTTCCTTAACCAGTTAATCTAAGACAAAAATTAAAATAACTAAATGGTTTGTTTTTTAGCTCTTTTAAAAATTCCAGTGCAATACTAAATTGTATTAAATACTTTTATTTTTTATTTTCCCCATAAACCCCATGGGGTGAGCATACGTAGGTTTGTCGCCATATGGGCGTTCTAAGCCAATATAAGTTAAATCCTTCCTAGAGAATGTGATTACCAAATTTGATAAAGTTAGGCCAATAAATAAGCGAGATACATAGTTTTGTTGATTTCCCATAAGATTAACATGTAAATCCTATTTTTGGATTTTCTCCATAACCAGTTAAGCCAAGATAAAAATTCAAAATACTAATTTGTTTGTTTTTTAAAGCTCTTGTAAATGATTTTAGTTAAAATTGTTGAATTTTGAAAATAGAGGTAAAAAAATGCCAAAAACCCATTTTTTACCCCTTTAAAACCCTATAAAACCCCATTCCCATAATCCGATCATGCTGGTTTGCGAACTCATGAAAATAGACCTGGTACTACACCTTCATACCAAATTTCATCAAAATCAAAGGATCCTTTCAAAAGTTATCGGTACCACGGACACATAGATAGATAGATATATCTCTATATATAAATGCGTAATTCCGATCAACGCACAGCCCAAACCTTAGCACCTAGAA
This sequence comes from Neoaliturus tenellus, assembly GCA_030545055.2. NCBI lineage: Eukaryota > Metazoa > Arthropoda > Insecta > Hemiptera > Cicadellidae > Neoaliturus > Neoaliturus tenellus. The sequence continues at coordinate 41,080,654 of CM061534.1, forward strand.
GCATGAGATTTTGCATACATCTTCCTCTCATAGCGTAGGCAGACAATAAGAAGCGATTTTACAAAATTCCCAATTGGCTCCGCCCCACAGAAGGTCAAAGTTAGCATGGAGTTCGTATAGGAAGAATAATTTGTTTTGGATTTTTGTTTACATTATCACAGATGAGAACTATTTGAAATTCCAGTACAGTTGTCTGCAATTTATTTAATCATCAGCTGTTAGAACAAAAGTTTACTAAGGTTATTTCAGACCATATAAACCTCATAGTTATGTGTCAGTGAAATCAACCTAATTTTTTTAGGCATTCAAGTTCTATAAACTCCTAATATTTTTATTTGTGATTAATATTGAAGAAAATAGAATTGAACTTAGTATTTATTGCATTTAAATTTTTTAAGAACCCACGAAATCTCAGGAACTACCAAATGAATTTACTTGGAACTTTGACCACAGGTTTGTTTTGCCTCTTAGGTGCTCACTAATAAATGATTTTGCAAAATTCCTTCAGGGCTCCGCCCCACAGGCCTTCAATATTTCAATATAATGCTATCCGCATGACCAAAATTAAATACTAATTAAGAAACCTGTGGGGTTGAAATCTCTAAAGTATCTAAAGTATCTTTGCTAATAGGTGCTCAATGAAAAAAGTATTTTTTGTACATATCCTTTAGGGCTCCGCCCTACTTAATTTCACAATTTATATAAAGCCAACGTGTTGAAATTATACATGGACTATTTTCTTTCCTCATAGGTACTCACTAAGAAACTGTTTTGCAAATATAGTTTTGAAGCACTTTAGGGCTCCGCCCACTGCACTCCAAAATTACTAAAGGGCCACCGGGGTTGATATTTGACATGGACTTCCTTTTTTGCTCAAAGGTAGGCCTACTCACTAAGAAACTGTTTTCCACAAACATTGTTTTTTAAATGATTTAGGGCTCCGCCCCACAGGTCTTGAAAACTACCCTAGGGTCCACGCCGTTGACATTTGACATGGACGTTCCTCTTCTTCTCATAGGTGCTTAGTAAGAAATAGTTCGCTTAGTAAGAAATAGTTTTGCAAATTTTTTATAGCCACAGAACCTTAAAGTTGCCATAGATCCTAAGGGGTTTAAATTTAATGTGGGTGATTTGTTTTGGTAATAGGTGCTCACTAAGAAACGGTTTTGTAAATATTGTTTTTGAAGTTCTTTAGGGCTCCACCCCACATGACTTCAAAATTAATCCGCCCTAGGTTACTGGGTTGACATTTGACATGGAAGTTCCTTTTTGCTCATAGGTGTTCAATAAGAGACGATTTTGCAAATGTCCTTTAGGGCTCCTTTCCACAAATCCTCAAAATTACCATAGATCATACGGGGTTGAAATTTAACGTTTACGTTCCGTTTTACTAATAGGTGTTCACTAAGAAACAGCTTTGCAAATATAGTTTTTTATGTTCTTTAGGACTCCGCCCCACATGACTTCAAAATGACTATAAGGCTTACTGGGTTGAAATTTGACATGGCCGTTCCTATTTGCTCATAGGTTCTCATTAAGAAAAGGTTTTGCAAAATTCCTTCAGAGCTCCACTCACACTAATTCATTGTTTGAATGAAATTCTTAAGGAAGAAGTTTTTTATACTCTATTTTATTACCTATAAAATATATTAAATCACGGGCGAAGCCGTGACGGGCAACAGCTAGTATATATATATAGATATATATATACATATATGAAATTGAACGAATGGTATTTTTGGCTTCTAGGGACCTCAAAATGAAAAAGTATCATGGTCCAAGGCTTAAGTCTTACCGTGCCTACTACCGTAATAGCGTATTCCCTATAGGGAAATTCGCTAAAAGAGTTTGATTTGGAAATATTTTGAGAAAAACCAAGAACAGGCGGAATGCCTATTGTGCAAGCTGGTTTGAAAGGTAAGGGTAGGGTAACTAAGACATCAGAAAAAGTTCTTTGTAGAAAAATAAAATAATGCCGTTTTATTATTTTGAAATTGAGACTTGTAACTTGCTTCCACTTCATAAATTCTTTGAGATAGGAATGTTTATTTTTACTGAGCTCATTGTAGTAGGCCTAAAACAAATTCGGATGTAAGTTTAAAACCTAAATTGTTAAAAGTATTAGGCCTACATGTTACTGCATTATTGAACCTAAGTAAGCTTAGCAATCTAATTTTAAACATCAAACAAGACTGTAGCCTACATGAAGGTGTAGGCCTAGGCTACTGTTAAACAGTAATGTCATCACAGTGACTCAAAGATATCAAAACTTGCATATAGCCTAGGCCTAATGAATGAAATAGACCTTTTTTGATCATAACCCTAAGTTATTACTCAAAATATTACTATCAATGTAGTATTCAAATAAAAAATGAGCGTGAAAATTACCTAATTCTGAGAAAGAAAAATTTATCTAGGTTGTAAGCAAATTTGTAAAAAGATTATCTCACCAAAAACAAATAGTTACAAATGTCTATTGCTTGACCGACTTTAGAGCTAAACAATAGGCCTACCTTAAGTTAAAACTTGGTCTGATACCGATAGCCTTGTAGTGAATTTATTTTGGATGAGATCTACTGTAGTCAACAGAATATATGAAACTATATTATATAGGCTATGATATATTATAATAAGCCTATAGGCCTAATGCACAAAATCACACAAATATGAAATGGTATCATACTTAACATAATATAGGCTATACAACTCAAGGACAACATCAAACATGCACACTAAAAACACAATAAAATTCTTTATATGTCATTGTAAAATATTTGTCCAAAATGTAAATTATAATTCTGGTTTTGAACAAATACTTAACAAAAAAAATTAATTTATGCCTACATTTCTATATTAAACAAATATAAAATTTTTCATGCATTCCTAGGAGTCCTAAGATTTCACTGTTAATTAATTTGTATTTTAATTCTGAGTAATATAACAGTTCACTCTGTCCGTGCGAGTATCCGAATCCGAATATTATCCGATCCGAACCCCTTACTATCCGATCCGAAGTCAAATTTCACTATCCACACACCTCTAGTATTTACTGTAAGTTTTTAATTTTAAACTGCATTTGTTAAATGATAATTTCACAAATTTTTCTCGACTTTTTTCAATTATAAACTTTTCCCCGATATTCTGGAAGGTACAGTTGTTGCCAAAATTAGAGAGACTGGAGGCAGGTAGTCCCGACCATCCTAAACCTTTGTTGACAATACATCGCCCGGGTCTCAGAGAGTTCTAAGAATTTTGACCACTGCTAAATTGCCCAATAATCGAACCAATACACATATAATAAAAATTGACGGCTTATTTGTTTCGAGTTGAATAGACGATTATAAAGAGATTTGAATCATAGTTCTACGATATTTTATAACCATTTAAAAAAGGAATAAACCTCTGACTAAGAGGAGTCACAACTGGACGCTCCTTTGAGAATTCCCCGAGACCCCAGCGACCTTCCTGTGCCTACCTGGTCGGTCGCGTTACAGGGGATGTTTTGTCAACGAAGGATTAGGGCGGGCCAGGACTACCTGCCTCCAGTCTCTCTAATTTTGGCAACTACTGTACTGTCTGATAATGTCCACTCACCTGCTGCTGGTACGCCTTGAACTCGGGCGTCTGCGCCTGCAGGAACGCCGTCGCCATGCCGGCGATCTGGTGGTTGTGGGGGCCGCCCTGCAGCGCGGGGAACACCGCCTGGTTCACTCGGCTCTCCAGATCGTACATCACCTTCTCCCCCGTCTTGGTCACCGACCTGACACCTGCGAACATGCGATAACACAATCACCCAACCGTGTAGTCAATGATATGTGGAAAAAATTGTGACAAAATGTTCTACAGTAAAACGACACAAATTTGATGCATCCTGAACTACGGTATTATTGATTTGATGAAAGTCGAGTTAACTTCTGCCGTTTACTCATTCATAGTGCCTAATACGGGCTTTCAATTCCAACTGAACCGCAGAAAAACAGATGTTAGTTTTGGGACCACGTATAATCCAAAATACCAATCATACACGGTAATATGAACAGTAAAATGTTCATAATATAGAAAAACGGCTGCAACGGTGGCAAAATTGTGTCTAAATACTTAAAATTGTGAGTAAAATCACCAATCGCACATAAAAAAATCGCGCAAACAGCTAATAATGAGGCATGAGACTAACAGGAGATTGCAGACGCCTTCAAAGAGGTCAAGTTATGAGTGTCATCAGAGGTCAGGTTTTTGGAGGTTTACTGAATGAAATTTAATGTACAATAAGGTTTCAGCTTAATTTTTCTCTCAGTACGGTAATCATTAATGCTTTTAAAATAATTCGGAGGCAAACATTTATAAAATATATCTTTGTCCCTGGTATTATTGCAGGTACTTTATTTGTTTGTATTAAGTTGTAAAAAAATTTCTTTTGTTTACTGAATTGACTACTTGTGCGCTTAACAGTACTGCAAAAATAGAAAGCATAATAAATTACATTCAACAACAGTATTCTTGTGCACACCACGGTTGGAATTGCAGCTTGAGTAAATGAATAAAAAAAAGTAAAAATAAGGGTATATCAATGTCACAATGTATTTAGAATGACATTAAAAGCAAAGTATAATGTTTTTATCTGAATCAACTGAAAGAGCGCTTGCCTCGAAATATGAGGTTGCAATTTTGTTCTCAAGCTAAAATCTTGAAACTGGAAATCTTGAAGCTTAAGTTTTAAAACTGGAATCAGCTAATATTCGTCTTTGCATTATTACTGTGGCTGACTCAAACCAGGCAACACAAAAAGTAAACCTAGGCTTTAGATTAAGAAATATTTTCAAAACATAAGATACCACTTAATGACAAACTATAAAATGTCCTCGGACAAACCTTTCCTGAAGAATATGATCCCGGCGCGGGGCCCTCGGAGGGTCTTGTGTGTCGTGGTGCTGACGACGTCGCTGTAGTCAAAGGGGGAGGGGATCACTCCGGCCGCCACCAGCCCGGACACGTGGGCCATGTCTGGCGAACAGAGACAGCTTTAGGCTACTTTTTTCGTTGAACACATGAGTGCATTGACAGAGATATAATATAGGTCTATCTAGATTGTTGAACATTTAACTGAATTGTATGACAATGTCAGGTGGGTTTTGGTAAAAAAAATAATAAAAAAAATTTAAAAAAAACAGGCTATATTTTGATAGATATTAATATATAGGCAAAAATTTAAAAACTAAATAAAGTAGAACCTTGATAGTTTGGCTCTTTGTGGACTTAGAGAGTGTCGAACGATCGATGTTCTACTGTAATATCAGTTTTAAAATGGTGACTAAGTCTTCAGGACATTAGCAATAGGTTGTAAAATTTTAATAAATTACAAGAAAACTGACAAGCAACCAAAAATAATGACTGTGAGAATGGTAACGTAAATAATTAAATAATAAATAATATTTAGCTGCAAAGATTTCATCTTGGATAAAAAATTGTGTTTAACAATGATTTAATTTATGAAATAAAAACACTGACAAAATTTGTAACCCAATTCAAAAGCAATTGAAATATAATTTGAACAATGTTTTTTTTTCAACTTTTTACCTAGCTTACAATTATTGTCATAACTGATTTTCTTCTGTCCAGAACAGAAGTATGTGAGTAGGCCTGGCGTCATAAGACACTTCCATTCGCCAAGATTAAAGTCAAGGTTAAGGTTGTATGCAAAACAATGCAAAAAGCAATGATAAAGTTACAAGGTAAAATAAAACTGAAAACAGAAAAATTTCTAGCCCCACGATTTTAAGTAACGAAACACTGTTTACTTCAGTTCTACATTACATTACAGATTGATCATTTTTATACAAGTTAACAGATACTTTCCAAGCGAAATAGTTTTAACACTATTTGTCATCCTATTTAAAATCTTGGCCTGCTTTACAAATAAACAATGTGAAAAAATAGTGTATTACCTATAGGGAGATTCTCTAATACTCTGCAATACGAAAAGATTTACAAATACAATTTAATAAACTGTAATAAAACAAAGTATTTTGTAAAACAATTCAAATTGATTTTACTTACGTAAAACAGCCTGAAGGTGCCAAAAATCCTTTTTATTTATGCAGGACATGTTTTGGGCAAATGACTGCCCATCTTCAGCAGCTTAAAAGGTCCTAATAAGCTAAACACATACGCACATGAGTAGGCATACAGACTCCGACTGGTTAGTTACAATTTTAGTGCGATCGTTCATTGATACATACGCAATGTTTTGTGGTACCAGCAGTGTAAACATATGTATCATTTGTGTTTGTACGGTACTTTCAATTCTTGATAAAAATTGGACAATATGTGTTTAGCTTATTAGGACCTTTTTAGCAGCTGAAGATGGGCAGTCATTTGCCTGAAACTTGTCCTGCATGAATAAAAAGGATTTTTGACAACTTAGGTTGTGTTACGTAAGTAAAATAAATTTGAATTGCTTTACAACCGTAGGTGTCAAGGCTGATTAGAGATTAAAGTATTTTGATTTCACACAAAAACCTAGGCTTGGTAACATTAAAAAAATGTCGGGAGTTCCATATGAAACTTGGTAAAAGTTTTCTTGACAATTTTCTCACCTGACAGGAGATAGGCTCCATTTTCATCCGCAATTTCTCTGAACCTCTTGTAATCCAGACAGCGGGAGTAGCAGCTTATTCCTGTAAATGAAAAATTATAAACTATAAAATGTTTTTAACGACTGGGAACCTACCAGTATATAATTAAGTCGAAGAATCAAAATCAGTAGGGCCATGTTGGATTTACTTCTTATAAGAGACAATTTTAAACTTTTAACCCCACCGGTTGTCGAATAATTTCTATATTTTCTTGTCTGATTGGTTCAGAAATTTATTTAATTGGCTCTTTCCATATAGTTATAAAGTATATTTGTAAAAAAAAAAAAAAAAAAAAAAAAAAAAAAAAAAAAAAAAACATGTATTTCGCAAACCACATTTGCCTTAATGAACCCTTTATTTAGAGCTATAATTTACCGATTCCAAATAAAGGAGTTATTGCATTTCTTGTATTACATGCTCTTAGGGGTAGTAGACTGAATCACTATTGACTCAAACAACTTTTTAACACTAAACTTCGACCTTCAAAATAAGCTCAGATACATTCATTGCCTCAGAGAGGTAAAATTAGCCATTTTAATACAGATATATCATATGAAAAATTGCTACAAAATGTATTTCATAAAGAAAAAAATTAAGTTCACCGTACTACATGACTGCGGTGAAAATAAAAATAGTAATAAATCAAATGACATTCCGTGAGGGCTCACCAGCGATGATCAGTTTGGGCTTGAACAGCCGCGCATTTTCCGCCAGCCGATCGTAGTCGATGAGACCAGTCACGGGATCCACTTTGTACGGCATCGACTCGAAGAATATGGACGTAGCGGAGATCCTCTTGTTAGCAGTCATGAAGCCGTGGGTGAGATGGCCACCATCGGGCAGGTCAAGGCCTGGAAATGTGACAAGCAGATTATAACGATAAATCAGTTTGAAACTGACCTGCTTTCCAGCAATAATTGATTTTAAGCCTCTTTCGAACTGAAGATACTTCAATTTCTTGTACGGATGCCATTGGTTTTTTAAGGTTTGGCTATTAGAAGTGTCCAGGTAAAAAATCAGAGTAAAGATATGGCATGTATTGGCCAAATAACAGACATTTGAGTTATAACCAAAATGAGCTTACCCATGATCCGGTCGTGGGGCTGCAGCAGCGCAGTGTACACGGCCATGTTGGCGGGGGACCCGGAGTACGGTTGGACGTTGCAGCCCCATTGCTCCGGGTCCAGTCGGTATGCCTCCAGTGCTCGCTTCTGACACAACAACTCGATCTGATCAATGTACTCGTTTCCCCCATAGTACCTGAGGAAAAAGCATTCAAACTCAAGGTTTATGGTAATCATATTATTCCTAAAAGATTTAGTACCAGTATGTGAATAAATTTTAAACCAATCTAGGGATTTTTTATCTACATAATAATATATCAAATGCATTTGGACAATTTAACTAGTGATACATTTAAGTTACCTATTGAAAAAATTTATCCTTGAGTTTGACTCACATAATGTTCTAAAAATACCCTACAGTACAATCTATGAAGTAGGCCTATAACAAACATATACAATACCGTAATCAAACAGGGGTGGCGGCAGATTAGTGAAAACACCTTCGGAATAGAAGTTAAATAAAAATATTACCTGAGAATGCAAAGAAAAGCAGATATGGTCTAATATAATTTAGAGTCACTGAACAAGCCTCGAAGACAATTCAATTTCTAAATTTTACCTACCCAGAAAGTATGAATTCAAATCATGCTGACTGACTATCAAGAACCACAACAATCTTTCAAAAGTTTTTGTATTGTTAGTGACATGTTTAAACATTATCCTCCCCCCTCCAAAATGTTGTATATCATATTACACAGGATAGTGTACCATATAGGTTCACACTGCTAAGGCCAGCGTGATCTAAACATGTTTCACATATTGAGGTCTATTTCTCACCTCGCACCTGGCAGTCCTTCGGAATACTTGTTTGTGAGGCAAGAACTCAATATTTCCAACACAGCTGTTGAGGTGAAGTTCTCTGAGGCTATCATTTCCAGCCCGAGACGCTGGCGCTTCTTTTCTTTAGCAATCAAATCGTACAGTTCAGGATCTGACTCTTTCAGTTTGGTTGAGAGTAAAGGACTCATGGCTGGTTCCGAGTGGCCTGTAACACGGTAGTTTTGAGTGCATTGAAGCCAACTTGCCACACATAAATAAAGTACTATGGTACTTAACTTAGAACAAATGAGGAAGGCCAATGGCACAGTTGACTTAACTGTTGCTGTCTTTCATTTTATACAGGTCCAGGCCTTGTTGAAAAAAATGTTTCATCTTAACAGATCCAGTACCAGGTTGAACGAGCCTTGCTTGTTGGTTTCAATTCTCTTTTGTTAGGGTATCATGGTAAATGGTAACTGACTTAGCTTAGAATGATCTCAAACAAAAATTTGGACGAAGCCTATTGTACACAAATGTATTTTATGTACATTGTACTTAATGGTCAATAAACTTCTTGATTCTTAATCAGATATGAAGTTTACTTACTAAGTTTACCTACTATAGGCCCTACCTTATTCAAAGGTAACAGTTTGAAAGTAGCATTCTTTTATTTTTGTTTACCTTTCACTGTTATTTTGTTTCCTTAATTGCGACTCATAAGACAAATCATTATAAATTCCAATTTTTAAAGTAATTTAAAAACAAAAAAAATTGACATGTTATGAATATTAACACAGGACAATAGCCCGGTAATAATGTTTCATGTTTTTTTTTTAGTAGGTAGAGTAATCTGGATTGGCTTGATCCAGGCTAGGGGTCATTTAATCAAGTATTTTTATTCCTAAATGGAATCATCGATACCTAATTTTGGCCAGTCATGGTAGCCAATTCCACATTAGGCCTACTTTGCTAGAGTGACAATGTATTAGAGGAAAATACCAGCTTTAAAATTCATAATTGACTTATGTAATAGGTTATCACAAAAGGGGTGGCGAAGCGCAGTTGTTATCAGGAGGTTATTTAGATTTTTTAACTTGGCCTTCAGTAGTAAATAGATCAAATTAGGCCTCAAGGAATAAATTTTGGAAATTACACATAAATGACAGAAAATCTTTACTTGCCACACTTTAAACTGATAGTTTCATTGTATATTTCAATTTTTCTAATCTCAAATCAAATAGATCAAATATGGCATAGCCTAAACATAACCTCCTGTTATAAAGAGATTTAATCTTTAGGCCTAGGCTATGATTGAAGCCAAGAAGCAAAGTTAAGACAATTAATTTTCAATTGGGTACTACCAAACTAAATCTACTTTTGAAAAAAGTTATGTACAAATCATTTAATCAGCTTAGGCTTGAAATCAATTGTCAATATAAAATAGGCATATGAACATATTGTTTAATACATACTTCTTTCACTAAGAGGTGCAAGCTTAGTAGACAGAGTTCTGTTAACATAACAGCGTAGAACGCTTATTTCAGTTTTATTTAAAGCTCTCACAACATTTTGACCAAGATATTTCAGAGGAAACATTTTGACACGCGGCGGCTGATGTAGTTATCCCGTTACCTACGTGACGATAAAATGAAATCTCGTTTGTCTGACGCATGATCATTAGGGACTGGTTGAGGTTATGTCCGACGTAATAAAAAGATAGTGGTTATATAATGTGAGTTTTATGTTCTAATGATAATTTTATCAAATATAGATACAACATTTGTCAGAAATACAAACGTCTAATGGAAATAAATTTGATATTTCGAATTATTGATTTTTACTTACCATTCTGCATTTTTACAAACTCTTAAGTTTACTTCCCGGAAAACAAATTACTCGGCCTCTCCCGCTAGTCCCGCTCAAAGTCAAAACTCCAGTAAGTGACAAGCTGACTGGACCTGGACTACTACTAACAGACTAATGGAAAAGAACTTGATGTGAATTAAGATCAGCTGACTATTTGTACAAGGGCACTGTAAGTGGTGGGGCGACCCAATACCTCCTAGAATAATAAGAGAAGGCCAAACGACTGAAATTCGTTACGTCATATAAGTAGGCTGATTTGTTATGTTACGATGTAAGAAAACAGATGTGCTACTGTCAGTCGACGGGGTTTCATCTGTCATGACTAACTTATTTGTTTACAAACAACGAAAAATCAAAACAAGATTAGATGTTTTGCCGTTTTTTGGGGACAACCAGCACCCTCTAAAGCATGAGTTGGAACTAATGATTTAACACATCAGCCTACTTATATGACGTAATGATGTTCAGTTGTCTGGCCTTCTCTTATTACTCTAGGAGGTGTTGGGCGACCCCCCTTGTCACTTTATCACATAATATCAGTCATCCTAATCTCTACACAACATCATTGTTTACAAAACTCCACTGAGTGCGTGTAGTCATGACAGAATCATAAATATTTTAATAATCGCATTTCTAGCTGCAAAATAAAATAAAAATATACTATGTAATGTAATATAGGCCATTGTAGATAGTTCACTATAATTTGAGTTAAATCCCAAAATTTTTTCCAGTTTTTATATTCTAAGATGTGAATAAGATTAAGTTACAGCTTAAAATGTCGCATTAAAGACGGGCGATATTTACCAAAATTCATGTTTTAAGAGGGGTTTTTTAACACGGTAAATACAGAAAATTATCTTGTTTTGGTAACTGTAAATCAAAACAAAAATGACGTTTGCAGATAAAGAATACGGCATGACGTGTAAATTTTAAAAACAAACAGAATTTCTGATGTAGATTATCTTAATTTTAAAATTGATTTCTCATCGTTTTCCTAAGTTTTTACTTTTACTATATGTAAGCTATTTATTTGTAAGATCAGAATTAGTCCTATATATTATATAAGTTTAATACTAATGCACGTGTTGCTCGACATTGAGCAATTTATTTTAATCTATTTCCTAACGTTATTCTTATAATAACATCAAATTTTTTGAAATTTTAATTTTTGTTCGCCCTATTGGAAAGAAATCAATTCATGTGTAAATGATAATTTTTATGAGTAAAATGCTCTAGAAACAAAATTCTAAGGCATTTTTATCCCACCTGAATATTTCTTTTTTTTACTGAATGGTTTCGAAAATATGGGCAGATAATGTCAAATGTACGTATTCTTATGGATCCAAAAAGGAACTTAAATTACCTCTACCTCCCTAACCGTTATGTTTAGATAAAAATGTCAAAGAATAAAAAAGTGTTAAAATTATATTATGAAAAGTTCAAAAACACTATAAAATGTAGAGTGTTCCATAAGAAATTTTAAAATTGGCCGCTATATTGGAAAAATGGCGGGAAATTTTGATAAGTGAAATACATACCTGAAAGCAACATAAAAAAGTAAAGGGGATCCCCATAAGAAGTATACTGTCAGATATAGAATAAAAAAGATAGCTTATTTTGGATCACTTTAGGAAACTCACCTGGTATATGTGTGTCCCTGGTACTGATAACTTTTGACAGAGACCTCCGATTTTGATGAAATTTGGTATGAAGGTGTATGATTAGATCTATTTGCATCAGTTCACAAACCAGCATGATTGTTTTATGGGAATGGGGTTTCAAAGGGTTTCAAGAGTTTTTGGCATTTTTGGACCTCAATTTTCAACATTCAACGATTTTAACTAAACCATTTAAAAGAGCTTAAAAACAAACAATTAAGTATTTTGAATTTTTAACTTGGCTTAACAGATCAGGGAGAAAAGCCAAAAATATGTTTTCCATGTTATTCTTATGAGAAATCAACGAAACCCTGTATTTCACTTATATATTGAAATAATTTGATAAAATTTGGTATGGACATTCATTAGGTAGGGTTTAACTGATATTTGCTTAAAACACCTATATGGAGGCAAACCTACATACTCAACCCCATGGGGTCTATGGGGAAAATTAAAAGTGCCAATACATTGAGACAATTTAATGTTTACCTTACCTAACCATTACATTGCCTAACAACTATTTTTTTCTAACAACATCTCATGGCAGCAAACCTACATACACATTCCCATGGTGTTTATGGGGAAAATACAAAATATCAAATTTCTTTGGAAATTCGCTGAGTACGCAGGTCTACTGCGACAGGGGTATTTTAACACTCGCTGGTTATAAACAGTTATAACTTATTGATGTAACATCTGAAAATTTGTGTTTGTTTTTAGACATTTTTATTTGTTTGTTTACTTTTTAAAATAACAGGTATTTTGGTTATGCATAACAAAACAGATAAAAAATAAAAATAGTGTTTTAAAAGTAAAGTAAAATTAAGATTATCATATATGAAACAGTGTAGTCTAAACTTGAAAAATCAGTCTTACATTAGTTACGTACCTACTAACATTGTGTTTGTTCGTAACAAATAACTTATACAATAATGTTGTTAACCTGGCTGCTTTTAACGTCTTTACGATCAACAACCCCCCCTGTCCAACGACGTATGTTACAGTTACTACAGATACGACTACTGGCAAATATGTGGGGGTTGTGGCCTTTGCCAGCGTTATGAATTCAGTAAGCATGACAAGCAAAGTTACTGTGATTATGACTTTTTGAAAAATATTTTCATCCCCGAGTCGACCCACAGATGTGTTATTGCTGACAACTGCCAGAATCAAAGTGCCTGCGGTTCTCACCCTTGCTTGAACATGTTCGGAACGGTCAGGTGTGAGTGTGGTGGCGCCAAGATTGGACGTCAATGTCAGTACGGCATAGCTCCAGGAATGGCTTCTGACAAATACGCTGTGTTGGAAGATTTTGTGTACAGTCCCTATTTTGTACTAAATACATATCTAACAGTTTCTCTAATGTTTAGTACTTTGGGGGAAGATATAAAAATTGTCATAGAAACATTAACAGAAAGACTTACATATAACTCCGAGGCGTGTCAAAAAGTTACGAGTTCGTTTCATGGTGTGAATTATTGCGAAAAGTCATTTCCATTCATGAAACAATTTTGCACAAGTGATGTTTTTCGTTTTAAAAACATCCAATGGGTATTTACGGCTAAAATCCCGTTTCCAGGACAGACGTTTGTACGAGCCGCTAGGAAATTTGTGTATCAAGGCAATGTAACGACAGAGGCAGGTTGGATCATCGGGTATATCGAACCCGTAAAAATGGCGGTTTATAACAAAAATGACGAAAACCCAGTTTTTGACGTTGCCTTTTCTTCTGTCAACGTCGCTCTGAGTCCACAATTTTCTAACTGTGAACCTACTGTGATTATTAAACAGGGAGCGGAAACTGTTTACGATATAGTAAAATTTCCAGTAAGTAAAGAAATCGTGTTAGAAAGCTCGTACAGGATGTTCGGATCGCACTGCATCACCCTGGTTGGGGACCTTGACATCAGGTGGAGACTGTGGACGTTCAACGTAAATCACCAGGAACTGGGCCCAGACCATCTTAAGGACGAAATCAACGTGGAATCTGTCACATTCAAAAAGTACACACTCAAACCAGCAAAATATAAAGTAAGGTGTAACGTTACGATTTGGAGAAATGGCAAAGAAGGGTTTTCCGTAGCGTACTCATATTTTGAGATTGTGTTGGCTGAAATCGAAGCAATCATTGAGGGTGGGTATAGCAGAAGTTTTTATTACAAAAATAAAAACTTAGTCGTCAATGGAAGTATGTCGAGAAATCCCAACTTGAGCATCTTAGAACAAACAGAGGATTTGCGCTTCGACTGGGAATGTGATAGTAACGGTAAGAAGTGTTCAGGAAAGTCGAGCGGTAGTTATATTACATATCACGGCCCTTTTCATGCAAATGAAACTTACACTTTTAAACTTACAGTGTCATCAAGAATTTATAGAGTACAGAAAACGGCAGTGCAAACAATTAACATGGTTCCTGATCCATCCCCGACATTGGAAGTAATTTGTAGAAAAAACTGTTTCGGTTTTGAATCTAAATCAAACCCAGGAGAGTCTACTTACCTGGAAGTTTTGATTGTCGATATATCTTTCGCTGTAAACAAGAATGACGAGTTTATATGGGAGTATAAAGCTGAAAAAGAGACTAGTTTCAAATCTGTCGAGAATATTAAACAACCCAGAACCCCCGATAACCTGTTGATAATTTTACCACATACTCTTGACTTTGGTGAAGCTTACATTTTCCGGGTTAAAGGAGGGTCTGATACTCCGGGAGAAGCAAGCTATAGATTAATTATGGCTGAAAAAATTGAAAATTTTTCTTGTGAACCTCAAAGAAAAACGGTAATAAAAGGATTATTTATTTATTTAGTCACCTGCGATAGGTTGGTGTTTGACAATTTATCCCCGACATATGAGTTTTACGATAGATCACCAAGTCCTGACAGTAAAGATAAAGGCCGTATGCTAGGATCGCAGAATGGAAATATACTGAGGGAGGCTGGGTTTACTAGAGGAAGGTTAGTAGTGGAAGTGAAAAATCAGTATGGTGTTACAGCCGAAACAGAAATCAACCTACAAATAAAACAGACTCAGGGGTCACAGAGTTTAGTTGATGAGTTGGTTGATGATCTAGAATTTTACCACACGACGTTGAACGCGGAATACCAAGCGAATGTAATATCAGCTGTTATCGACACAATTTATAATGAACCTGGAAAGTTTCCCTCTGCATCTGATATTATTGAGAAATTACTCAAGATTGCGAGTTTCGTCAGTATGCAAACCTTTTCGAGCATGAAAACATGGGCTTTCACCATGGAAGAGCTAGCTGTCGAGGGGGGACAGATCCAATTTCACCCAAGGAGCGTTTTATTACTTAGTAAATTGGCTGTGGAACTTTCCCGTACATTAAAGAGATGCTTAACTTCAAGTATGAATGTATTTTATGATTTCTCAACCGCAGAAATATTTCAATCGACAAAATCTATAGTAAATGTATGCGGGAAAATATATGAGAAAGAACCATTGGAAGACCAATTTTACTCCGTTTTCAAAGAAAGCACAAATAATAATATGTTTGCTCTGGAAACTTTACTGTCGGCTTTGAAAGTAACAACTTTGCCGTATGCAACACCCTTGGTGGTGTGGAGTCGACATATTGTCTTATGGATCAAAGAGGACCAACCGAGTTATTTCTATGAAATATCTTCAAACCAAACCCTCAATGAATCCATTCCTTCTGTGATCGTATCAAAAAGTCTGGCGAATTTCCTCGGTCTTTTGTCTAAGCCAGTGACACTACAGGTTGTAGTTTTTGATGGAAATCCTTTCTGGTGGGACAGAAAGACAGTTATCAATACAAATGTGGTCGATTTGAAAATGAGTGTTAAAAAAGGTGAAACTGGCGTCGAAATAACCAAGCTAAACGCACCAATTCAA
This sequence comes from Neoaliturus tenellus, assembly GCA_030545055.2. Taxonomy (NCBI): domain Eukaryota; kingdom Metazoa; phylum Arthropoda; class Insecta; order Hemiptera; family Cicadellidae; genus Neoaliturus; species Neoaliturus tenellus. The sequence continues at coordinate 41,096,572 of CM061534.1, forward strand.
ATAAATCTTAGCTACAAAGAACTAGTAATCTCTGTTGTAAATGGAAGAGTAAAACAACCAGATGCAAAAAATACAGTTGATGACGCCGATTTGGCAATAGCAGTATATACAATAAGAGTGGAACAGAAAGGGAGACTCAAACTCAAGTTTCTCGATATGAGCGAAGGTGAAGCATTGAAAATTATTGTTGAACGTAATTTGCGTCCATATTACCAACTGATCATGAAGAAGGGGCATGATGTAACACATTTGGTTCCCGAATTTGAACAAGAACTCGAGAACCCGACTTCTGAGGATGTGTATGATTTGTACTATCTAGGTATTCTCCCTGGGAGTCAAATACCAGTCGGTGAATACATAAACTACAGTTATGAAATAACAATAATCCGATGTGTCAGTTACCATCCGAGCGGTTGGCACTCCCGTGGCTGCAGCATAAAAAACATTCTCCCCAAAGAAAAACAGCTGCAATGCGAGTGCAGTCATCTCTCCAGTTTTGCAGGCTTTGCAGGCGTTCCGATAAACACAGTCAATCCCTTTGAAGATTATATACTTCTTCTCACTGTTTTGGATAATCCTTTCGTAGCTATTCTCGTTCTTTGTATTTTGATAATTTATGTTATAGCCTTGATTTTCACCGTACGCAAAGATCGTAGGGACAAGTATAAACAGTGCGCGATTTACTTAGAGGATAATGTACCTTCCGATGAGTACCCTTATGTAGTTAGCATTTATACTGGGGCTCGTTTATTTGCGGGCACATCTTCAAATGTCGGCATCACGCTCGTGGGTACTAACTCAGAGAGCAGACCTCACATATTGAAAAGTAGAAAGTTCAAAGTCCTTAAGAGGGCGGACGACAATTGGTTTATAATGTTCACACCCTCCCACTTGGGAGAGATACAATTAGTACACATTTGGACAGACTATTCCGGAAGGAATCCGGAGTGGTATTGTAACAAGATTGTCATCGTCGATCTTACAGAACAAAAAGATTACACATTCCTCGTAAAATCTTGGTTTTCACTCAGATGGGACAACAATGTAGAAAAGTTTGAGAGGCCTGAAACGCTCGAGGACAGATATCGGAAAGATCTTACCAGCGACAATCTGATTTATGGCTTCAGAGAGGCACATCTGTGGGCGAGCGTGGTGTCGAAGCATCCGCGCAGTGGAATCACCTCCGCCCAGCGACTCTCGTTGGCTGTTTCCGGTGTCTTCGTGGCTTTCATTGTGAGCTGCATGTTCTACAAAGTGGAGGATAACCAGCTGGAGGATTACCCGTCTTTCAGCGTCGAGCAGAGAGAAGTCCTCATCAGTGTCTACAGCATGCTGATATCTGCGCTCGTAACGGGCATAATATTGTCCATGTTCAGAAGACAGTTTGTGATTGTTCACAGAGACATAAATAATGTTAACGAGTTAGGAGAACAGTTGACAATGGAACCGAACGATCAAAGAGTTGTGAAAAAAGAAAGCAAACAAAGGAGGAAAACAGAGGGAATATCTCTCAGATTTATCAAGGATATTTTATATGTGTTTGTATCCAAAAAGAAATTTGTACCGGTTCATCTAGAGATTGATGTTGTTCAGAAAACCAAAAAACAACCATTTAAATCTGTATGTTTCGGAATTTTCGCATGGTCTGTTTGTGTATTTTTCATAATTTTCTCTGCATTCATAGTTACATTGTATGGGTTGAAGTTCGGTAGAGTGAAAAGTCTGGAATGGCTTAGCTCCAATATTTTGTCCATCGGAGAAGACGTGTTTATGGCTTCTCCTGCAAAAATCATCTCGGTAGCAATTATTACTGGTATCCTGTTCTCAAAAATATATGAGGTCATTAAGTACGACCTCAATTTGAATGTTATATTACGATACAAGAAACATTTGATGGAAACCAATGAAGATCTTTCCAAAGATTCAGATTTTTTACGAAGTCAATCGATCTATGCTCCATTAGAATGTAGAGATCTTTTTAGAAAGCAAGAAAAGCAATGGAAACGAGACGCTTACTGGTTACTGCTGGATACCATGATAATCGCGGTCCTAGCAGTGCTCTTGATCATTCAGAGTGACACGTTCTGGACGACTAGATATTATTGGAATAACATCCAACTCAAATCCCTTTTGAAAGAAGGTTATAAAGTCGAAAGCTTCCAGTTTCAGGAAATAAGAAATATCACAGAGTATCTCCCTTTCATGGAAAAAGAGATCATCCCGCATTTGTACCAGTTAAAGTGGTACAACGGTTTACCAATAAAAAGCGATGTGTGCTCAGGTACCAACCGGTATACACCGTACCGTGCCTTCAGTTCGACCAACACCCTCTTCGGCCTTCCGAGGATTCGGCAGCGGCGTGAACGTCCGAGGCTGTGCAAGCCGAATCCGTTCCATGGTCTCCCGGAGTTGTGTGCGTCCCAGCTGACCAACGCCACCGAAGACACTAACATATACAGCGATGGATGGTCCACTGACAGCCCCTTCGACAAGTACTCCCCGTGGTACTACCAGGAGCCCACAGAGACTTACGATATCATCGGATTTGGCTACAGTAGCCTCACTTACAGCGACGGCGGCTACAATGCCGACTTGGGATTGTCGGAAGCCGCATCGGACGACATGCTTCTCTATCTCGATGGTGAGAAGTGGTTGGATAAACTAACATCGGTGATATTTTTCGAATCGACGCTCTATAACCCCGATGCCGGAACGTTGAGTATGTTTATAGTCGTCACCGAACGACTGTATATCGGGATGTTGATGAACCGGCTTTACGTATTCACTGTGAGCCAGGGGAACAACTATCCTTATATTGATTTTATTCTTTTAGCAGGTATGAGTACATTTATAATAAGGGTCGTTTTCCACTTAAATAGAAGAGGACTGGAGGATTCCTTAAAAGATTTTTGGACTCTCTTTGAGGTAGTGGTTGTGTTTTTATGCATTTGCTGGGTAATCCTGTATGTAGAACACGTTAAAAATAAGCAAGACTATTTAACCAAATACAATAAAAGAGAATATGAAGAGAATTTTCACTTTTTACATTTAGTCACTGACTTGACTAGGGTTGAAATGATCATGTTGACCCTAGTAATCATGATGGCTTGTAGATTCTTGAAGTCTAAAGGATTTGGTAACATGTTTGAGACTTTCTTTTACACGCTGCTTTACTCGTGGCAGACTTTACTGTGGATGTTCGTTTTGATGTTTATTTTAATATGCATTCATTGGAAGAATATTTGTTATTTGCTTAATTATTTTGTGCCATCGAGGACATTCAGTATGGTGATACATAAAATTAATTTTAAACATACCGTTAAGCGTTGTAGGTATATAAACTGTAAAATAAGTATATACATTTTGTGTGTGTTTGCAGACTTTTTTACACTGATAATTGTTATGCATTGCTTGCATATTTATAGAGAAGTAAAGAAAAAGAGGAAGGAAGTAAATATAGAGCATATAATGCGCCGTGTTTCCTGTAGGAAAATGTAAAAAACAATAAAAGAACATTAATATTGTGAGTTTCATCAGTAGAAAATAAATAGATAGGCTAGTTAAAAAGTTGTTTGTTAATTTTTATAATACCTACTATCTGAGGTCTTAACCCCTATTTACATCATAGCATACTGCATGAGGGTAAACCAACTGAGTAAAAAAGTAACGTAAAGTGTGAACGTAAAGTGAGGAAAATTAATGGGTGCTCAGCAACCCTGATTAAAATAATACTAGTGTACATGTTGCTCAACATCGAGCAATAAAGTTTGGTTACTTTTTGTGGTGTACACTTTTTAAGGTGTACACTTTTTATGGCGTCACCCTGTAATCCAGCTACTTGGGGGTCATGAATTGTGGATAGTCATAAGTGATTGCTTGTGGATGCGATATTTCCTGGTGGGGATTAACGTCCGCACTAGTGAATACTAGTTTATCCATAAGGACCATCGTCATAATTAGACCAATTCGTATGCATGAGGTCAAAAATTGTGGTTTGGATCCCACGTTAAACTGTAGGTCCCTAGAAACTATTGGCTGTTGGGCTATTAATTAACAGTCCTGTCTAAGGAGAATGTCGGCCTTAGTCAGTAACAAGACTACAAGATCGCGCCACAATCATCCTAAACTCATCTCATTCAAACTAGGCTTAAACTACCTATTTAGGTAGGTCGCATTTTCAATAAAGGTATAAGGTATAAAGGTATTAAGGTAGTTCCCTCCTATTAACTAGTGCAGCCTCCATGGTTTAACATAACCTCTTTGGTATAAATACCCAGAGGCTTTTGCTGGTGAACTGTGTTTACTTGTTTCAGCCTTTAAACTTAAATATCTTTAATATCTTACCAATTTTAATGAAATAGGGGAATAAAGAACTTTAAGGACTTGTCAGACCCTTCTGTTTGGATAGCAGGTTTAAATTGAGGAATTAAAATTAAAATGTGTGAACTAATAGATTTGTTCAATTTTAATTTTTGTAAAATTGGGAGTGCCAATCTTTTGTTCGTTCATCCCCATACTTGCATAATAAGCATAATTTTGATTTAGAGTGAATAAGGAAAATTTTTACAAAACAATGAATTTTAAAGTGACAGAAAATATTTAAGAGAGACAAAAAAATTAAAAAGTGTTATAAATAAACATTGACAGTATTTTAATCTTTTCTCTCAAGATGTTGACGTGATACATGTAAAGCCTGCACTGGGCGAACATTCATGGCGAACTTGTTCGGCGAACACAAAAATCAACAAACATTCTTAACGATCAATTAACAGGCCATATGATTTACATTCTAAAAGGTTAGCAACGAACAAACAAATGTTCGGAAGAACTTTGTTCGGCGAACATGTTCGGCCAGTGCGGACGCGGCTTAAGAAGTAATCTCAAAAGTTTAAAATTTCCAGTGTTTATTTTATTGGACGCATTTACCACACCTACAGATAACTCACTGTTTGATATTCGACAAAAATTACAGTTAATCTGGTAGCAATTAGTTTTAAAAAATGTTATAACTGAAACATCTGTTCTTCCTCCAAAGTTCTAAATCAATTACACAACTTGTATAATGAAGGCAACAGGAAGAAAATGATCGTAGATTTAACAAAATTGAAAGTGAAACTTCCATGTAATATTGTATCTATTCTATCCTATGAAAATTTTGAAGTTTTGGACATCATCTTTGAATTTATCAAGAGTGAAAATATCCATTTTTAATTAGTTTTGTATTTAATTGCTTTGTGGTAAAATTTCTATTGTTTATTTTTTTTAAATCACAATTTTATTCAAATTGTGGGCTTGTCATGGCAATTAGTCAATTAGCCGAAATAAAGAGTTAAAAAAAATTACACAACTAGCAATCCAATATTGTGATTATCACAAATCATCTTAAACTACACTTATTTACAGCTGTATATTAACATATGTTTTAAATGTTCAAGTCAATTAATTTCAATGCTATTCTAATAGGAAAATTTCAAATTTAAATTATTGATTGTGCCTTTCTTTGAAGTTCGATTCTCAAAATGTTTTTGAGGAAACAACTACAGACAAAGCCTTATCCAATAACACCGAAAACTTGAAAATCAGTTTCTTTCTTAAACATAAACTTCTTCAAATTTTTTCCCGTTAGAAATTGCTAAATATAAAAATATTATAGAAACAGTTCATCTTTATTTTACAGTTGGGAGTTGTCAGGCGTTTAGATCTCTGGGTGAAAACTGGGGATTGGGTAATTTTCTGCGAACTGTTCGATTTCTTTCCTCAAACTTAAGACTTTCGGTTTGATCTCGTTGTCTTCCAAAACAACTCGCTTGAAGTCCGAAACCGACGGCCCTGCCTTCAGTTGTGCTTCCTGTGCAATCTTCAAACCTGCCAAAGGAAACTCACATGAGTATGAATAATAATTTAGTTTTATCTGAGATTTGTTAAAATGTCAAGAATCAAGAATTTATTTTCAACAAGGACAAGTATGATACATCTTGTATAGTTGACGTCACATTTTTTAGGCTTATTGAGGCTAATGAATCAATATAAAAAACATTAAGATAGGCTACAATAAATTAACACTGAAAGACAATAACATTTCTTTAGAATTTTGAAAGTGAAAGACAACAAATTAACACTAAATTAAAAAGACTGAACACATAACAACAATTTGGTACGGTAACTTTAAAAACACATGTCAACTGGACAGTTAAAAAATTCATCTAGGCTATAAAACGGGTTTATGAGTAGCCACTCCATGATTTTAGTTTTGAATAACTTTGTACATAAGAGGTGGGCTTCAGGCGGTAGCCTATTAAACATTCTTAGTCCAACATAGCTATACGACTCTTGAGACTTAACTAGCCTAACAAGGGGTAAGTCAATTTTACTTCTATTTCTAGTTAAATGTGTGTGTGTGTCACTTCTTAAAGCTATGGAACCAAGATTTGTTTTTACATACATTAAACACATAAAAATATATAAGTTATAAACAGTTAAAATTCTTTCACTGATAAAAAGCGGTTTACAATGAGCTCTGTAATTGGAAAAAGTAATTATCCTTATTGCCTTCTTTTGCTGCAACAGGATTCTGTGCAGGTCATGACCACTACCCCAAAGAAGTAAACCATAACTTAAAACACTATTAAAAAAAGCAAAATAGGCCATCCTAAGATATGGTTTTGGTATACATTTCTTAAGACTACGGATTAAATAAATAGATCTTGATAGCCTAACACATACATTGTTGATATGATCACCCCAATTAAGTTTGGCATCTAATGATATTCCAAGAAGTTTTACACTGTCATTTAGGTGATTATTTCCTTGATGGCATAAACTAAAAAGAATAGATTGGGTTTTATTGTTATTTAATAACAAACCATTACTTATGAACCACATTTCGCACTGCTGAAGGCAGTTTGTCATTTGATCATTAATCTTATCAACATTTTGATCACTACAATAAAAAGTTTAGTCATCAGCAAAAATTATAGAGCTACATGGTGCTGAGACATTAGCGGGCAGATCATTAATTAAGACTAGAAAGAGGAAAGGGCCAAGGACCGATCCCTGGGGTACCCCGCTCTTCATGATCATTATAAATGTGATTGAGATATCCAAATGAAGAGTTTAGAATTAGTGCAAAATTCCCTTAGAGGAGGCTAACCCCTTCATGTCTGGATTATAGGAGTTTGATATTTTTCTGTTTCTCCTTTAGTGTGCTATTTTTTTTTTTTGCATTTCAATTATTTTCTTCTAAAGTTTAATTTAATTTTTTTCTACCATAAATTGATGAATTGCTACTTTTTTAGTGCAACCAAAGAAAGTTTACCTTAAGTGATTGATTAAACTCACTGGCCAAACCTTTGCGTGGAATGTTAAAATCAATAACCTTTTCTAATGCAGAATTACCACTATAGTGTATCAGTTGCTCAGCATCATGAAATTTAGTTTAGATACTGATAAGTACCTGACCAATCCAATTTATTTATTTATTTTTTATTTATTCACAATAATTACATAACATCAATATTTTGACAGGTGATTCGTCCAGATTTAAAACTTAAATATACATGTAAAGGTTCTGATTATTATTTTTTGCAATTTACACAGCTTCAAAATATTCTTCAACTGAATAAAAAGCCTTGTCCAATAACCATTCTTTCAACTTTGTCTTGAATTTAGGAAAGTTGTCAATCTTCTTTATTGCAGAAGGTAAATTTTTATAAATTTTTGGTCCCATATATTGAGGAGATAAATGAAAAAGTTTAAGTCTGTGTTGAACTGGTTTAATTTCATTCCGAAATCTCGTGTTATGGATGTGACTATGCTGACTCTCCATGAATGCATCATAATTACTTTTTACCATTAAGGACAAGTGAAAAATAGAGGAGCTGTATAAGGTAAGGATTTTAAATTTAATAAAAAATTCCTTGCAATGTGTAATTTGGGGTACTTTAGCTAAAAGTCTGACTGCTCTTTTTTGAAGAACAAAAATCTTTTTAGATTGATTTGATGAACCCCAGACAATCAGGCCATAGTTCATAATTGAAGAGAAATAGGCATGATATATCGTGATTTGAGTTTCAAAATTGGTAGTGTCTCTAATTACACGAAGAACAAATATTGCTGAACTTAATCTTTTAGATAAATTTTCAACATGTGCTTGCCAATTTAGATAGGAATCAATTTTTACCCCTAAATAATCAACAGAATTATTAGACGTCAAAATGTTCGAATTTGAGTTTATGGTTATATTTCCATCTAACTTTGAAGCTGAAAACTGTATTAGTTGGGTTTTTGACACATTCATGGAAAGACCATTTACAGTGAACCAATCCTCTAGTTTAAGTTCGCTAATTATGGTGGTTTTCAAATTGACATAACTTTTCTCTTTACAAATGATAGCAGTGTCATCTGCATATTGAAAAGTAGTCATGTTTGAGGCGCCACAAAGATCGTTTACATAAATAATAAATATTGTGATTATCAGTGAACACCCAAAACTTCACTTTTTTACAGCTGAAAATTTAACAGATGATATTCAACCCATTACTAATGTTATTCTAAGGGGAAAACTTTGAATTTCAATGATTTATACTGCCGTGCTAAGCACAAAGGGGGTATCTGCACTTGAGCTGATTTTGAGAAAAAGAGGCTCAAAGTTTAAACCTCTTAATTTCGGTAACTATGAGCCTAGGAATAATATCGCCATAACCACTGAATGTGTATTTTTTTTCTTTACCTAAAAATAGTATATTTACATCAAAATGACTATTAAACACATTTTTGTGGCAGATACTGCTAATTGGAAAAACTAATTAAATTAAATATACTAGGTTATTTAGTCGTATGTACAACTTACTAAGCTGATTAAGTTGTATCTGCAGTAGTTACGGCTAAATTACATTAGTAGTTGACACTTACAACTAGGAAAGCTTAGTAATGTATGTAGAACTATCTAATCATATAATTGTATTTGCCAAGTCCTGAACATAATTTTATATAACTAAAATTAGTTATACACTGTAGACAACTTAAGTTACTGACCTGGTTATCAGAATTACTTCATGAGCAATAATAATAAAACAGCAGATGAGAATTTATTTACACAAATATGGTAAAACTTGTTTCTGTAAAAAACTTTTATTAAATTACTCTGCTAACTAAATGAAACTTCCTTCTTAAAAATACTTATAAAAAAGTCCTATTTTAAAAACCGTCGTACATCATTCCTACGCCTATTTCAGTGAAAGATCTTATTATTAATGAAGTGATTATTATTATTAAAGTGATTGAAGGTGTGAATAGCCAAAATCTTATTTTATTTAATTGTGAAAAGGCTAAAGTCAGGAGCTCCAATTACTAACGGTAGAAGTCAATTAACAAAGCCACCAATTATAATTGCCATAAGTACCGGTAACTATGAAGAAAATTATAATAAACGCCTGAGAGGTAACAATTATGTCGTAAGCTTTATCATTATTGATGAATGATCCTGTTTGAGCTAATTCAATATGGATAATCACTCTTAGTATTATTCCAACTAACTTATTCCTGATCAAATTCTAAACAGAAAATATACATTTCCAATATCTTTATGGTTTGTAGAAAACAAACATTTCCTCATGTTACTGAGGTATGATATTTTTCTTAAGATGTCTGGTTTAAGTAGTAAACTGTAAATTTATTTAAGAAATATTGTTCTCTTTATTTAGTCTTATTTGTTTGTCTTATTTGTTTAGTCAAAAAACTTAAAATATTTTTGTTTAGTCTTACAGTTTATTGAAACGTTAAACTGCAAGTTTACAGGCGATGATAAAATTTAACTAAGACTTACCCATATTTAGATATGGATAACTTTGCAGGTTATAACTTAACTTAAAGTCTTAAGTTTAAGTCTTCATTTAAAGTCTTACATCAAACGTATTATATCTATTATAGCAGGTAATATTGTTAAATTAATTAATTCTTACCAGGGGGCCCGTGCGCAAATTGCACATTTTGTAACATTTATATTTTTCAGTTTAATAACTCACATTATAGTTAAAAACTATTTATCTATTTACTCCGAAAATACCTTAAAACTATTAATCTCTATTTTTGTTTACAATATGACTTTAAAATTCTTATGAAAGTTATCAGCTGTTAAGTTACAATTCACATTTATAAACATCGTACAATGAAAGTTGGTCAACATTTTAAAGCGCCATCTAGAAATAAATCAAAGGCGAGGGGGGCGAAGCCCGAAACGATATGACCTTTTTAATTACAATTCGTCCACGCGCTATATCCTAAGTTTTAAAATGACACCTCAATCTTAAAAATCGGTTCAGTAGATCGAGAGAAAAAGGGACGTAACAGACGAAACCATTATAGAAATAAGAAGATAGATTAAGAATAATTTTTACCGATTTCTTGTTACTATTAATTTTCTTACAGATGTTCGTCTTATAACTTAATTTATAAAAATACTATTCGTGTATAGAAGAATATTGAGATCATTGATGTTAAGATAGGATTGTTAAGATTGTTAAGATAGGATTGTTGTCACAAAAAAGTGATTATTTTGTACTATTAATTGAGTGATTAATAACTTGATATTAAATCCTGAAGGTGGGAATCTTCTTATTAATAGTATGTTTGCTTAGATTAAATATTTCAATCACAAATTTGTCTGATTTATTACTATATGATTAATAAAATTGATTTTTATAGTTTTAAGTATGTATGTAAGTATAAATTAAAATAAAAGAGTAAATAACTATATAAATTAATTTAATTAATAAATTAATTAAATAGCTATTTTATTAATAGCTATTTTTATTAATAGCTGACTATTATTCCTATATTGTAAATTGAAGAGTATGCTAGTGTCTTTTCATTGAAGTTTGATTTAAAGCTAATAAAGACACTACAATCCATTCGTAGGACTACTTTATGTCCTAAGAATGATTTATTTATTTATTTACCTATATTAAATTACATAAATGTATCAATTAATAGCCTATATATGCAATTATTTAATACCTGTGAAAATAACAAAAATATACTAAAGCAAAAAGGTAGCAACTGCTACTTTACTAAGATATAAATGTTGTATGTACATATTACTAAGGAAAAAAGTCGTATCTACAGCAGATACAACTATTAATGCTTAGTGAATGTTAGTTACTGCTAAAATCCCCTAGTAAAACATGCCATTTGAGCAGATACGACCAACTAATAAATATCATTTTAAAGGAAATTATTGGTTTTTACGGCCAAAATACCTTATTAACTAGTAGATAAAATCATGCTGATTTACTAGGTATCAATATCTCAATATGGCCAAAAATTGCAGATACCCCTTTGTGCTTATCACGGCAGTATAGTGCTTTATTTTAAAACCAATTATCATTAATTTTTGGCGGAAAAAAACAAAATATCAAGTTGAACACCAACTACATAAAATTGGTTCGGAATCGTTGATCCCTTAGCGTAAGTAAGTATAGATATAGTTTATATTCTACAAAATTACCAACAAACTAAAGTTTGTTGAAAAACTGTTAAGGAAACATGTTTGACCAATGAGTTCTTAAAAACCTGGCTGAATATTTGTTTTTCGCTAGAAGTTAAGTGGAAGAAGATTAATTTATTGATATTAGTAGGATAAGGTTTTTTCAATTTGCTCAATTGCCAACAGTATTATCTTCCTTGCTTTGTTCCTTCATCTTTCAATAATGTACAACTACAATTACATCAACACGGGTGCAATAATTGAATAATTACACCCGTTTGAATGTTTAAATATGTTGCGTACTTACTGAACTATCTCAGTACATATCGTATTTAATAAAAAATTATTTAAGAGATAACATAGGGTTTTTGAGGCCTGATTAATTTTTAAAATGCAAATAACCCTACATGTGATACTTAAGTCTAACAAAAGATCACAAAGATTCATGTTCACGGTCCCTAAGCCCGATGGCGGCATCAGGCCCATCATTGACTTTTCGCCCTGGACGTGGTACATTGATACACCCCAATTCTCTCTCCTCACCGCGGGCAAGGCACTCAGGGAAATCCCCTTCGGAGACTTCTTGATAAAGATAGACCTATGCTCAGGTTTTCATCAATTGCGCATCAACACTGTCCACAGTGTGTTCAATGGAATTTACTATAGGGGCGAGAAACGTTCTCTCACGCGACTTCCCATGGGCCACGCAGCAGCACCGAGCATCTTTCAACGGGCCTGCTCCATCCTCCTCCGCCATGTCTCTGTGCAAACAGGTCTGGGATTTATCGCCTACTTAGACGACTGGCTCCTTCATCACTCTTCTTATGCCACACTCTGTAAAGCCGTCTCCTTAATCCGCAAACTGGGGGTCACTATTAACAACGAGTAGTCCCTGTTAGGATCCCAGCGCCAACTCTCCTTCCTCGGCTTCTGGGTGGACTCAGTCGAGAGCACTCTTCGCTTGGAAAAAGTCCCTTTCCGCCCCCCCAAACAACTTCTCCCACTTGCCAAGCCAAGCTCAGAAAAGGACAGGCAGCGCATTCACGGCTATGCGGTCTGGACCCTCTACAACGTCCGCTGGCCGCTCTTCCTTGCTCGGGACATCCTCGTCGGCGACGCCTCCTGGCTTCAAGCAGCCCTCGACTACATCGACATTACCGAGCCACACAGGTGTAAGGACACCCCGAACCGCCTACATGTCTTCACTGACGCCACACCCCACTCCATAGCAGCCTACGTCCCTGCCCTCCGTGAAGGCTTCGCCCAGGCATTCGAGACGGACGAGGAAATCTCGCATGCAGAGATGGTAGCAGCCATCCTAGGCCTTCGTTGGGCGGCACAGAGATATGTGGAGTGCCACTTCATTGTCACCTCGGACAACGCATCGGTGGTCGGAGCCCTCCGCTCAGGAAAAGGAGCTGTCTTTCGCAGACACGACGTGCGCCGGCTGTTCCTCTCCACGATGTCCCTCCTCCAAGAAAACACCTGGCAAGTTGAGTTCGTGCCCTCCATCTCCAACTTGGCTGATGGCCCGTCCAGGGAGGTCCTGCGCACCCTCCACTCCTCTGCCAGACACCCATCACGGCTTCGCTGAGACGAAGACGTCTCTGCCAGAGACTGATGCTGATTATACTTCTGGACCCAACCTATTGTACGCCAAACCCCACCTATTTCATTAACTAAAGAAGCATTGTTCCTTAAACATTCACTTAACATTTGATTGACCCTTCTGGCCAGGGACGTTCTGCCCTCATTGCCCTGCGAGGCGACTTTGTAACCTTTTGAAATAAAGTTACTGAGGGTATAAGAGCCTTCTGCTCTATACACCTCGTGGTGTGCGTCTTCCGACCTCCCACTCCACGGCGCTGGAGCGCGGTACCTCCTCTTCCGATTACCGCGGTTCCGTGGTGGTCGGATGCGGGGGTCCCGTACTTCAGTCGCAATCGGAGTGGCGAGTAGGACACATCACAACAACAAGATCACACATCTCTAAAAATATAAAATATTTTTGGTGAAAGACAGACAGGCAGATACCTCCTAATTTTGAAAACATATGTTATAGATAGATGGAGGTAAAGCTGAAATTTCAGGATGAGAAATTAACTGTCAGTAGTTTCCTTAATACTTAAGATGTACTTACGTAAGAAGGAGAAGGCACTACCCAAAATAATCTAGAAATGTTCAAAAATAAAATTCCTACCCTGGCACAAAATTCTTGAAATTTGTTCCAAAAGTTATTAATGATTTGCAAGATAATGTTAAGTTTAAGTTTCAACTAAAAATGTATTTAATAGAGAAAGCTTGTTACTCTTTTGAGGAATGTTGTACTATTTGAAATATGAAGTGGTGAAATATAAAAATTTAATGTAACTGTAAGATTCAATAATAAGATTCAATAAGCTTTATTGAGCCATTAAACAATACAAAAGTTGCAATAGGCTAAGTCATAATTCATACAGTGCACCTAATACATAGGTATTGACATTTCGTTAAACAAACTACACTGATGAAAACACTCAATCTCTAATTAAAATCTGAAGAAGATATAATGCAATTCATAAACTCTTCTGTTGAATAAAATTCTTTCTGCTTTAAAAAATTCATGATTTTTCTCTTGAATGTTCTCATTGGTAGTTCCCTTACTGATATAGGCAGTTTATTTTAAAAAGAATATTGCAAATACATGTGGGAGTTCAGAGATTTTGAAAGCCTAATTTGAGGAGTTACAAGGTTACTTTTGTGTCTGGTATTGTACAAATGTGAGTGACAAAAATAATTTTGAAAATTGTTTTTTATGTGAACTAAATTGCATAAAATATACATGGATGGCAATGTTAAAATTTGAAGTTGTGAAAAATATCCTCTACAGGATTTGTGCTCCTGTAAACGCAACATGGCCCTCAGGGCCTTTTTCTGCCAAATAAATGCTTTCTGTGCAAAATGAGAACCGCCCCAGAGACGCAAACCATATTGCAACTGTGAATGAAAATTCCCATAGTAGGTTAGTAACAAAACTTCAAAACTGACACAAAGACTTAATTTCCTCAAAAGGTAGGTAATTCTTGCTCGTTTTGAGCACAGATGAGTGATATGGGTTTCCCAACTTAACTTATTGTCTATATGTATGCCCAATAATTTTACTGATTGATTTACACCATCAAAAATGTCCTCCCTTTTAAGTGAAAAATAAATAAACTCGGTTTTATCATCATTTACTGTTAAATTGTTAGCTGTGTACCAAGTCCGAGCACACTCAAGAGCCTTGTTGAGTTGAGGTCTAGTTATTAAATAATTGAAATTTTCACAGACTAATGTGGTATCATCAGCGTAGAGTACTGAATGAGACGGAACATTGGAACTAAAGTCATTGATAAAAACCAAAAAAAGAAAAGGGCCCAAAACTGAGCCTTGAGGAACCCCTGCTTTAACGTCTAAAATATCAGAAAAATGTTGATCCACTGCCACGAATTGCTTTCGGTTTCCAAGATATGATTTTATAAGAGCTAATTCACTGTTGTCTATACCATAATAAGAAATTTTGTCAAATAAAATTGAATGTGAAATTGTATCAAAAGCTTTTTGTAAGTCTATTAAACAAGAACCAACAACTAATTTATTTTCTAATCCTCTTAAAATGTAATTGACTATTTCCTCTACAGCCATTGATGTTGAATAATTGGTTCTAAAACCATACTGGCTTGTGTACAGAATATTATTTTTATCAAAATAGGTGTATAACTGTTGAAGTAAGCATGATTCTATCACCTTACCTAAAACTGGCACTAAAGCTACAGGGCGATAATTAGATGGAGAATTCTTGTCACCTTTTTTATGAATTGGAATGACCTTTGAAGTTTTCAAACAATCAGGAAATACACCTTGGATTAACACTAAATTAATTAGGTTTGTGAAAGGTACAAGAATTATGTCTATAATCTGTTTAAGAAGAAAATTGGAGAGTCCATATATGTCTTCACTACGAGAATTGCTAAGTTTACATACTATGGTGTGCACAGTTTCCTTATCTAATAATTTCCATTTGAAGACATTCTCAGGGTTGATACTTGGCTTTTTAAATTTTTGTAACATGTCAATATGTGACATATTGTTGACCATATTTGGCACATTATTTGATACTCCAACAAAAAATTTATTTAATGTATTGGCAGGCAATGGCACTTTACTAAATGTTTTGACTTGCCCAGATTCTTTCCTAATAATTTCCCAAGACTTTTTACATTTATTTTTTGATTGTGCAATTTCTTGATCGTTAGATGCAATTTTAGCCTCTCTAATACAATTAGTATACACTTTTTTGTACTTCTTAAAAATAATCTTATTTTGTATGTGTTTGCTGAACTTCCATTTGTCATATAAAAACATTAAGTGCCTGCGCATTGTTTCAAGTTCCGGTGAAAACCATTTTTTTTATTTTTGCCTACTTTTCTCCTTATTCTTAGTTTTAAACTTTACAAGGGGACAAGCAACATTAAAACTAGAAACTATACAATTTAAAAAATATGTGAATGCAATATCTACATCATACATATTGTACAAAACTGACAGTAATATATGATTATGGTCAGTAAAATATGGGATTGTATATAGGCTAAGATGTTTGACGCTATTTGTTGTACTGTGTACATGATGTAAATAAAGATATTTTGAATTGAATTGAATTGAATTTTTACCTCTGTCAATAAACTCGACGACTCTGTCCATCTCAGGCTCCTTGAAGTTCCGTGTCGTGAGGGCCGAAGTTCCGAACCTGATGCCGCTCGGATTCATTGCACTTTTGTCTCCCGGAACTACAAAAGAAAAAATGTTGTTATGCCATACCTTGTGGGGGAGAGAAGTAAATAAATCATATTAACACATATTCGAGAAAACATATCACAGTAGACATGGTCAATACATAAAATCTATTGCATTCTCTCTCAATACTACAAATTTTTTATTTCAATTTGAACTGAATAAGAATTCAGTTGATTTAGCTGCTAACCTGTGATGGTTAACTGCTATTGCATAGTGTCTAGTATTTCATAATATTACCAATAAGTAGCGTGGGTCAAAGCCCAACACAGTATCGTACACAAAAAGTCTTAGGCTAGGAACCGGCACGGCGAAACCGGTAACTGCGACATCGCCGACCATGGCCAAATTAGGTGCAGAACACACGACACGGCAGAGCTGCCATGTGGCAGAGCTTATGACGGCTGGCTGCTACGATTCAGATTCAGTCGTGGTTGAGAAATGGTGTTGTCAAGATGTAAGAAGATTGCTTTGCTTTGCCTTTTGGGACACTGTCACAAGAAAATGCGTTTTCGGATTGTATGGATCCACCCCATTTTGCTAGGGGAACACTGTACAGAGTATTTCACACGCTCTTCCTTCATTTGCGTCAAGATGAAAATAATATTTTCCAATTCTTTTCGAATGTCTACATACACATTTGACGAGATTTTTTATAAAACCAAACACGTTATTTTACTTCTTTACAACTCAAAATTATTATAATAATTAATAATAATTAATAATTAATAATTAATTAATAATTATTATAAAAAAATAAAGGTATTCCATTGGAACTTAAAATGTTTATCTAGAAATAATACCAATAGACTAGCCCTAACAACAAACAATTCATTGTAATAATTATACTTGTATGAATTCAATCTTCTTTGTTTATAATTATTGCAAACTGGTTGGATGGAAGAAAATAAATCTTAGCTATTTGGTAGTCCTACATTGCAGTGCAATTAACACTATAGTAGGGTTAATAGCTTGACGGCATGGCAGTTTCGCGGTGTCGTGTGTCCTTCTCCATATAGTGCAATGCCCCACTACTAAAGGCACGGCAAAACTGCATTAACTCCAATTTTCATTGAGTCCTGGTACCAGACACGCTGGGCGAGTAAACTGTAGGGATAACCTATTCAACATCTTGCATTATTTATGACTTCCGCCTATACTACAAATTGGCCAAACCGAACAACCGAAACATTCGAAGTGTTGATTAGTTCAGATTGATAAGAACCAATTATACTGGTAGATTTCAATATTTTGAATCACATACACCTAATTCTCACCATTTTAGCTCATTATAGCTGGGGTTAACGAAGAGTCACCCACCGGTGTTTTTGTTGCACGCGATGCTTAGCTCTTCCAGTACAAACTCTGCCTTGGCCCCCGTGAGGTTGGCCGGCCTGACGTCCACCAACGCCAGGTGAATGTCCGTTCCACCTGTCGAGATCTTGTAGCCTCTCTGCTCCAGCCCGGTACACAGCACCTTGGCGTTCTTCACCACCTGATTTTAGAGTCACAGTAACATTATAATATGAGCTTTAACCCGTTCAAAATCGAATGATCGAAATGCGGTCTAAAGACAGAAATTCATTTCCCACCACGACTTCCCTCATACCTATAAAAACTCCCCTTATTTCTC
Organism: Neoaliturus tenellus; assembly: GCA_030545055.2. Taxonomy (NCBI): domain Eukaryota; kingdom Metazoa; phylum Arthropoda; class Insecta; order Hemiptera; family Cicadellidae; genus Neoaliturus; species Neoaliturus tenellus. The sequence continues at coordinate 41,114,499 of CM061534.1, forward strand.
CACGGTCAGATGTTTTTAATTTTGCGCTTGAAATTCAGAGTTGTTAAGAGTCATTTTCACCCCTGTGCCAGTACCCCATTGTTGCGCAGTCGACAATGTTAATCATACGGCTTTTAATCTTTTTTTTTAGGGTGAGTCGGTGGCGTAGTGGTTAGCGCGCCGGACTTCGGGACCATGGCAGCGATGTCGTGGGTTCGAATCCGCGTTCTGCCAGTGACTTTTATCAGTACCTTTCACCTTGTACTGTAGCGGGTCACCCCCTTACTTTGTCTAATACGTTCCACGCACAGATCAATAGTCTATGAGGACGGGGCAAAGTAAGGCAAAAAGAGGTCCGCCAACCTCTTTTAGTAAAAAAAAAAATACCCCCGTCGCAGCAGACCTGCGTACTCAGCGAATTTCCAATGGAATTTCAGATTATTTACTTTCCCCATAAAACACCATAAGATCGAGTATGTAGGTTTGCTGCCATGGGGTGTTGTTAGAAAATCTAAGTTAATTAATAATTGGTGAATGTAAACACAAAATTGTATCAAGCTCTGGCAATTTTTTTATTTTGACCATAAACCCCATGGGGGTGAGTATGTAGGTTTGCCGCCATATGGGTTTCGTTAGCAATTATAAGTTAAGCTCTATCTAGATAATGTACATACCAAATTTGATTAAGTTATGTCAATAAATGAGCAAGATATAAGGGTTTTCTTGATTTCCCATAAGAATAACATGGAAAACACATTTTTGGATTTTTCCCGTAACCAGTTATGCTATGATAAAAATTCAAAATACCAAATTGTTTGTTTTTTAAGCTATTTTAAATGGTTTCAGTTAAAATTGATGAATTTTAAAAATTAAGGTCCAAAAATTCCAAAAACCCATTTTTGACCCCTTTGAAACCCCATAAAACCCCGTTCCCATGGTCCGATCATTCTGGTTCGCGAACTCAACTTAGTAGGCGCTGGCTTACACCCCTGTACCAAATTTCATCAAAATCGGAGGTTCCGTTCAAAAGTTATCGTGTTCACGGACACATAGATATATATATATATATATAGATATATAGATATATATATATATATATATATATATATACATATATATCAATTTGAACGAACGTTGTTTTTGGCTTCTGGGGACCTCAAAACGAAAAAGTATCATGGTCCCGGGCTTAGGTCTTACCGTGACTACTACCGTAATAGCGTATTCCCTATAGGGAAATTCGCTAAATATTCCCTATAGGGAAATTCGCTAAATATTCCCTATAGGGAAATTCGCTAAATATTCCCTATAGGGAAATTCGCTAAAAAAAAAAAAAAAATACAAAACATGGTATTTTATTCCCCTGTTTCGGACGCCATATTTCAACTGATTTTTCTTAAACTTGGCAAGTGTTTAGTTGGATAGTTATATTAGGCTTTTCATAACTCGAAATTTTGAAAATTTAACAAATCTTACTAAGGAAATTTGAGTTACTTTGCGACGTCACAGATTATAATATTTGTTAAATTTTCAAAATTTCAAGGTATGAGAAGCCTACTATAACTATTCAACTAAACACTTACCAAGTTTAAAGAAAATCGGTTGAAAAACGGCGTTCGAAACAGGGGAATAAAATACCATGTTTTGCATTAAAAGGCATATGATTAACATTGACGACTGCGCAACAATGGGCGGCCCAGGGGTGAAGATGACTCTTAATAGCCCTGGTGATTGTGTTACTTCCCCTAGTTGCCATTGCAAATGCTTCTTTTTACATCGCAGACGTCAAAATAAGAATATTTGTTTACGAAAAAAGAAAAAATTTGAATAAAAATACATTAGATATTAAACAGCTGTAATAATTCTCAGTGGTTGTGATTGGTTGGATTCCAAGCAATGGGCGGAAAAGGAAATATGGGGAATTGAAATTCACGTTTTGACTGCAAATTTATTATGAATAACTAATAAAAACTGGCGACTGGCATAACTAATAATAGGTGAGTGGTTAAAGGAATCTGAAGGTTGCCGGTTCGGCACTTCCAGAGGAAAATTATTTTGAGGTATGCACGGTTTTTTATTTGAAAGGCACGTATTTGTGCAAGGGGATTGAAAATAATAATTTGAGATAAGGATTCTGAGTTATCAACGTTCAAGCAAACGAGAGTCAAATGTATAGCTACACATGTGCCAACATTCCCGTAAAGTACGGTCAACCAACTCACCTGATGTTGATAGTCCTTGTACTCTTTGCTCTTGGCTTGCAGCAGCGTGGTTGCTACTGCTGCTATCTGGTGGTTGTGTGGACCCACCTGCAGTCGTGGGAATACCGCTTGGTTTACATGCGACTCACCTGATGTTGATAATCCTTGTACTTTTTGCTCTTGGCCTGCAGCAGCGTGGTTGCTACCGCTGCTATCTGGTGGTTGTGTGGACCCACCTGCAGTCGTGGGAATACCGCTTGGTTTACATGCGACTCACCTGATGTTGATAATCCTTGTACTCTTTGCTCTTGGCCTGCAGCAGCGTGGTTGCTACCGCTGCTATCTGGTGGTTGTGTGGACCCACCTGCAGTCGTGGGAATACCGCTTGGTTTACATGCGACTCACCTGATGTTGATAATCCTTGTACTCTTTGCTCTTGGCCTGCAGCAGCGTGGTTGCTACCGCTGCTATCTGGTGGTTGTGTGGACCCACCTGCAGTCGTGGGAATACCGCTTGGTTTACATGCGACTCACCTGATGTTGATAATCCTTGTACTCTTTGCTCTTGGCCTGCAGCAGCGTGGTTGCTACCGCTGCTATCTGGTGGTTGTGTGGACCCACCTGCAGTCGTGGGAATACCGCTTGGTTTACATGCGACTCACCTGATGTTGATAATCCTTGTACTCTTTGCTCTTGGCCTGCAGCAGCGTGGTTGCTACCGCTGCTATCTGGTGGTTGTGTGGACCCCCCTGGAGTCCCGGGAAGACCGCTTGGTTTATCTTGTTCTCCAAATCGTACATTACCTTCTCTCCGTTCTTGTCGATTTTTCTCACGCCTGGAACAAGTGGGGAATATTCGAGTTTGGTTGAACGGTTGTAGTTTGGCCTGCATCAAGAACTGGCTACAACTATGGATAGTGGCAAACAAAAAATGCTGTCACTCTCACAGAGAATAATTCGGGTAGCAATAGACTTTTTGCAACTTACAGTAATGCTGAACACTATTTTAAGATTGGCAAAGTTATGAATAATAAATTATGCAATATAATTATAAAATATAGGTAAGTAATGTGTAATTCTTGCCATTGGTCACTTTTCAAAGAGTTTTTGTAACTTCAAGTAGTAAAAATAGCTAAATCCACCAGTATTTCAATGATGTTTACCATATTTTTTTACAAAATTCATTGCAATGTGTAATGTAAGTGCAAAATTTTGCTTTTATTTATAAACTATAAGCTAACTTCAATCTGCAGTTTTAAACAAAGGTGATGTTATTTTGATAATTAATAATTATATCAATGTCATAGGTTTTAAAATATTATCTGTTCGTCTTTATCAGAAAAAATACTGATAAACTTAAGCTACTCATAATATGTTTGTCTTTGTAGCAGCGCTATGATAAGCACACAAATGAACAGTTTAGGCTTTTAAAAAATACATTTTGTCATTAACTAATGTTTGTACTATAATGATAAGCCAACACATTAAACACTTAAGCTGACACATTAATCAGTTGATCTTTGTCAGTAAAGGCTAAATCCCATCTGATACATTACACTCATGCTTAAATAAAATATCAAAGTAAGAGGATCTAAATAGTTGCACCAGTATCCTCCAAACAAATATTAATTTATGTTTCAGTTTCAATTCAAAATAAATTTCTCTGTTATTTATCAAGTTTTGTATCCTGCAACTAAGAAATATATAATTATTTGCCTTTCCGGTAGAATATCATGCCAGCACGAGGCCCTCGTAAGGTCTTGTGAGTCGTCGTACTTACAACGTCACTGTACTCGAAAGGTGAGGGAATCACCCCGGCAGAAACCAGCCCTGAAAAAGAAGATAGTGTGATATAAGACCAGATGTAATTTTCTTATGATCTTATCTCTGAAAACCCTCTAAAATCACGTCAACATCACATTCTTCAACGGTGAGTGCTGCCCAAGAATAAAAAATAGTAATATAAAATAATTCAAGGTTATGTTCAAAATTAAGTTATGCTTGAGGAATTTCCCGAAGCAAGAGTAGCCCTATAGTAAACTAATCATGTAGGTGTGTAGGTGATTAAGCTGTGTGTAGGTGATTTTATAATTTTTCTTCTTGTTTAACATGTTAACTGCGTGCCACTGACCGGCCGGTTTTTTGTGTCTACGCTAAAAGGTAGTCACTGTCCTACATGAAACACGGAGGAAATAGCTCCCGTCTACACTGGAGTGTTGCTGCAGCCACACTGCGGATGAATAGGTTTGGTGTAAGCATGTTACCGGCTAGTCAGCACACAACCACCGGCGGTACGCGGAACTACCGGCCGGTCGTTTTCGCACAGTCAACATGTTTGTTAAAAGGATCATAAGTAACGTAACGTTAAGGAAATAAAGAGAAACGTTTAAAAATTGTTACACATTATTGAAATGTAACTTAGTAACTGCAATGAGTATAGCTTGATAAAACTTTTACTGTGGGGTAAACTGTGGTACAAATACCTGAGACATGGGCCATGTCAGCCATCAGGTAGGCGCCGTGTTCGTCCGCTATTTCTCGAAATCTCTTGTAGTCCAGGGCTCGAGGGTAACAGCTAATTCCTGAAACAGAGATCAAGATTTTATCTAATAGTTTCAAACATTGTTGCATAACACAATTAGGGTTCACTGCATATTTTGAAACACTTCTGGGTGAGTACTGACTCATGGATAGCACTATTTTCATAGTATTATTGTAGTTTTGAGAAATATTAAAACCTTAAAAGTGAGTATAGTGAAGGTCCTTTAAAAAAAATTTAGGTGTTTGGGCTTGAACTACGTTTTTTTTCTTGGTGATGGAATGTCAGTCCTGTAACTAATTTGTTATTTACTGGACAGCTTTTAGTTTGAAGATGGATGGGCTGATAATCTATTTATTTATTATAAATAAACTATTAAAGAACCATATTTTCAAAAATCAAGTGATCTTGGTACCGTACTCATCAGTTGGTTTATAAACTTGAAATATTGTAATTATGATTACTCTGAAATGATTTATATTGTACAACTGGCTGGGTAGCTGAGTGGTTATAGTGCTCGCCTTTGAATTCAAAGGTTATCGGTTCGATCCTGAGAAAAGTTAGTAGCTTTATAAAGGTTCAATTCCAGACCCATAATTAATATAATTTATAAATAATGTTGATTTTTAATATGGTGTGCCCCTAGAGTCGGACTGTAATATCTATGGTGTATGTAGATAATAAGGGTATTCGTGTTGAATAAAAAACTAAGCTACCTTAATCTTTATTTGAATCATGTGATCAAGCCAAATCCATCAAGAGCAAGCAAGGCACACTACCCAAAATTTTCACAAAGTTGGAAACGTTTCGTGCTCTTTAGTTTGTCAACTCAAGCTTTTGATTCTTTTCAATTGGAAATATAACTTACACAACATAATTTGGTCAAATATATTCATAAATTTTTGAGTTCAGTCTTAAAATTATAAATCACTAGTTGAGTTAGGAGGTAAGTTAAGTTAGATAATTAATTCAACTCACCGGCAACAATCATTTTAGGTTTGAACAGTCTGGCATTCTCCGCTAGGCGCTCGTAGTCTATGAGGCCAGTCTCAGGGTCTACCTTGTATGGCATCGACTCAAAAAATATGGACGAAGCAGAGACTCGTTTGGTTGCTGTCATGAAACCGTGGGTTAAATGACCTCCATCGGGGAGATCCAACCCTGAATTCAAACAAACAAAATTATCAACATCAATGTTAACATTCAATGCTTACAACATTTGTTTACCTGTAAATGAAAAAGAATTAGTAAAAATATAATTATTATTAGTCTATTTACTTTAATCTATAGTTTATTCCAGGAACTAAGTCTTTGTCTAAGTATTTGTATTACAAATAACAAATAAAAAACGCTTTATTCTTTTAGGCATAGTTAGGACTATATAGTCCTCTCTACCACTCAACCTCAGTTAAAAGTACAAGAATTTTGTTTATAATAATAATAATAATAACGATAATAATAATAATAATAATAATCATTTCTTTGCCCTTACAACATTCATTGTTGGTAGCAAAGACCAAGACAATACAGAAAATTTTCCTAAAATACATACAAGAAAAGATTATTAATAAACAAATTGTAATATAAAAAGACATAAGAAATTTTTTATTCTAGAATCAACCTAGTCTAACTTATAATGCCTTTTTATTTTATCTAATTAGTTAAATAATTCAAATTTTTCTAGTGTTCCATAAATTCTTCAACACTGTAAAATGCGTTTGAATGAAGAAAAGATTTTAATTTATTTTTAAAAGGACGATAATTTTGCTCTTGTTTGATATTTTCTGGTAAAAGGTTAAAGAATTTAGCACCGGCATGGGAGAGTAAATTTTGATACATGTTTAGTCTGTGTTGTTCAGGTCTAAAATGGTTATTAAATCGTGTGTTATAATTATGAATATCACTTCCTTTTTGTAATTTGCACTTAAAACGGGAGAAAAGAGTTGCTTCTAAAATATAAATACAAGGAAGTGTAAGTAAATTCATGCTTTTGAAAGTGTCTTTGCAAGATTCTCTTGGTTTTAATTTAAAAATTACTCTTAAAGCTTTCTTTTGTAAAATAAATAATCGTTTAATATGTTTTTCTGCACAATGGCCCCATATTATAATTCCATAGGACAAGTGTGTATAAATTAGTCCGTAATATGCAATTAGTAAAATTTTGACATCACAATAATTGGCCAAATGTCTTAAAATATAAATATTTGATGATACTTTAGAGGAAACATGGTCTATGTGAAAACTCCAAGTCAACCCTCTATCAAGTAGTACTCCTAGAAATTTCACACAGTCAACTTCCTCTAACGGATAATCATCTATAAATACATTTGGTCCTTGATCATCCAATAGACCAGCTGAAAAATGTACATAGTTTGATTTCTGAAGATTTACTTTAAGATTTATTTCAGAAAAAAATTGAACACACGAGTTTAAATCATTGAATAATTCTAATTCTAGGCTGTGATTGTCTCTGCATGATATACTCAAAGTTGTGTCATCAGCAAATTGTGTCAAATGGCAAAATTTTATTGATGATTGACAGTTATTGACGTAAAGTAAAAACAGAATTGGGCCAAGAATTGATCCTTGGGGAACACCAAATTTGAGATTAATGGGTTCTGATAAAATACCATGAATATCAACTTGTTGTTTTCTATTGTAGAGATAAGAGTCAAGCCACTTGAAGGGTATACCTCTTATCCCTATATCATTTAACATGTCTAATAGTATATCATGCTTGACACAGTCAAATGCTTTAGAAAGGTCTAGAAATACTCCAATAGTTAAATTATGATTTTCTAAACCTTCCACTATAAAATTTATCAGATCAACAATTGCATCAACTGTTGATTTACCTTGTATAAATCCAAATTGTCTATCTGATAAAATATTTTTCCTAATAAGAAAATCTAATAATCTGTCTAGAAAAATCTTTTCGTAAATTTTACTAAATACTGGTAAAATGGATACTGGTCTATAATTAGTTGCTTCATGTGGATCTCCTTTTTTAAACAAAGGAACTACACGAGCATTCTTCAATAGTTCTGGAAAGACACCTTCATGAAAGCTTGCATTTATTAATTTGGATAAAGGGTCAATAATATAATTAGAGCATAGCTTAATAAGCTGTGTTGATAAATTTTGTAAATCAGTTGTTTTCTTTTCTTTCAAAGATTGAATTACAGATAATACCTCTTTTGGTGTTACAGAAGCAAGAAACATAGACTCAGAATTGTTGAATTTATATTTATTATTTCTTTTACTTTGGCTTGTAGTAGTGCTACTTAAAGCAACACTTGAAAAAAATTTGTTAAATATATTTGATATTTTATATGGGTCAGTGATACTTTCATCATTATATGTAAGTGATATTTGATTTTTTACTGGGGATTTTTTTTGACAATTTATAATGCTCCAAGTTGTTTTTGAGATATTATCACTTTCAGAAATTTTTTTACTAATATCATATGATTTTGCAGCTTTGATAACACTCCTATAGGTTTGCCTATAAATTCTGAAATAATTTTTAAACCTTTCATCACTTGTTGATTTAAATTTTTTATGCAATATTTTTAATTTTGATCTTGATACTTTGATACCTTTAGTAATCCAAGTAGTTTTTTTGTTTTTATTTATTAATTTGATAGTTTTAATTGGACAGCATGAGTCTAAATGATTCATGAAACATTTGTTAAAATTGTTATACATTTCATTTGCATCGCATGACTCTCCCAAGAATGTCCAATTTTGATTTGAAAGATTGTTTAAAAATCGTGATAAATTTTTTTCATTCGTTTGGCGGATAGTTAATGTTTTATGAGAATTTTTTAGAGTTTTCCAGTTATTGATTGTAACAGATTGAGCATCATGATCTGAAAGTGCTGTTAACATTACAGATACACTTACATTTGGTAAATTAGTAATAACGTTATCAATCGCAGTGGCCGAAGTGGCAGTTACACGAGTTGGAGTATTTATGGACCACTTGAGATTAAATGTATTTAATAGGTCTTTAAAAAGTTTAGTTTCGGGTTTAGAAGTTTGTAAAACATCGATATTGAAGTCCCCAAGTAAAATAAAATGTAGGTTTTTAGAAATAAATTTCCTGAGAGTCTCTTCCAAATTAAAGAAAAATGAATCAATATTTCCTGTAGGTGAACGGTATAAACCCAAAATTAAAATTTTCTCATTATTCTTATTAAAGATTGTTATTCCAGTTATTTCAAAATCTTTTTCCAAAATATTTATATTTTTATATGTTATAAACTTTAGATTTTTTTTAATGAATATGGCAACACCCCCCCATTTGAAATATTGTCTTTGACATGCAGTACTTAGTGTATAATTTTGAATTTTAAAAAGATTGATTGACTCACCATTAAAACCATGCTCTGTGATAACAAATACATCTGGTTTAAGTTCATCACAAATTATTTCTAGCTCTTCTACTTTATTTGTTGCTACCTGAGCATTTTGGTGAACTATTACTAATTTAGATTCTAATGTAGTACCTGAATTTAAATCATTGGCGTTATAGGATAGGCTAGGTTGTTTTAAAAAACCGAATCGTTGATAGGATATGTTGTATTGGCAACTACGGGTTTCATTTTTCTCTGGTAGTCATAGATTCCCCAGTTTTGATTTCGATAGTCATTGTGAAAAAGAGCAGTTCTTGGACGTGAAGCCATTGGAAGACAGGAAGGATCATAAAATGTCTGTTGGTATTGAGATGGAGAAGTATTGAACCCGTATGTGTTTGTTATTCCATGTAAATGATTTTCTCCAAGTCCGAATGTCTTCATAGGTAGAATTGGAAAGTCATGCAGAGAGTTAATTACAGGGGGTTTTTGAGCTGGAAAGTTTCCAGTTCGAGTTATCGCCATTGATGTTCTTTGTATTGGTGACGGACTCAACCAAGAGGATACCGGGTTTTGTGTGATTCTCTTATTAGTACTGATATTTACAGTTTCCCCTCGTTTTGGTCTCCGAAAACTACTTCTGTTTTTGTTTACACTTGTTGTCTTTATATGACCTTCAAGGAGGATTTCTGCTTCTTGGATGATTTGATCACACAATAGGAACTTACCCCTCCCATTGAGGTGCTGGCCATGAGTTGTGTAGTTTCTTCTTCCGATTCTACTGATGTCCAACACATTCAAACCTTCAGATTTCAACCTTATCAATGTTTCATTAATCTTTCTGATGTTTACGTTAATATTACTATCCCAGTGCTGATCGTGTCGATGGGGAATGAGTGCAATCAACCAATTAGTTTGTTGATTTATTTTCACAAAATTCAGTAGTTTGCCAGGAAGCATGTTAGAAACTTGATTGTTTTTATGAACATCATTTGTAAGGTCATTTGCTCCTGCCATAATCACTGCTATATCCTTTTTATTAAGGTCGTCTGTTTTAGTAATGCGCTCAGCATTGTCTAGAATATAATTAGTGGTAGCTCCAGACGTTGCATTCACATATATTTGGCTGAAATCACTCGTGGATGTGTCCAAAATGTGGTGGATATTTGCAGCATGGCTGTCTCCAAATATAAATAACCTCTTTTTTACTTTTTGAACATGTCCATCTTCTTTGTGTGTTACATTATTACTTTTGTTTGTCGGAGAGGTTGGAGTCCTGCACTTGTTTGAGTGAGTTTTATCAGGGCTGCTCACTGTAGTTGTGAGTTGAGTAACGCTTGTTTCTTCCAACTCTCGTAGCACGTCAAACCTGTTCATAACACTTAGGAAAAAGTCATCTTCATCATATTTCCCTTTACTTTTATTCACTTTCTTATCTTCATTTCTTTTATGATTTTTCCTCTTGACATGTTCAAATACCCCATTTACCCTATCTTCAACTGAATTGTCATCTTTGTCAATTTCATTCAGGGAAAAGACATCATCATCACATCTCTCTTTACTTTGATTCACCTTCTTACCATCTTTTACTTTAGGATTTTCCTTATCTACATAATCTTGGAATGTACCATTTACCTTTTCATTGACAGTTTTGTCATGTTTGTGAGTGTCATTACATTCATGATTTTTTACTTCATTTAGCTGAATTTGTGAACTGTTTCCATCAAATGGATTTTGTTTTAAGCTTTTCAAATTATTTATCAGAGTTTCCTTTTCCTCGAGTTCAGCTAAGAGTTCTTCCATTTTATCCATTAAACTATTTCTTTGAAATGTTAAAAATGAAATTCTGTCCCACAACACGGTTTCAGTCCCACTGTATGAAATGTCTGTTTGGGATTCACTATCATGAACACTTGGAGTTATTTGACACCCAACAGATGTCAACTTGTGAGTAAATTTGCTCTTAGGAGAGTTTGCCTTATTTCTTTCTTTCTTCTAGTTGCAGTTCTTCGGCATGGTAGTTCTTCAGGTATCGTCTTTACTTTTTCAATTGTAGTTGATCTTCTCCCCATTTTTTCAGTTATGTTTATAAACAACCTGATTTAGATTTGTAGGTTAATTAGAGTTTTCTTACCTTTTTAGTTTCAAAATTTGCTATTTCGAGTTATTAAGACATAAGATTAAAGTATGGCATATAGAATGAAGAAAGTCAATATTATAGCTAGTAATATTTAAGATTATAATACTTTTTAAACTAATTTTTCAAGAGTAAAAATTACATAAACATTCACAGTTTGTGATCAGCTGTTTTTATAATTAAAAGAAAACTTAAAATACAAAAGACATAATAAAACTGAAGACACCTTTGATAAAAATACAACAAAAGTTCATTTCAAATTATCAATTTGAAAGGAAAAAATTTAAATCTATACTTATTTAATACGCTAAGGGTTTTTTTGTCTTGAGAACTCCTCCTACAATTTTCAACCGATTTTCAAGTTTTTTGTGTCGTTGGGTAGGGCTTGGTCTGTAGTTGTTTCTGCCAAAAACTGATGAGAATCTGACGGAAAATAAAGGCGTTATCCACCATTGAAATCTCAAAATTTCCCATTTAAATAACATTGGGATTGAATAAAGCATTTTAAACATATGTTAATAATCAGCTGTAAATATGTGTAGTTTTGGTGATTGCAGATATTCACACTATTGGATGGTCGGACGTCAATGATTTAGAGATAAAAGTAACATTGTTATTGTATTAAAATAAATTGCTCGATTTCGAGCAACACGTTTACTAGTACAATTTAAGAACATACAAATATTTAAAAATTATCCCATTTTGTCTTACATGAGGTGAAAAAATTACATTTTTATAAAATATTCTTATTTTATTTTTCTAATTGAGGATTAAAATATTAAAATGCAAATAATTCTCTCTTCATCTCCACATAGAAAGCTACTAGACAAAACAAATAAATTGTTGAATAATATTTTTACAAAGTTTCAGATGTTGTTACTGGAAGATAAAAAGAGACTCCTGCCAAACCACCAAGCACGTCTGCATCTAATGGGCATTACACGCAAGCCCCAGGAGCAGATATTGAAGGGAAGGAAAGGCTAAGAAACAGGACAGCAGACGGCTGTTTAATCACACAGATTGGCTGTTTTACTCTGCTCCTGTGACAACTGATTTTTAAGGTCGACCAGGCGGTCTGCTCTGCTTTCTAATGGCCAACCAACCTACTATTCATTTATGTACCGGAACATCAGCTAGGAGTTTCCATGCTTGATTCAAATGACATCCACTCCCTGTCTAAAATATGAATGGATCATGATAGGATAAAAATTTTCATAAATAACAGCCAAAATACCTTTTCACATGTTATTTCAAATCTGCAACTTGTGGAAAGGAGTTTTAAAGTTTTCCCTGTTTGAGTTTTGGATGTTTTTTCTAACTTAACATGTTTTCTCTTTTCCCTGATTTCTAGAAATTTTTGACTGTGTTGTGAGGTACGTACCCATGATCCGGTCGTGGGGCCGCAGCAGCGCAGTGTACACGGCCATGTTGGCGGGGGATCCGGAGTACGGTTGTACATTCACGCCCCACTCGTCTGGACTTACGTTGAACGCTTCCAGCGCCCTCTGTTGGCAGAGCAGCTCGATCTTGTCAATGTACTCGTTCCCACCATAGTACCTGGAAGAGTTGCAGCAGTGAGGTTAATGAATGTAAAAATAGGGCGACACTCAGTTTTTGCAGTTCTAGATGTTCAGACTGCAACGATTTGCGAACAACTGCTTTGTAATCGGGTGAGATGGTAAATATTTAGCACAATTGTTTCTTGTAGGGAAAAATATATGTTATATTAAGTTAGATTTATCTCTGTTCCGAGTGAGAGCATATATCGAGTACTGTTTCCATCACTGCGGTTGGACAGGATTTATAATATCCTGTACAACCCGCATAACTTACACCGTACAACTTACCCCTGTACAGACCAATTTTTGCAGCTGGTGCAGTCTTTTGGTTGTAACCTGTACAGGGGTGTGCGGAGCAACACAATCCTGTCCAACCGCACTGCTGGAAGCAATACTCGATAAACTCCAACTCGGAACAGAGGTAGAGAAAGGGCAGATTTTCAGTCCTAAAAATGGGTAGAAGAGATGAAATTAAGCCTTATAGCGACCGAGGTCACACGTCCATATTAAAGGAGTTCTCTAACCTGGATATGGAGCTACAAGTCCCTGATAGGATGGTAAAAAAAATTAGGCTAGTTTAACTTAACATTTCTAAAATATGTTATTTCAATAATTTTTCCCGATCTCCTCCATCTGGGATGATCAATATTTGTGAATTAAGTTAATTAAGTGCAAATATGTCTTCAAAGTGTAAATATAAAATTGAAAGCGTTAGCACTCATGCCATAGGCGCCTAGGAGCCCTAGGGTCACAAAGTAATGCTTTAGTCCCTTATTACAAGGAATTGAACATTGAAATGAACTCCACTAACCGAGCGCCAGGCTGGCCTTCCGAGTACTTGTTGGTGAGGCACGACCCTAGGCACTCGAGTGAGGCGGTGGAGGTGAAGTTCTCCGAGGCGATCATCTCCAGACTCCGCTGCTGTCGTCGGCGCTCAGACTTGATCAAACTATACAGCTCCGGGTCGGAAGATTTCAACGTGGCATCCACTAGAGGCATCTTGACCAAATGCTGAAGGAAATTATTACACCATTACAAAATAGAGGGTAGAAAATAAACTCCATCTGCTGTAACCTCACAGTGTGGATACAACCAAAGATTAAGCACACCCTCCAAGGGTATGTACTTGGGAATAATACTCTATATATGATATAAAAAATAACAATGTAACTGTATTTCAATTTTTTTCCTTTGTTATAAGAAGAATAGCCCCCTGCACCACCAAATTAAGCATGTGCTCGTCCATAGACTTGATTCCTCATTGAGGTTACCATAAGTATTTTAGCATAAAAACATGAAATTTTAACATAACACTCTCATGTAATATATTACTTAAAAAGTCAGCACGGACCAGTGTCCACGTTGACAAAAGTGAAAATTTAAACGTGGTGAATGATTTTAATGTTGGTTATGTTTAAGTTCAAGTTATGGCTTCATTGAAATTTGGTATTACCTAAATAATTGAAATCATGATTTTTATATTCCCTATGTTAAAATGTTTCCTTATTCTCCCTGAGGTTCAAAGTTTTTGAAGTTTGACACTTCGTAAGTCCACAAATTGTCAAACTGTCAAGATTCTAATGAACTCTTAATAAATTACGATAAAATTGTTAAAATACGTTAATACATTATATGTAACTGTAAACGGACCAGCAAAAACCGTTCGAAGCTAGCAAAGAATTATAATAGTTAGATGTAAAATAAAATTACAGCATTAAGGTGTAAACATTTTATGTCTTGGTAAATGTATAATGTCAGGTTTGTCAGTTTAAATACAATATATTAAAACCTCCACTATAGTAGATGGAGCGAAAATAGCCCAATGAGAAATGTATGGTGTACTGCATTACACATGGTAAACATGACAATAAATGACAACATTGCAGAGTGAGAGGGGGTCCCAGCTGTTACAACTTCATCGGACGCTTTTCATGCAATTTACTATAGTTTAAATCATGAACATTGATCAAGTTATAAATTAGCATAAACTATCAATACAGTAGAATCTGGAAGATTTCAAACTTCTCCATTTTGAATTTGTATTATCAGAGCCTTTACCTACCTCTACTTGTTACTGACGAAGATATACCAAAATAAGACAGTAAAAAATATAAGTTTGCTTTAAATAATAAAAATCTTAACTATAATACAAATACATCACAGTTGTAGCTTTCGAGCCTAAAACAGAAAAGAAAGACTAAGGGCAGTACTCAGACATTTAGAGATAATTTTTATCAGTTATAGTAAAAACTTAATTGATAACTTCCTACATTATCTGCAAGATTTGTGATAATTACATTTTATGAATGAAAAAATTAGGTAATGATGTCATTTTTACTAAAATGGTATAGAAAAATTAGCCATTTGACATTTTGGTACTTTTGGAGACAACTTTAATTTCTTAAATTTACCAAAACAGCCTCTTTTCTAAAAAATAATTTAAAAAAACTAATACAGAATAAAATTATTTCAGCATTTGATTGTATTGAATATACTATATTGAATTCTTTAAAGTATTCTATTTTCTCTAAACCAATACAGCTGACTCTTTCAGCTAAACCAGCTCTGTTCAGCTCTTTGGGTTGATACTTCACTTCCAGAATGGTGCGACTAGGGGTGTCAATCCCGGGCCGAAATTGCAATCCCGGGATTTCGGGATTGATTAACGACGATCCCGGGATCAATCCCGGGATTCATATATAACAGAAGTATAGAACATTCAGCTATTAAATAATAAAACTGAAAACACTTTTCAATAAAATTTACAGAAAATACAATTTAATTGCTCATAATCTCGAGTTTCTTGGCATTCTGGAAAACTCAAAGCTTATCTGTTCAGTTTATTTCAACACGCACGTGTTTTGTTTTTACGCTTCTAGTCTGTGAAGTCGGAATTTTCGGTTCTACCGTGGCTCACGTGACTCCTACGTAGAACCATGAACCGTCCAACAACCTCTATTGTTAGACAGCCCCAACTTTCAAAATATTTCCTTGAACTACAAATAAATAAATGCACATTGTATTACGTTTTCGTTGAGTTTCATTGCATTTGTAATCATATCACATTCTCTTAATGTTTTCAAAACCTAAACCATTTAACCAATTATTACTGTAAGCGATGTTCATAAATATTTTCCATTAAAGCAAGAATATACAACATCGTTTTGTCAGGTTACTGATTTACATGATTGATGTTGCTAGGGTTAAATAAATTAACGTACGGTAATACATTTTGCAAACCAATAAATATGATCATAATAGTATAAAATCAAATCATAATAAAAGAAAAAACTTCTAACGTAATATTTTTCAAAATTATTAAGATTTATATCAACTGAAAGTATTGTGTCTCGGTATAAAATAAATACATCGAAAATAGAGACAACCGCGGGACGGAAGCGCACCGGAGGTTCCCTGCGATAAGAAATTACTCTGGAGTTTGAACGCAAGGAATCATTCAAGGTATTGTATGAATGAGGATGTGGCTGATTCGAGCGATTTTAAACCTTTTGTTATGATTTGACATTGACACGTTGTCTATACTACAGTAAATTTACCAAACAATTAATTAATATTTGAATTAAGTAGTGGTTAAACGTAAAAATATCTTCAAAAATAGTAAAAATCGTAAAAATAATGGGTTTTTTCAATTCCGATTTTCCCGGGATTGAGGGTAAAAAATTGTGGGATTATTCGGGACCCAATATTGACCGGGATCCTGGTATCCCAGATCCCGGGATTGACACCCCTAGGTGAGACCCACACTGAAATATGAACTCTGAATGGCATTCACAACTCAGAAACTCTTGAATATTAGGCGCATCTCCTCAACTCTTGAATATTAGGCACATCTCCTCAACTCTTGAATATTAGGCGCATCTCCTCAACTCACGAGTTGAGTTTCCTTTTCTATCATATTAGATACTAAAATGCAGAAGTATTACTTGCCGATGAGTGGTCAACTGATGTCATTTGACAGTTCTTGGCCACTTTTGAACAGTTCCTCCGATGTATCTGTGATAGTGTAGCTCAGCTAATCTTTCTGAATCTGACCACAAATCAAAACCTCAGTGGATAGCTGTAAGTTAATAGCTTTATTGGTATCAAATATAGCTAGGGACGTTTTAGAGTAACATCTAAAATTTTTAATAGCAATCTCTCTCTCTACTCAATGGAGAGAAAATACTGTATTTACCATACTCTACCACAGAAACTAGTGGACCCGAGAAGATGGCCAAAATGTTTATTAATGTCTTCAACAATAAAAAGCACTGTAAACAATTATTCCCCAAGAGAGTAATAACAATAAACAAAAGGACTTCTAACTTAAACCAAAGTGGAGTCATAATTCAGTAAAACAC
Source organism: Neoaliturus tenellus (assembly GCA_030545055.2). Taxonomy (NCBI): domain Eukaryota; kingdom Metazoa; phylum Arthropoda; class Insecta; order Hemiptera; family Cicadellidae; genus Neoaliturus; species Neoaliturus tenellus. Next base: position 41,131,628 of record CM061534.1, read on the forward strand.
AATATTTAATGAAAACATTTTAATGATATAATGCACAACATGAGTTATTTACAGTTGCTATAAGACTAATGTATCTCCAATTAAAAGCCTCAATTTACATTGAAATGCTTTAAAATTCTTCAAATCCTCATGATTGGAAAAATTTCCGACCAAAAAGTCAACCCAATAATTTCACACAAAAGTATCGAGAATCTAAAGAATTTTAAGTGTTTTCTGGAAACAAGAACAATAATAGTAGGATTTGGAGACACTACAATTTAAAAATTTCCCTCATATTTCATTCTGCCTCTTGCAGTTTTTCTTCTCCGTTCTCGCCAGCTTTATTGGGCCGATTACCGACCATTCCAGTTCCGATTTTCCCGTGTCGTCTTTCCCAGATCATTCGGTGTTTCTGTTTGAAATATGCCTTCTCGCAATCCAATTTCCAGCCAAGGTCACCATCTGAAAAAATAAAAACTCCAGATGATAACTGGGTCCAAGCAAGCATCCATCTTTATATAATTTAGCACATGAATTGAGACGGACTGAAATATTAAAACAATTTCTTTAATAATAAATTTTTTAAGTTTATTGTTTAGGTGTATTGCAAAACAAAAAAATCCAACTATTTGAGACAAAAAAAGACATACTAAATTCTATTAAAACAAAACAATATAAAGAAAGGACCCTTCATTTTTACTGTTTTTTTATTTTGACTGGGACGGTGGCAACGTCCTGTAATCAAGCTACTTGGAGGTCACGAATTGTGAATAGTTATAGGCCTAAGCGATTGCTTGCAGATGCGATATTCCCTGGTGTGGATTAACGTCTGCACTAGTAAATACTAGTTCATCCATAAAGACCATCCTCATAATTAGACAAATTCATATTATATATGAGGTCAAAATTGTGGTTTGGATCCCACGTTAAACTGTAGGTCCCTAGATACCATTAGCTGTTGAACTACCAATTAACAGTTTTGTCGTTCTGTCTAAGGAGAATGTCGGCCTTAGTCAGTAACAAGACTACAAGATCGCGCCACAATCATCCTACATTCATCTCTCATTCATACTTGGCTTTAAACTACCTATTGAGTTGGGGTCGCCATTTCAGTAAAGGTATTAAGGTATTAAAGGTATTTTTATTAAATAATTTTTGGGTATATATCAACAACTACGTAAGTTAAGATTCCATTTATACTTTTTAGGGCTCTAAAATATCAACCTTCAAAGTTAGTTGCAAATTGTAAATTTTGAAATAGGCCTAAAAATGTGAAGAATGGAAAGATCAAACAACACAAAATTTTGTATGTACATTCACTAGGTAGGGTTTAACTGATATTTGCTTACAACACCCATATGGCGGCAAACCTACATACTCACCCGCATGGGGATTATGGGGAAAATTTAAGGGTCGAATATTAATACAATTTGATATTTACCTTAGGTACCTAACTATTACATTTTCTAACAACATCCAATGGCAGCAAACCTACATACTCATTCCTATGGTGTTTATAGGGAAAACACAAAATCTCAAGATACTTTGGAAATTCGCTGAGTACGCAGTACGAAGGTATTTCTAGGATACATTTAGTTAAAATTGCCATTATTTTTAAACAAACAAAAATATGAATCTCAAAAGATTTTTCTTAACTAATGATATATTGTGCCATGTTTAAATTTTGTGTCTAAAATGGTTTTTAAGATTCTACAGATTAATTAAAAATACACTCACAGAAAAAGCAGATAGAAAACGGATTTATACAGGATATATATTGATATATTGTTAACATTATTGTAAAGTTGTTCATATGGTTGCGAAGAACCTTGTGTATGAATAGGGGCGCCAAAGTCAAATCTCGCATGCACTTTATTGACTCCGAAGCCACCATCATTTCATTTCATTTATTTATTGCAACATAACATTCATGTGCATTACAAACAATTGTTTGAAAAATGAACATGTTGCTTGTCAGAAACAAAAATAAAAATTAATGAGACTCGCAATCAATGAGACACATCAATCAATGAGACTCACATTTGGCGAACCAGTTGGCAGCTGCCTCCTCGTACGTCTCTTTTAGAGGCTCGCACTTCTCGAAGTTGTGAGGCTGCTCGTACATCATGCAATTCTCAAAGCGGTACCTTAGAATGCTCAGAATCGCCGAATCCACTTTGCTATCAACAGAGAACCACATTTATTAATATTTATCCTACTCGTTTCTCATTTTTAAGATGGATTTAAATGGCACAGTATTCACATTCACATTGACATTGAATATAATGAATGTTTAATGGTGGAATTTTCTTTCAAAGTATTGAGTAAAGCAAAATTTGAGCCACATTAAGCTAGAAGAATGGATTAACCAGTTATCTAGTTTTCATTATTGCACAAACACATTGCTTAAACAGAATCATCAATTATTATATGCCAGGGTTAACCAAGTTGGCGAGAATGATTTCTCTAACATCTGAAACATGTAATTTACGGTATATCATGACACACTACAGACCTCTGCAGACCTTTATTTGTTCAATTTGAAATACACAGTCAAACTTGTACATTTTCGATCTTACAGCATACATTCTTAAAAATTAATACTTGATCATTTTCAACAGAGACTTTTATAGCTATAATAACACTCGTAATAGAAATAAAGCAGCAATTGAGTACAATAGGCTAAATAAATAATTATCTAGTCACCTGGTACTGTCTTGAAAGTTTATAATAAAGTAAATCACCTTATTAATAAATATACAAATAAGATGTTCAAACAGAGATTTTACGTATGGTTGTGTAAAAATTCTTTTTATTTAATTGAAAAGTTTTTATTCATAAAAAATATTGAATTTTAATTAGACTGATCACTGTTTTATATTGCTGTTTTTCATCTGTGATATCATTTTGTGTTGTTGAAGTAGAATATAGTTAGGTTCAATATTTACCTATTTACCTATTTATTATTAGGTAGGAATATTTTTTAGGCCAATGACTTGGCTGTATGGAGCTATATAATGACTTTGACTTCGATGTACACTGTACCTGTATGGCAATAAATCATTCTTTTATTCTAATTCTTACATCCCACCACCGTTAATAGTAAAAAATTACCATAGTATAACACTAAGTATAAATATGACCATATTTTTTATGGTTTCAAATATGGCTATAGTGTGAGGTCTATTCGTACAGTGACATGGAGAATAATATCACTAGAGAGTGTTTTCTTTATTTACAAAACTGCAATTTAGTTTTGAGAAAACAGTAAATTGTTCTATGTTAAGAAAATTGACTAGCTTTTGAACAGAAATTAGAAGCATGTCCAAAAACCCATTTTATTCTTAAGCCCTTAGACTATTCTGATTTGTGAATTAATTTAAAGGAAGCAATCCTCCCACCCTTAGAAGGGGGCTACCCACTACAGTAGTGTCCTGCAAACCCAGACTTCAGTACCCTTGAATTCCGTATAACTCGAAAGCCTACCAGGGCAGTAGAGTGGACTGGGTTTCGAGATGCTAAGCGCAATGGCATCGGCCGGAGCATTATGTGGTGCTTTTTAAGTTTGTTTTAACAGACAAGATTTAAGTTTTTGTACTAGGGCCTATGTAGATTATGCAATAAATAAATGTTTTTTATAGTAATAACACAAACTACCTAGAGTACACTCCCTCTTAACCGGCCTACCCAGGCACACAAAACAACATCTTTCTAACCGGCCATTTTTTATCTCAACATTGCTTTAACCGGATATGTTTTGCCGGAAACGTTGTTTTCTTATCCACTGTTTCATTCAATTCAACGTTATATCATACTGTATTGACCTAAAACCAATTAAAATGTACTATCCTGCACGAAAGTGTATACACCACCGGAAGTGAAAGCATTTGGACCTGCTATCCAGTAGACAAAATTAGGAAACAAATCACTATTAGTATAGTTTGGTCATGGATTTCATGGGTTTTGGACGTTAGCTATAAATTATACAGAGTAATAAAAATAGTTGTTTTTTCATGTCATAATTGCATTTAGTCTATATAAATTTTAGGTTGGAGTTTTTAAAGGTACATCGGTTTAGCTGGCGGAATCGTTATCCGGCCGAGGCCTGGTCCCGAGGTGGCCGTTTAAGAGGGAATCTCTACTGTATTTGTTCTTTTTCTTACATATACTCCTTTCTTGATAACCTAAAATTCTCACAAACTCAGACTCTGTTCAGTCCACATTAATTTGGGTTCGCGGAACTCTACTGTATAACCTGTATGATAAATTACATCTAAATTGCAGGTTAATGGACAAAATAAAAATTATCTCAAAATCATAATGTAGGCCTAGGTCTGTAGTAGTCTTGGGACTGAGTCTTACTGAGTCAAAGTTCACCCTAAATTATGTACCTATTCCGAAGAGAGAAATTTGCAAAAAAAAAACAATCAAGCCTACTCACTTGTCTCGTATAAACTGTTGTTGGGCTTCAAATTTGCAAACAGGGTCATCACTGTAGCACTGGTCGACAGTGTGGACTCTTCGAAACTTCTGGTGGTACCAGTAATATTCTTTGCGATTAGGCTCAACAATTGTCTCTGAAACAAACGCATACCTTATTACCATACAGGTGCATAAAATTAGTGAAATACATATCTAGTAATGTCTCAGGTAGGCCTATGGGAAAATTTTCAATTTCACCACGGTATTTTTAGTGAACGGTAAGGATGTATGTGAAACTGGCTTTAGACTAGCAATAGAATTTAACCAATGACGTCACATGACTTTTGGACCTTTAAACAGTGATGTCATAACTAGAGAGGCTTAAAACGAGATGGCTGCCTTCCTAACCTCAAAAGTATGTATCAGTGACTTGTATGTTTGTAAGACACTAAACTATTGAATTGTAAGTCGTATAACTATGGCATCTGTAATAATTTGCAATTTAAAGTTAGAGAAAAAGGTTTAGGCCTACTACAATATTAAAAACCTATTATATATATATACAGTACACTCTCGTTCATCGGACTCGGCGACATCGGAACTCCGCTTCATCGGAACTGAAAATCTGGATATCATAAATTTTTTTCTTATGAAATAAATAATTTTTCCCGTTTCAGCGCCTTCAATTTCCTTTCGTTCTATTCGCACAACAGTGAAGTATCACATTTTGCATCAAACGTCATCAGGCGTTTTCCATAATCTGTACCCATGCATGTGATTTACGAGGCCGTGGAGTATTCGCACAAAAATAGAAAGAGGAAGGGGCCAGGAAGTGAACATCCGTTTCGACCGCTTCCCAAACCCAAACTGTCATTCAGTCTGTCTCGCGTTGAGACTGCACCTGTGTTACGTGGAAGTCAGTTGATTGCTGGAATATGAGTGGAATATGAATATAGAATATTAGAATAACGATTTAGGATCTTTATTTCCTGCGTTGTTTTTATTACTATAGGTTCATTATTACCATGTTCAAAGTTTGAGTGCCTTATTTTCATAAAATCTACTTGCATGCTACGCCAAGTCATTGACGTCATCTCTGCCCCCCTCACTGCCGCCATAAATGAATGTCTCAGTATGGGTGTTTTTCCTGCCTTTTTGAAGACCTCTAGGACAATTCCTGTTTTTAAGAAGGGTGACCACTTGAGGCTCAACAGTTACCGACCAATTTCCCTGGTGCCTACTTTTGGCAAAGTTATTGAGGCTGTTGTCAAACCCCAACTTGAGACCTTCTTTGAGTCCAACCATCTTCTCACCGATATGCAATTTGGGTTCCGCAGAGGTAGATCGACTGTTGATGCTGCTGCGAGGGTTGCTACGGGTATTAATGCCGCATTTGAGGGATCGAGACAAATGTCCTTAACGCTGTGCGATCTTAGCAGGGCATTTGACAGCGTGTCTCATGAGATACTGATCAGGAAGCTTGGCTTCTATGGCCTTGGAGGAGCTGCCCTTTCCCTGATTGAGACGTACCTCCAGAATAGGTTTCAGCAGGTCTCTATTGACGGAGCCCTCTCTCAGACCCTGCCGATCAACTTTGGTGTCCCACAAGGATCCGTTCTGGGGCCTACACTCTTCTTGATCACGATAAACGACCTGGATGAAGACGGCAAAACCTTGATGTTCGCTGACGATACCACTCTCCTGACAGATGGCCAAAACCTTGATGAGCTTCAGGACGAAAGCGAACGGAGACTCCTTTCTGCCACCTCATGGTTTCTTGCCAATAGGTTCCAGCTAAACGAAGACAAGACCCAGCAACTGACATGTAGCCTATCTAGAGACCAACTTGTTCAAGCCCCTGTTAAACTTCTGGGTTTCGTTATAGACAGGAAGCTCACCTGGGAGGACCACATAACTCAGACCAATAGCAAACTGTCACGAGTCTGCTTCCTCCTCCTGAAATTGAGATACTCAGTGACAGAATCCTACCTGGTCATGGTATACCACGCCCTCTTCCATTGCCATGTTGCCTACGGACTGCTGCTATGGGGCCACTCCACTAGGGTACCTGACGTGCTGAAATTGCAAAAGCGGGCTTTAAGAACAATCACAGCAAGCCACCTCCGTGCTTCCTGCAAACCGCTGTTTGCCAGACTGGGAATTTTTACAGTCTTTGGTCACTACATCTTCCTATGCCTCATGCACGTCAAGGAAAGCCTAAACACCTTCACTGTCCGGGGAAACATCCACCCTTACAACACTAGGCAGCGTGAGCAGCTGGATATTCCAAGGGTGCGCCTTACCAGAACCCAAATGGCTTACAACACCTCTGCCATCCGTCTCTTCAATAGACTGCCACCCAGTGTCCAGCAGATGGATGCTAATCTTTTCAGGAGGAAGTTAGCAATTTTCATCAAGAGTAAATCCTATTATTCGGTGGCCGAGTTCCTGCAGGATGACTTCTCTGAGCTATTGCCACCCATTTGAGCTGAGCCAGGCCTTAATTTGAGACCTTAATTTTAAGTCAGACCGGAAGTCAAAGTCTTTTTTTTCTGTTTTTGTAAATAGATGTTTTTATGTGTAAATATGACGCTGTCAATCCCACAGTTGTGGGTAAAAGACGAAGAGGAAGGTATTAAAGGTAAGGTATCTCTTGTTTTATCTTAAAAACAAGAGTGAATACAATCACGATAGGTCACCGTACGGTCGGAAATGATGACTCACGACGGACTCCGCTTCATCGGAATTTTTTGACATCCGAACCGGCCGTCCGCTACATCAGTTCCGATGAACGAGAGTGTACTGTATATATATATATATATATATTTTTTTTTTCTTCACTACTAGTTTGTTGTAGCCTATTCAATTAATAGGCCTATATACATATTTGTATGCTACATATTCTACATAAAATTCCCGCCTTTGAGGAGCCACATGACATACTTTTAAAATAAGTCAAAGATCCTTTATTCATAATAATGTAACAAGTACATCAAATAGCGTCATAGCCAAAATATTGATAGTTACAACTGTACTTAAACTAATAATAACATTTTAAAAATAAATTAGAAATAAAAGAAATAAGACCCTGACTTTGACTTTAAATAGTTCAATCTGATAGATTTTCCGACCTTTTTCAGCATTTTCCGGCTTATTTAAAATCCGATGGAAATAATTCTTACGTAGGCCTATTCGTGATTAGCGTGACATCCCGGTTAATTTGAATACCCATGCGACGCATTTCGATTTAAAAAGGCCATTTACGGTTTTTCCGATTTTCCGAGCTTTTCCGCGGGGAAAAACTATCATTTTCGGTATCAGCGTGAAATTTCCATCAATTTGGAAAACAAATTTTTCAATTTCTGATGGTCGTAGCTAAACTCAAGATTTACCAAATTTGTAATCGTGTCATGTAGGCCTATCATCAATAGTAGCAATAATATCGCAATATCGAAATTTCCACATTGATAATAACGGTGGAGTCGGATAACGAAGTTTCGCCCTGGGATCCTAGTCCTAAGTTATTCCCTTCTTTGACCCTTCTATAGGCTTTAGATTACGGGCAAGAAACACGGCTTTGTTGAATCATTTTGAGTAGGCCTATGTGGAATTCTAAACGCAAGTGAACGCATACAACTAAGTCACTTTTTAACATATGGACAGAATTAGGATGGCATGCATCAAATTGATAAATACAAATTATTTGTTTATTTCAATTTTGGCATGTTTTTGTAGTGGGTAGGGACTAATGCTTTTTAGAAAGACGAATAGGCCTATAGCCTACAACACTTAAAACTGGAACTTACCTCTAAACCAAACAACGGGTGTTTCAAAGATATATTGCACATAATCATAAAGGCGAAGGAAACGGTTTTTATTTTCAACTGCTTGAGTACCGTCTTCCGATACCATTTTTAGAAATAAGTATGTGGTATTTTAATAAAAAGATTAATAGAATACTTCGTTTGTACCCTAACCTAATGTCATTGGGTGCAGAAGGCAGAAAATGAAATTTTTTTTTATTCCTTTTTTGCTTACCTCTATGGCGAGAAAACCTCAACAGCTGTTAATTGGAGTCCTTTAGCTAAAGCATAACGTATAGTTTGCATAAATCACTATATATTATATTTAGTAGGATTTGTAGGATTTTGTATCCATAGTCAATGATTATTCGTCCCTGGAATGGATTCGTCTCTTGCACAGAATCTAGAATGGTCTCTGGCAAGTTAGTCAATAATCTCAAACCAAGATGAACGCACTTCCAGGAAATCATTCTCACCGCCTTCCGCAGAAATTTTCAAGTTGGCACTATTTAATATTTATGTTGATATATATAGCCATTTACCATTTTACCATCGAAGTCATCTCCGCAGTCCTTGAAGAGAGGGAGAGTCGTCAATTCTTGCAGAATGTGTTTGTGTGTGTGCATATGTGTGGCGCATTTTATTTTTTATGGGAGTGTTCTATGAACTCACTTAGTTTGTAGCTATAGTAAGATTCACGAAAATAGTCCGATGAGAGTCAATACATTGTTGCCAAATTTAGTATGAAACACATATTTATACTGTACTACACATGGTAAACATAACTTCAAATGGCAACATTGCAGGGCGAGAGGGGGTGAGGGGGGACACAGCTGTTAAAATTTCCATCGGACTATTTTCGTGCATCTTACTATAGTAAGGTCTTTCCAATAGATATTTTTTAGTTGCTTTTTAAACATGGAGGCCTTTTAATTTTTTTTTTTTAGACTATTTGGCAACAAATTAAACATTTTTACCCCCATGTAATTAGGTGTTTTGCTGGTTTTGGTTAACCTATCGTGGTTTAAGTTAAGATTAGTTTGATTTCTCAAATTGAGATTGTGACAATTTATTCATAGTTGAGGGGGATTGTCTTTAATGAACTATTATTACAAAGAGGAATAAGGAAATGACGCTTAGGATCTAGGATGCGGTTGGAAATGAAGAAAGGTTTGCAATGTTCCTGAGGTCCAACTTGGTCCATGATTCTGATTGCCTTCTTTTGTTGAATGAGGATTTTTTGAACGTCTGCTTCATTTGCTGACCCCCAAACGATAATTCCATACCTGACGTGTGAAGAAAAGAGTGCATGACACGCAGTTTTAGTTGTGTCCTTGTTTGTTAATGTTCTGATTTGTTTGAGAGTGTAAAGCACTTGTGATAATAATTTCTTTTGTATAGTTGGTCAATGTGAGGCTTCCAAGTTAAATTATTGTCAACTATTAATCCTAGATATTTTGTGGTGGATTAAGCTGGAGCGTTATTGGTTTGATAGCAATTTTTAGCAGGTAAGAAGTCTAATGTTACAGTTTTTTCTCGGTTTATTTTCAGTCTCAGGTTGTTGAAGGAAAACGTCTACTGCTTGTTCATGGGAGTTAGGATTGGCTTTATCAGTGGGAGATATAACTGTCGTGTCATCAGGGAACATAATACATTTTGACTGGTCTGTGATGTGGTTAGGGAAGGAATTTATGTGTATGAGAAAAAGCAGTGGGCCGAGAATGGATCCTCGAGGAATTCCTTACCTAGTGTTCTGGAGTGACCATCTTACTTTGACTTCATAGTTGTTGTTGAGGCGTTCTATTTCCACTGTTCTATTTCCAGAGGCCAAGGCTTCTGACAAGGTCGATCACTCAATCCTTGTATCTAAGCTTATAGTTTATGGCGTGGTAGAGCCCCTTCTTTTGTGGATCGCATACTACTTACGTGGTCGCCCCCTTGTTGTTTTTAAGATCGGCCCTATGATATCGAGACAGTTTGTTCAATCATCTGGTGTCCATCAGGGTTCTATTTTAGGCCCAAACCTTTTTATCATTTTCATAAATGATCTCGTGGCCAATTTGAAAGGTAACTCTTTACTCTTTTCAGATAATTTAAAGATTTTGGCTGGCATCTCATCCCCTAATGATTGTGCTGTACTTCGTGATAGCCTGGAGAGCCTAAACCGTTTGTGCATTGCCAATCGCATGCAAGCCAATAACCCACAAAACGTGCTGTAGTCTCTTTCCATCTAAGTAAATCACCAGTTATAGCAACTTACTCACTCTCAGGTGTTGAATTAACTATGGAGTCGACAAAATAAAGGACCTGGACGTTACATACCTTTCAAAAGAACTTAACTTTCTCTGGTCATATCGATGGAGTATGCAGGCAGGCCAACAAGATGCTTTTGGCTCTTGCCAAAACAACTCAACAGATCATCAGAACAACTCGAGGGAGTCCTGTTGCACTGAGAGCTTTTGTATTGTGCACTGGTGAGACAGCCCTTTTGAATATGCCAGTCCTATCTGGTCTCCATACACCATTGGCACCAAGGAAAGACTATAGAAGCTTTGCAGCGACGTTTTGTTCGTTTGGTTAGTGTGCGCTCTATCCAGTAGATTGCGTCTTGATCCACTCTTTTTACACAGATACGTAGCTAATATTACTCCCCTGCTAAAAATCATCAAAGGTCTAATGATGGGGACTGCCCGGATTTACTTTAAAGTCCTAACTCGCATCAGACATCAGGAGCTCTTCGGCCGTAAACACCACGCCACATCCGTTGACTTTAATAGCCTACTTTCTCGCTTCACTCGATTGTGGAATCGTGTCGCTCAGGATTTCGACCTATTCTGCAATACCATTCCTCAAAACAGAAGGCAATAAACCTCACTCACTCTCAGAACGGGGCACATCTAGCTATAATTCTAAATATTATTTGCATTGTCTTTTGTATATCACTTGCAGGTCTCTTGTTGTTGTTCTTTTTCTTATCTTGCTTCATAAGTTGGAATTTTATGGGATAAAAAACTCTGCTTTAAATCTTTTCCAATCCTATCTATCAAACCGAACACAGGCGGTTTACACTGGGGGTGAATGGTCGAAAGTTCGCACAAGTAACTGTGGGGTCCCACAGGGCTCTGTCCTTGGGCCCCTCTTGTTCCTGATAGCGATAAATGACTTACCCTCTTGTTTGAACTCGATGTCATATTTATATGCTGATGATACCACTCCTGCTGTCTTGTCACAATAACTTTGTTGAGCTTGAGGGAGCTGCTAAACTGTCTCTCAAAGATGCTGCACATTGGTTCTTAGCAAACAGTTTCATGCTCAATAATGAGAAGACACAGACTGTCATTTTTGGGCTTAGACAAATCCCGGAAGTGCAGGACACTAACCCCGTAAATGCAGTCAAATTCTTGGGAGTCTTCATGGACCAACAACTCACCTGGTATCATCACATTCAGCAATTATGTACCAAACTTAGCAGATTAACTTTTTTGTTCCGAAGACTTAGTGCAGGGACGTAGCCAGGATTTTGAGAAGGGGGGGGTCCAGACAGAGAAAATACCCGTAATGGGGGGGGGAGGGGAGGACGAGGATAACATTGTGCTTTAAATAACTTATCGTTTAAGTACATACTTTGTAATATTCACATAGGAGTATTGTATTTAAGTGCAGTCTAGTTTTACCTATAAGTCAAATAATCTTTATAGAGAACTGGTCAATGTTTTCATATTTTTGATCACTTGAAATTTGATATGGTTTAAAAACGTTTTATAAACCTAAAAAGGATGTGTAAAAATCTGTGCATTTCTACAGCATTAAATGAAGAACATTTCGATTATTTCACTGAAAAAGTCAACTTTTAGAGTTTAACTTTTGCTCTTGGGAAGGGTACAAGTACAGAGGTTATTAAAAGAAAAGATAATTTTAGTAATGTTTCACTCAATAATTGTATCCATTGCATTAAATAACATTACGTTTTATGTTTTTACAACAACATTTTTCTTTTTTTTTCTTTTTTTTTTTTTGTTCATTGCCAACACATTCAAAACTTCTTCTGCTGTAAAAGAAACAGGATAATGTATTGACATTAATGCAAGACCAGTCAGTCTATCTTTTCCCATTCGACTTCTCAGAAAAGTTGTCACCCTCTTCAGCGTCGAGAACGACCTTTCGGCCTCACAGGTTGAAACTGGCATTGCCGCCAACACACAAAGCAGGTGTCTTATTGTTGGGTAGAACACTTTATGGCAAATGTCTATAACCTCCATTAACTTAAACCTATTTTAGGAAATATCGTAACAGTAGTGATCTAAATATAGATTTATGATTCTTGGAGTTCTGTGTAGTGTGTTTCCTTTTGATAGCACATTTAAATAGTACTATGGGTAATTGAACCACAGCCATAGATCTTTTAAAATGTTGTTTCTAGCGATGGGTCGGTTCCAAAAATTATCAGTTCGGTTTCGGTTTGGTTGTTCACTGGCACCGTTTGTGGGTTGTCGGTTTTTCGGTTTATTTATATGTAAACATGAAACAACTCAAGGTTACCATATAAAATCAGGCTAATGTCTATTTTCTGCCTTTTACACATTTATGCTTTTTAAATAAGACCATTTAGTCATTGGTCATAAAAATATTAAATTGTTTATCCTCCTGCTTTATATTTTATCTGAAAGTAGTCAAAAGGTAATACTGTACAACCATTTTGAGGGCAAATTTGCAATTTTAAACAAAAACCAAAACTAAATGATAAAAATTTTGACTAATGTATTTTTGTAGGAATTGGTGAAATGTGTGGGGGTATAGAATAAAATCCAACCATGTAAAAAGTTTTGAACAAATTATGGGTTAAAAAATGTTTTGTTATTCCATGTCTCATTTTTTAAGAATTACTTACTATTATGTTGAAATGAATTCTGTTGAGATACTTATTTTTAGTTTTAATTCTAATAATTTAATAGAATAATAATTTGATTTCTATAAATGAAAAAGGTATATTTATAAAAAAATAAAGACTGTTGTAGTATTTTTGAGTTCAATATTGAAAACAACATAATAATAACATTAATTCACCAATTCAGGTTGAACCATAGGTCGTACAACTTTGATTAAAGTTTTATTCAATTCGTGAAAATCAGACGAAAAAATGAGCTATAATTTGTTTTTGTACGTCAATTAGATCAGAAACTAAATATATTGTACTAGGGAACAGATAAGGTCGTAAATCAGATAAGCGATCGCCGAGCGGCCGGATGCCAAACAATAGAGCTCTTATCGGCAGGTGTTCCGCATTCCATCTATCGTCTATTGTATTGTTATATTCCTAGAACTGAACGTCCTTTCCTTAATAATTGATTTCTAAATTTAACTTTTTATCTTTCGTTAGTAAAAAACCCCGATTAACTGAAAATTGAGCTGTTATCGGGTTTTCGTCAAAAACCGATAAAACCGACAACCGACTTAAAAAACCGACCCATGCCTAGTTGTTTCGTACATACATTACCGGTATAATTCTACTTGAAAACTAATTCTGTTTTTCATCAACTACAAAAAACTTTGGCAAAAGTTACTTTAGTAGCAAAGTTATTTCTGATCAAATTAAAATCGGTAGATTCGGTTAATTTTTTTTGTGAACATATGTCCGGAAGGGGGGGGTCCGGACCCCCCGGACCCCCCCCTTGGCTACGTCCCTGCTTAGTGATGCAATCCCTGTTAACTACATTAAGACTGCTTACTTTGCTCTGTTTCAATCTGCTCTCAGCTATGGAATAATTTTCTGGGGTAATGGCTCTCACATAAAAGATGTACTTATAATTAAAAAAAGGTCATCAGAATCACGGCAAAAGCAAATACCCAAAACCACTGACGCCCACTTTTTATTAACCTTAAGATTTTAACGGTTGTTAATTTATATATATTTAATATCCTGTTAACTAGTTTTAAGAATTACAACTCTCATTGTGTTAGAGGCGACTTTCATAATTTTGGCACTAGAAATAGAGGAAAAAGGAAAAATTGATGTAACCTTTGTAAGATTAGAAAAGTCAAAGTCAAATTATAGAATGTTGGGATTAAAATGTTTAAATAAGTTGCCAATGGAAATCAAGCAGCAGCCTTTTAAAACCTTTAAAAGAAAAATATTGCAGTGGTTGCTTGATCACTCCTTCTATGACCTCAGGGAGTTTTTAGATACCCTCTCAAAGGACATCTTAATGTAAGTAGAGTTTGCATTTGTACTGATTTTTGTTCTGTTTGCTGTGTGTTTTTTTCTCACTTTTATGTGATTTTATTTATTTATTTTTACTTGATATGATCCAATTATGTCCTCACCGCCCACTGCCTACCTTTTTCTTTCTATAATTTTCTCTCGTAGGCCTAGTAGAATATATTAGACAGTTTAATGAAATGACTCGATGTATCTTTCAGAACGTGTTGAAACTGTTGACGCACCAATACATGTATTATGTCTTTTGGATTAATAAATGATTCTTGATTCTTTCTAGTAAACGTTATGCACATTATATGTGACTAAGTTCTGTTTATGTTATTTTGTTATTGTTATATATTATTGTATTGTCATCAAAAAAAGAGCCACTCGCAGTATATTAAGACTAAGACCAACTATACCCCGTTCAAAAAAAATGTTCAAATTCTGACTGTTCCTTTCCTTATTTATGTACGAAGTAATAAAATATGTAGTGTAGATAATAAGTTGTTTTCAACTCATAGGCTATAATACAACACAAGAAATTGGCTCATTAATCATGCTGTGATACATATATTTAAACTGTATGAGGAAAAACCTGAATTTTTAGGTCCCTAAAACTATTTACAAAACTGCCAGATAATTTGAAAGAAATATAGTATTAAACTAGTCAAGTTGAAATTCAATTAAAACAATATCTCATATAAAAGTGTTTACCACCCAGCTCTAACCTTCAAACCTTATTTTCTCCATTAAGCTAATTTCATTGACAACTCCTCAAGGAGAACACGTAGGATAAGATAAGGAAATGATTGATCTCATTTATGCCCTGTGAAGAGGGTCTGCAAGACTACACCAGTAACAGGTATAAGTCTCCGCCACATAAGTTGACGAATGGCCAAAAACAGCTGGGATGTGCAAGGGTTTAAGAGGGAGTTCTTTTCAAAAAACATCGAGCTTGCGTTACATGCTAATTTTTATGGAACAGCAGATATCCGTTAATTGAATATTATAGCCCAGTAACCTCATGTTAAAAAATCTAACAAATTAGTAACAAGCTGATTATCGGTGTGGTGATAGTATGCTAAGATAACTATTTCCTGAAAGTTCCCTTATTTCCCTCGCTTTGCTTCACTCGGTACAACGTTACAAACTTTTTAACTTATTAAAAATACTAAATTATTTATTTTACACAACCTATCACATCGATTTGAGTGCTTACGGCCTTAACTTGTGCAGAATTAAAGTTTGCTATGCTAAATAATAATAACTACAATTATAATGGCATTTTAAGGTAATTTCTGGCTTTTTTTATTATGAATGTTTGATACTTTTTTGTAAAATGTAGCGTTTTTGCAGAATTTTTCTTGCAATCATAAACGCGACTTGTTTTATCCAATTTTAAGTTTAGATTGTAATCAATGGGGAACACTGGAAGAATATATTTTTAGCATATTTTTATTTTATTTTGACTATATCCAATTCCATACTGTAATAGTGTGGTTACATGGTAACCAATCCCAGCCAGCAAACAAGAGACTGAAGAAAGAACTCTTCTCCTTCTTTTCTGTCAGAGTCAGTCGAGTCGTCAGAGCGTCAGAGGAGAATTATTGAGAACGAGAAGAGAAGTGAGGTTAAGCAATTAGTTATCATTATTCATTGTGACCACGAAGCTGGATATTGGTTTCCGTTATTTCGTTTTTTTATTTTTTTTAAAGATCATGGTTATTGTTGAATACGGATATTAACTATCAAATCTGTGAATAAAAATCAAATCAACTGCTCTAGGAAAACAGGAACACACCTTCTTAGACATTGGCTCAGTGAACAGTTTATCAAGAAATCAATTCATTGAAAGGACACAGGACACTCAATATGAGTACCATTTTGAGGTAAGATAGGACTAGTCCATACAGATGCAAGTGCTGGGTGTAAGTCCAATTGTTCAGCAGCTGCTGAAAGTTGGACTGCAATATCACTAGCCTAATTATAGTGGAACCTCTAGGCTTATTAACTTTCACCTGCATCGGTACTATGAGGTGTAAGAGAATAGACAGTGTAATTAGCAATTAGTTTTTTGATAGGCCTACATTAACATAACTTTGTTGTCTGACTCCAACTTTATAACCGGTAAAACAGTAAATCTTGAGTCACCATCTTGAGCTACAACCATTGGAAATTGGAATTTTTTTCAGAATTTTCAGAAATTTTATGCTGATAAAAAAATATAGTTTTTCCCACAGAAAATCTTGGAAAGCTCCAGGAAGTCGGAAAAACTGAATATGACCTTTATTTTCATCGGATTGTAAATAAGCTGGAAAAGCGGAGAAAAGTTGGGAAAGCCATCAGATGAACTATTTTAAAAGTGGGCCTATGTTATATGATTACTTATAAGACGTGGGTCCGATCCGGCAATCTAGGATTGGGGAAAATTTCAAGGTGTCGATTGAAATTTTGGGGAAATTATTATTTTTGTTGTTGCGATTTTCCTTTACTTAATGATTGAAGTTAAAACTGAGCATCTAATCAAGATTTTATTTTAATTATGATAGATGTAAGTATTAAGAAGTACTGGTATGCAGTTTTGATTCAATTTTAACTAGGCCTAAGGCCTTTGTGTTTAAATATAATAAACTGAAATAAATTAAATAAAAAACCTTATCATATCACTGCTCTATTGTAAGTCATAAATATATATATGTAGGGTATCTTCCGGGGGAAATCTTTGATCCGTAACAGGACGATTGGGGGAGATTTTAGGAGTCATTACATTTTCTGCACTCCTGCAATACTTTAGTACTAAGATTTTATCACCTGATTTAGTTTTATTCTAAGATAAGTAAAAATACCTTTCGACAATAAAACAAATTAGACCTAGCGTAAAAAAAACGTTCAAATCTTAACTAATGGGCGAAACTTCGTTATCCGTCTCCACCGTTATTATCGATGTGGAAATTTCGATATTGCGATAATATTGCTATTACATCGATGGTACAATTACACGATACGATTACGATTTTATCACCTGGTTTAGTTTCTGGTTCTAATATTATAATGAAATAAACCTTTTGACAATAAAACAAATACCGTAAATTCAAACAAGTAACTGAAAATAACAACAACAGAAAAAGTAAATATTGTAGATAATGTAACCTGTAACAAAGAACAACACAAAATAAACTAACCAAGTTTGTTGTGTAGCTGTATCTAAATTCAAATTGTGAGAAGAAGCAGACTTCGTTAGATCTAAAATAAGTTAGTGTCACACAAATGCTGCCAAATACAAATCAGAAAGGTACTTTTTTTGCTATTGTATTGAGGGAATATGCATTTTAAATGTTTCCAAACACCATTGATTTTGTTGTTATAAACATCGCTGTCAATTAAAGTGACGGAGGTTTACAGTTACACTGTTAGGTTAGATTATTATTATGATACATCTTTTCTCAGTATCGTTGTTGATTCGATTGTTTTCATCGCTCAATTTCAATCGCAATATCGAAATTTCCACATCGATATAATAACGGTGGAGACGGATAACGAAGTTTCGCCAACTAATGAAACCTATATAGGCCTAACATTATCAAAGTAGGCTACAACATAAAATTTAAACTGCCGTACCGTACGTAAGTTTGTTTTGCACGTGACGGCCTATCTTAATTGTGAGAAGATGCAGACTTCATTAGAATTAAAGGCCCGTTGTCCCTGAAGCGACTCTAGCGATAGTCGCTGAGCGACAGTCGCTCCGGCACTGGTAGCGTTGTTTCAAATGGGACCGTTATCCTTGAAGCGACTGCGACTGGCGCGGCTAGCGACTATCGCTGGTGACTAATCGCGGGTCCGGTCTGGGGGCAGGTTCAGTCGCAGTCGCGGAGCGATTGGTGTCATTTTTCACGTGTTTAGTTGTTATTCGTAATTTCTTCAATGAATACGGAACTGCAATGAAGATGAAAAGCTTACTAAGGCGACTTTTATATTAACTAGTGTGCTTATTGCTTGAAATCGAGCAATTTAATTTAAACTATGACGTGTTATTGTTAAATTTATTGCGTTTAGTTTTCCAACCAATCCAATAGTGATTAATTTACCCAAAACTACACATATTTACACCCGTACATTAGAATGCTCAACTTAATCCCATTATGCCTAATAATATTCGAATGGTAAAATTTCACATTTTAATTTTAGATATTGCCCTCAATTTTTGATTCTCATCAATTTTTGGCGAAACCAAGTACAGATAAACCCTATCCATCCAACGACACAAAAACTTCGGTTGAGAATTATAGGTCCATTAAAAAAAAAATTAAAAAAATATATATATATATATCCCTTTAGCCAGCGTGTTAAATAAGTATAGTATAGATATATTAAAATAGCCTTCTTGTCTATTTGAACAATATGTCATGAGTACCAATTCATGCAGCAAATAATATTTCCATGACATCTTCGTCATAGACATCCTCACCTGAAAGGTAATTTTTGTTTTACTTATGCTTCAAACTCATGGTACATTTAAAACTCGCAATTCAGCATAACAATGCACTAGAATCGCTCTTTAAAAATCGCTTCAGGGACAACGACGTGATTAGCGACTATCGCTCAGCGATTATCGCTCCGCTACTATCGCAAGAGTCGCTTCAGGGACAACGGGCCTTAATACTAATAATAATAACACTAATTCCACTGACAGTACCGTATTTGAAATTTTTGGGAATTTTCATTGTTTGGGGAATTTACATAAGTCTTTTACTGTGTTTCACAATTTAAAAGTTCACAAAGGTATTTCCAAATTTTATTTCATTAAGTCTTGTCAAAAATTTTTCTATAGTTTTTCTTCTTTCTTCTGTTTCCTTCTTCATTAAAATGGCGTAGTATGTATGCAAATAAAATCATAAAGGTATTTTGTCTTGTATTGAGAGAATGGTGAAACTTCGTTAACCGACTCCACCGTTATTATCGAAATGATGTGGAAATTTCAATATTGCGGTTATTTGATACCGGTAGTTGTAATCGTTTGAATTAAGATATAATACTTCAATCATATGGTAATTTATTTATACTATAGGTACTCATAATAATAATCTAACCTAAATCCAACCGTAAACCTCTGTCACTTTTATTGACAGCGATGTTTATAACTCAACAAAATCAATGGTGTTTGGAAATATTTATAACCCATATTCCCTCAATACAATAGCAAAAATATACCTTTCTGATTCATATTTGGCAGCAGTTGTGTGATGCCATTTAAGGTCAAACGAAGTCTGCTTCTTCTCACAATTAAGATACACCTACACAATAAATTTGGGTAGTTTATTTTGTGTTGATCTTTGATAATGTTACAGGTTAAATCAGCTAAAATTTGTACTTGTTTTGTGTATTTTTTTTCAGTTAGGCCTACTTGTTTGAAATATTTTAGTTTTATTTTCAAAAGGTATTTTTCATTATATTATAACAAAATTAAATCAGGTGATAAAATTGTAATCGTATCGTGTAATTCTATCATTGATAGAATAGCAATATTATCGCAATATCGAAATTTCCACGTCGATAATAACGGTGGAGTCGTATAACAAAGTTTCGCCGAGAGAATTATGCTTTTAAATAATTCCAATAACCATTGATTTTGTTATGTAAATAAACATCACTGTTCCTAAAAGTGACAGAGGTTACTGTTGGATTGTTAGTTTAGATCATTATTATAGGTCTAATACATTTTCTCACCTTAATATCGTAATTAATTCATTGTTTTTATCACACAATTTTAATCACAAAATCGAAATGTCAACCATCAATAATAACTATGGGGAGTAGGATAACAAACTTTCACAAGAAATCGGTGAAATCTGGTTAGGTACCGGCCCTTTTTATGTGAAGCTTAACCTAACCCGTCTGCTGAAAGTCTGAATGTATCCTTTGGGCTTAATGTCCAAATTAGACTTCTTTGAAACTTTGATTTTGGACCTCGATCCAAATTTTCTGTTTTGGATGAGCTTTCAGAACTTCTTTTCTGAAGGTGAATTGTCTGTTTTAAACATCGCTGGCATTCAATTGCATATTTCTGTAGACTCTCAGTGAAGCGCGGTGGCTGTGTTTTTTTTTTATTTATTTATTTATTTTTTTTGTTAAAGAGGTGTTATTGAAGGTAAGCCTTTGCCTATCATCAACAGCATGGCTGTATAGTGAACAAGTTGTTACAGAGTTTCTATTGCATACCACAATACTATAGGCCTAGCCTATCTGTTATTTATCGCATATAGGCCTACCGGACAAAAGTAAAGTAAGCTAGTTGTTAACTTTTTTACCTATCTGTACACTATCAGATCTTCTAAGCTCTGTTCTCACTGATTTCTCAATGTGCAATATAGTGGTCACTGGTGATTTCAATGTGGACCTTTTTTCCACCAAGTATGGGACACTTAACCTTATAAGCATACTAGGACTTAAGTCACAGGACCTAGTAATAATATGAATGGTGGCTCCTGTAAAGAAAATTTTTTGACTGATATCCACTGCAAACGCTTATCTGTAGTTGAAGTCCCTCTTGCTTCTGATCGTGATGCCATGCTCATGGAAACTGCTCTATATAAAGCCCTGTTTACACGCAACAATATATCGCAGCAATCTGATTGCACCAACAAATCGTTGTGATAAATTGGACATTGATGTTCTGTCTATGCACATCAACTTTTTGCCCCAACTTCCTTTGCAATTTGTTGGCCTTGTCTCAGTTGCGATGAACATGGAAGAGATACTGTTGTGGTCCATGTAATTTGTTTGACAAGAGTAGGAAGAAAGAGACGATGCAAACCAAGAAGTAAGAGGTGTCGTTCTTGGCTTCACGAGAGAAACAAATTTTCGCATGTGAGACTAATGAGAGAGTTCAGGGATGAACCGCATGACTGGCGCAACTATTTGATAATGACAGAAGACTCATAAATGCAATTGTTAAACTTAGTTATTCCTCTTATAAAGAAACTGGATACAGTTATGCGAAAATCAAAATCAGTGCTCCCCCGCCTCCACTCTGGCCGGGGGAGCCCTGTTTGTTTACTGTTTTTATCGCAGCGATAAGTTGAAGCGCTGTCTACACATTCCAACATGTCACTCCAACCTTACGATATCGTGGTCAATCGGTGCCAGAAAATCAAATTTTTCAGCCGATACATCGCAGCAATCTCCCTTCTACACGGTCCGATCATCGCAACGATATGGGTGGTACCGATCAGATCGCTGCGATATATCGTTGCGTGTAAACGGGGCTTAACGGGCGCAAGTCTACTTTTCAGTCCAAGCCTACTCTGAAGAGAATAGTTAATAATTTTGGACTTTCCCATTTTATGTTTCTTCTACATATCGGTACTGTTAACTGGCCTAACTTTATGTCCTCTTAACTTTTTTTTGTAGGAGTCCCACACTACAGGTCGGCCACCTGTGTGCGTTAAAACAATATTTCTCCTCTCCCCCCAAAATAAATAAATAAATCCTTCTTAGGTTTAGTGAATAAGGTCTATAATAAGAACTATACATTGTCTCTAAGTTTGTCTAGACTACTAGGTCTAGAACTAGAACTAGGTGTAGAAGGAGAGTGGTTAATCCAGGCTAGTTAGCTAGGATAGTTAAGAGAGCTTAGCAGGTCTATCGTCTATCTGAAGTGGTCTAATATAAAAATACTTGGTTGCCTGACCATTTTTTATTTTGATAAGTTTTTATGTATTATTACCCTCATAATGAGGACCTCAAAACAATTTTCTCAATGTTTTTATCTAGCTCCTTCCGGGAGAAGCGGCTTTTTTAGTTAAGCCCCACACAGCATTTTTGGGCTTTGCAAGCATCAGCGGTAAATTAAATATGTTTGTTCAGAGGAAATGTAGAATAATGCAACATGCACCATTATTTTCTTTACAAATCTCCTCTACATATAAGGTATTGACTACATTTTCTCTAAAACAAACACTAGTGCCTGAAAATTGCCATCTTTTTTAACAAATTTTGAACAAATTGCTTTTTAAGGTTTAGTTTTACAATAAATGAATGAAATTCCAGAGCTAATGAATTTTATGCAATATGATATTGTAAAATACTTACATATGTCAGCATATGAAGTGTTATAAAAATCAGAATTTTTTATTTTTTCAAAGTTTAGAGTCTAATATATCTTTTGGAACAAAGGATAAAATTCCAATTTTTTGTTTTATGATGTACGGTACCCATATGGTAGCAACATACAGCAAAAATATCAATGTTGGTATTTATTTGATGTTAGTGTATGATGGTATTTTCTATAAATTAATCTGGTGGTAAAGAGCTGGCCCGCTAGTTCAAATTACATTTGTACAGTAGCCTATATAAAAATTCGTAAGTTGATTAAGCATCAAATACAGTGCAGGTACCAAAATTGAAATTTTTTCTGTATGTTGGTACCATAAATGTACATCATACAGTATATAAAATATTAGATTTTTATACGGTACGTTGTCCAACCAGATATATTAGACTCAAACTTTGGAAAAATATAATAATACAGTTTTTCATAAATTTATAAAAAATTAATCATTAAATTAATTAAGGCATACGTAGCATTTCTATTAATTTTTGAATAATAACTTGGTGAGTTTAAAATCAAGGGAATCATTAATTAATCCTCATCTTGCTGAAATCACACTTTCCTCTATAGCGTAATTGAAATTTCCTTCACCGACATGAATGCAAAGTCAAATCCCACATTTCTTGATCTTTAAGGCTATTGCACTACTACAATAATTGTCATTGTAGCATCTTTCTTTAGATTGTACCTTGACATTATTAATGTTTAAGTTTAAACTGGTTAATATAATTTAATCTTATGTTTTATTTATTATTTCTTTTTCAGCGGTGAAAAAATGGTACTAGCCCATTCTAAAACAAACTATGAGTTGCCGCTGATTGGGGTGAAAGATTTTAAACCAAATCACTCATGGCTGGAGCAAAAACAGATCCAGAGCGCTCTTGACAGCCGGAAAACCCTGCTAGAGGCTGAAAGAGTTGAAAAAGAGTAAGTAGCTAATGCAGTAACCTAATCGGTTAGTATAGTAATTTGTTCTCCAATGGGTTCTTTAAAAAAAGAAAAATAATTTGCATGAGGAATGGAGAAAGCACTAATCGACCTTGTCATTTGTAAAATATGACCGATGCAAAGCCATAACACCAATAATGGTATAGGCCTACATCAGTTTGGAATTACTGTCTATTAAGACTGATTTACTTCAATAGATATAAATGAGATCAACTGGATTGCTGGCAATATGCTTTGAGAACAAGTTGCAACGCCTATCACTGAAAGGTGGTTATTTGGTAAATAAAAGAATGTAAACAAACAAGATTGCAGTGGATGCAAAAATAAGAACAATGTCAGCTGACATACAATGCAGCGTAGCGGAGGTGTATCACCTTAAAGTGGTCGAGGGCCCTGACTCGCTCCGCACTTCTCAGCCACCTCAGTCCCAGTGATCCATTTGTTCTTATTTTATTTTAAATTATAACAAACAAGTAGCTATTCCTTGAAAAGTACATTATTGAACAAAATAGGTTCTACTTTGATGAAGTTACGGGAGTGGCAGCTCAGTGGTAGAGCTCTGGCCTCACAAGCCAGCGGTCCCTGGTTCGATCCCGGGAAACAACATCACATGCACAAACGGTTGAGCGGTTACCTCAACTCAAGTCAAAAAGTCAAAGTCAAAATCAAAATCAAAAGTCAAAGTAAAAATTATCTTTATTATACCATTATTCAAGAATTA
This sequence comes from Neoaliturus tenellus, assembly GCA_030545055.2. Taxonomy (NCBI): domain Eukaryota; kingdom Metazoa; phylum Arthropoda; class Insecta; order Hemiptera; family Cicadellidae; genus Neoaliturus; species Neoaliturus tenellus. The sequence continues at coordinate 41,155,807 of CM061534.1, forward strand.
CAATAGTGTCAAGTAGGTTCGGTTTAAAATTGGTTGATTGCTGGTTTACGGTACCGATAGGTCTTCTCTCCTCTCAAGAAATTCACCCACGGTGTAGAAAGGTCTTGCCGTCAGCCACATCTTCAACTCCGTCTTGAGGTTGTTCCCAGTAAGGTCTGAAATGAAAAACAAACGTCTACAACACTCAAAAATATATTTACACTTATACTGCAAAGAATACAGATGGTAAATATATCAAAAGATGGAAAATGGCAATCGATTTCGACCGGACACACCGATCATCATCAGGCCCAAAGAGAGAATGCCTGATGATGATCGGTGTGTCCGGTCGAAATCGATTGCCATTTTCCATCTTTTGATATATTTACCGTCTGTATTCTTTGCAGTATAAGTGTAAATATATTTTTGAGTGTTGTAGACGTTTGTTTTTCATTTCTGATTACAAACAACACGTATCATGCTAATAAAAAGAGTGTTCAGTAAGGTCTCTCATGGATGCAGGTGGTTTCGTAAGGTGGTTCATGGACTGTGGTTTCGTAGCTTTCAGCCACTGTATGATGGTTTTTTCTCTGCAAGAGTGGTACGGTGAACTGGCAAGTAGGCCTCTAGGTAGCCTATGTGACTTAATGCCGTGACGGTACCTTGCTGTCTTCAGATCACCGCACAGGCCAATTGGCCCATGCTGACGGGCAGTGGGGGTTTAAAAAAAAGTACATTAAGTTTGTAAAGAAATTCCTCAGCATTAATGAACATTTCAGGTGCAATTTGATGACGGCAGATTGGAAACCAGATAAACGCAAAGCCGCAGTAACAAGAAAAGGGAAACATTGGGAAACGTTCGGTCATCATTCCGACAGCAGTGACTGGCTCTTCCCAGAAGAGGTGCTGTTTTTGATGGAAATGGTCAGTACAATGATTGCTACCAGCCTTAATCAATCCTCTTTTTGGGCTACTCACCTTTATTAATTTTGCTGTAGCAGACATAGTCAAATAATCCATCGGGAATCCAACGTCGTCATGTTACACGTACACATACACTATCTATTTACACACCCGATATTTCGCGGAACCACTTAAAACGTTCCTCGTTTTACCATAAGTGCTACCAGCCTTATTCCTTAGCCTTGTTGAAGCTAGAGATATTATTGGATAATAGCCTTGAAAATTAACAGTTGTAGGTTAAGATTTTTAACGGATTTATTTGTGTTTTCAACGTATTTTTAATAGTTTCGTGGGTTGGAAATAAAAACAAGCATACACAATTCTCTACTGCACTGGTTACAGTAAATAAAGAATTTTTTGTTTCCTACCTCAATCTCAGTACCATATCTCAATACATGAAACAGTGAATGTTCCTCTAGTCATAATTAAATTGGTTTAATTTTTATAAAAGGCTATTTTTTAAATAATCTGAATTTCAAAATCAGGAATTCATGAAATATTTTAAGATTAAAATAGTTCTAGATAATGTTTGCTTTACTTAGACATACGGTATAGAATTTCAATAATAGGTAACTGGAAAGTTTTAAATTCTTTCCACTCTTAACTTGAACATTAAACTCATTGAGCATTTATTTAAGTATGCAATCTTATCCATTAATCACCACAAAAGGATATCTGAATACAATAATATTATGTGGTTACACCAATTTTATGATTATGTTCTAAATAAGAAGTGTCATTAGTTTATAGCTGTGTCACCCATATTCAATGTTTATTATCAACTATATTTTAGACCTTATGTTTATGATTTTTTACACCTATTTTACCACCAATATTCTAGACATAATTTAAAATATAAATGTAAAAATGTTGCAACCATAATAGGCCTAAGTGAATAATTGCGTACCCGAGCAGATCTTATGCAAAAGTTTTATAAGTTAATTGTTTATTTATGGTATTAAAATAACCATTGTAAATCGTTGATTCCAGAACTGCTTGGAGTGTTTCTATAATGAAGTGCCTCTATCCGTCCAGAAAGCATATTCAGTGCTCATCAAACCTGAAAATGGCTGCACGCTCAATGAGTACAGAGTGTTCGCTCATTTGTGTCGGGCGGGTTACCGTGTATTACGACATCTACCGAACCTCACAGTGACTGCATACGAGCGAACTATCAGGCTCGATCAACACCTGAAGGAGCGCAAGACTTACGATGATGTGGTTAGCATAGAAGAAATTGCGCCTGAGGAACCAGTTACAAGTAGTTCGGGGATAGAGAGAAATGAGGAAAACATGGAAATTGCGGAAACGGAGGAACGGACTGCACTCGATGTAACTGTATCGGAGGATGTAGCTGGAGAAAAAACTGAACAGTTGAAACAGAGTGAAATAATAGTTACTGAGAAGACGGAAATTAGGGCTGAAAAAGATGAATCAGTTAAAGGGAAGATTATAAAGACCAAGAAATCTGTTGGAGCCCTGTAAGTATCATAATGATTGTCAGTAAAAGTTACAAATAAGATATCCTTCAGTAATGGTAAACCCCGTTAATATGTGTACCACTACAGTACTTTTTATTCCCAGCTTAAATCCTGGTTTTTCCTTTGAATTAGTGCACTATCCTCAACCATTGTGTATTCTCTCTTTGTAAACATTGGTTACGGTATCCTAAGTTTAATTTTAACACAAGAAATAGCAATTAGGCCTATGGATTCTATTTAAATCTAGCCTACCATCCCTAATACACATCTATACTAATTTTCAATTCACTTTAAAATCAGAAACTATTTTCCTTAAATTATTTCTAGAACAAAACGGAAACTACTGAAAACACAAAGAAGAAATGCAAAATGGAGAGAGAAACTGAAGAATGTAGCGGGATGTGATTTTAAAAAATCACAAGCACTTCGAATTTTGCAGAAGAGCAAGCTGTTCAGTGTTGTGAATAAATGTCTTCCCCTTCAAACGAAGAGTAGCCCTGCAGAGGATCTTGGGGAAGTACAAACCCAAAGAGAAATCGAACATAACGCAACCAGAGAAATAAGGTAATGTGTAAAATAACTTTGTAGAGCTCATTTTCATCAGTTTATTAAATTGACCAATCATAATTAATTGTTATCTTAATTAGGCTACTAAGGTTGAATGAGGTGTAAATGATTTCTTCGAAGTCGATTTTTATCTCAGATTCAAACTTCATTTGGCCTATTTGTAAAAATGAAGTCTTCCTAGTGGGTTATGGTAAAAGGTCTGATTTTCAAAGCTGTCTGCGACTCCCGCAGATGATGGAAAATTAATATGTAATAGAATAGGCCTAATACAAAAGATCATGGATAGAGGTTTAATCAACTTCCTCTAGATACGGAAAATTGCAGTTTATACAATACAATACAATTTTCTTAGTTGTGCATTCATTAAAAATTACAATAGCGTCAAAAATACATAAAATACAAGTTATTTTTCAGTATCTTTAAAACAATTTTTTAGTGACTAGTAGGGTCTTTCAACTATCCACTTCTTTAGTTCTTTGTGCAGCTTATTGCCAGTCAAGATTCTTAGGCGGTCCGGAAGGTGGTTCTTCAGTTTACAGCCGGCATAGGAAGGTTTTTTCTCCCACAGAGTAGTACGGTGTACCGGGAGGACGAGCTTGGAGCCATGACGAGTGGTATAGTGGTGTAGATCGTGGTATCTTGGAGGGTTTATTTCATCTACATACGTTATGGTTTGAAGTATGTAGAGAGCCACCACTGTGAGTATTCCCAGGTTCGTGAAAGCTGGTCTGCAAGTCTGTAGAGGGTCAAGGTTAGCAAGAGTTCTTATGGCTTTCTTCTGAAGAACAAGGATTCGGTTCATGTTGTGTTCTGAGGTTCCTCCCCACGCTGTCAGGCCATATCTGAGATGTGATTCTACCACGCCGAAGTAAGCTGTCTTAGCCGAAGAGAGTCCACCTAGGTAGAATGTAGAATCTATGTTGTTCATAGACAACATAGATTTCAGCACTGATTTTTTTTGCACAGATGGTCTATGTGCTCTGTCTATGATAACTTATTGTCAAGTATAACACCCAGGAATTTTGTATTGGTTTTGATTGTTACATCCTTTATTTGAGGGACTATGTCTTTTTTCTTACTGAAATTTAAAGATGTGGTTTTGGTGGGGTTGATTGCTAGGTCATTGTTCTTTGAATAAAGAATTGCTTTGTTTAAGACTGATTTTGAGTTAAGGTAGGGGTCCTGTGGTGTGTTGTTGTTGAGTAGAATTGTTATAAACAAGGTAAGAGTAATTGTTAAACAATAAAGTGATAACATGAAATTCATAAAAAATCTGTTTTGCACTTATGTTCCTCTTTAACCCATCAACAACATTTATTTTTCCTCCACCTACTATCTAAAGCCGTATTTTACTATAGAGTAGGCCTACTAAAGTACTAGTTTTTATCCCATGTGACTTGAATACTTAATTTTTCTACCTACGGAAAACTCAACTTTTTTTGTACCATTGGGTTAAAGTTAGTTACATAAGAATAACATTAGAAGAGATAACATGAGCCACAGCCAGCTGTTACTTGTATTTGTTTACCAATAGCAGCTGTATCTACTGCTCACTGCTGACCATTCTGTCAGCAGTGAGCAGTGTACGTGTTTGTTTACATTTCGCTTGGGTAGGCTATTAACCTTAGAAGTCCAAAATATAAGTGTAAAACTTTTGACTAGGCTTAAATTCTATTTTGTTTTTTCCGTTTTTTCGTGTTCTTTAAAAATGATATATAGCCTACCTTGTGTGTTTTTTATGTTGATGTTGATCCAGCTTGATGGAGCAAGGGATCATAAATGAAGGTAAAGTATATACGGTAGGCCTATTAGTCCTAAATGTTATTCGTGTAGTTGTAGGTGAAGGAAAAATGTTGTGTGCATCAAGGGACTAAAGTACTTTTCTCCCTCAGGTAAATTGTCGCCCGAAGGCAAAACAGTTTCCCTTCAGGGAGAAAAAATTGTACTTTTGTCCCTAGAAGCACAAATAACAAATATAAAAAACTATTGTTAACCTAAACTTTTTAATATTTTACTACCTGTCCAACTTCTTAATTCATTTATCCTTTTATTGTAACTAAATATTACTGAAGTCATGTGATTTTTATTACATTTTGCATAACATTGCCTAAGCTTTTAAGAAGTCTCTATCCCTTCAAAATATTAATTACCTTCCAAATGGCCAGGAAATTGGCAAATGAAATAAAATATTTAAGTGATTATACATGAAAACCAGAAATCCATGTAAAGCAATGAATTTTAATCACAGCAGAATTTTTCATACACGGAGAACCTCGGCCAGATTATCCGACGACCAAACCATTCTAGGCCATATTAGAGGGCTTCTACTGCATAGGTATCTGTGATTGTTGGTCAAACTTTTTAAACTGCTTAAAGCCAAAGTGTCGTGTTATCATTGCAGTTCGACTACAGATACTGAGGATGGTGCTGCGGAGATTCCGTCAGAGAGATGGCAGCCTCCGGTCGTGATCACGGATCTGCCGGAGAACATCGAAATGACCATCGGATCCGCTCCTGTGAAGGACAAAGATGATTCCAAAGAAAAGGTGAGACATTTTGTTTTACTTATCAGCAGGGTTTTAGCTGCGATCGCATTTGTCACATTTTGCGACACCCGCCACGAAAATGCGACAATTTTCAGGCAGTCAGTCACAATTTTGCTACAAAGATTTTTACTATAATTTCTAACAAGTACCTCACGAATAACAGGTTTCCAAATTTTAAGATTTCTGTCATATAATGATGTTTAAACGGTGTTATTTCCATCAAAGTAAAATACAGCGTCAGTTAGTGAACCTCAATCTACCGAGTCATGATCTCAACTGCAACTATACAGATGCGGAGCAGAGCTAGAAAGAGATTGAAAACAGAACAGCTGCTGAGATTACGGCTACTCCCACCCGGCGATCATGAGCATAATAACACAGTCGAGTCTAATACTGAACTTTGACGTCTGAAATTGCAGCCGCGGAAGTAGCTAGTGGTTCCTGGTGCCTAGACTTGCAAACATTGTTTTCCGTTAATATTTTAATATCTGTCGGAATAACACAGTTCCGCCTGGCATGTAGGGGATAAATTTGCCATACCATTATTTAATAAATGGTAAGATAAATTGAATATGTTACTTTAAAATGGCCAACCATACAATGATTTAAAGTAAGTTAACATAAAATTACTAGTTGTGAAACTAGACACCAAGAGCGCCATTGCAGTTTCCTCTTTTCAGACACCACAAAAACCATCCGAGTTTTGTTAGGTACTAAATTAATCTCAACAAGAGTCATGACCATTGACTATTGATCCAGAGTCAAGTTGTTCATAGTCAAGTTGGTCATAGTCAATGTGGATCATAGTCAAGTTGGATCCATAGTACTGAGTTTTTGTTAATGTTATGTCTAACCTCTAAAGACTAAGTGGCAAACATTTAGATGATTTACTCATGATTGTCATGGAAGATCCAGGGAGAGGGGATTTTAACTTTGAAGCTGCTTTTGCAAAATGGTGTTTAAAACCAAGATTTTATACTATATTGTTGAGTAGGCCTAACCCTACCTAGCCATGTTTATGTTGATATTGGAATCCGATGACAATTTGGAGTATATGTATAGGCTTAAGTACATATTTAAAACTATAACCTTATATGAACCTACTTTAATGTTCTGAATAATATAAAAAAAGTCATTTTGAACTTCTTGGTGTTTTTATTTTTCATAAAAAATAACAGCGCAAACAAATATATTTTTACGGTGAAAGTATTGGTAACTGGTGAAGAAATTATTGCCTACAATGCGCGATAAAAATGCTGCATCATTTTTTATTTTGCTACAAATATCCAAGAGCTTGTAGCATTTTTGCTCCAAGGAAATGTTTCCCAGCTCTGAACGTGAAATAATAATTGGATGTTATAGTAGAAGTCTTCCTTAAGGCTTTCTCTTTAACCACTGCATCTTTAAGATAACACTTTTATTGTTTTGTTTTCTTTGGAACCCTTTTAAATACCATCATTGTTCTGGAGGTAATAGATGCAAAGGTTTAGTAATAATATTACCATTGATTATACATAGACCTACACTAGCATGAATAGACTTCACATACAATTCCTTTTTTAAATACCAAAATTTGCGCAGGGCTATGTTCGTTGCACCGGAAACACTAAAATTGATATTGTTATTCATCTGATTTTACAGTGCTGGAAAACTCATTTTCAAAACACAAACGAATTGTAAATTGCAAAATCTATTGCAAGGTTAAGAAGAGTGGTACAACTGATTCAGGGTGTCCACATTCTCAGGAATAGTCAGGGAAATTAAGATAATCAAATTTTGGTCAGGGAAAGTCAGTGAAATAGATAAAAAAAGTCTGTAAAGTCAAGGAAATCCTCCTTAGTGATGGATTCAAGGGAACTTTTCAATGCTTCAGTCGGCCATAACCCTGACTATTGTAGGCCTTGCACTTTTCAAGATTTTCATAAATGTTCAACAGTTCAATTTATTGATGTACATTTGTGCTTGGAATATTTTAAATTACTGTTCTTCTTGTTCTGTTTTGGATGTTGATTAATAGTTAGCTGTATAATGGCTGCTAAAAAGAGTAAATTTAATAAATTTTGTCTTGATGTCCAAATCTTTATTGAAATTAGTGAGTAAGAATAGAATAGAATAGTTAGTTGGACTTGGTAGTTTTAGTTAATGATTCAACTCTTTGCCTATTGTAAAGTTTGTCGCTAAGTCCTTAAAACTTTGTAACATGAGTAAGCAAGCTGTAATATCACATCCGAAAGGACCTAATCATTTAAAATTCATGGCGGCTGAAAACTCCCTGCCTCGATGGAAGCATTTCGAACACACATCATCAGCATTATCCTACATGTACCAAAAGGTGCTAAATTACTTTTTTGAATAAGTATGATTACTGAACGACATTTCCACTTATGAAATAGTTATTATTTAAAATGTACAGCATAATCTTTCCATTTTCTGTCTTTTGGACGTTTGCAACTTCATTTTCATAATATCATAACCAGTCCTACAAAAATATTAACATAATCTTTATTTATCATGCATTGTAATTAATTATTGTGCTCTATTATTCCACTTTCTAATTTTTATAAAATTTTCAGGAAACCATTTTAGTGATTGACATTGCGGATACCTCTTCTGAAGAAGAGGAAGAAACAGACGAAGTTGAGTCTGATAGCGATATAGAGATCATCGAAGAAATCAGACCGCCACATAACAATCTAGAAGAGGAAGAGGAGGATGAAGACGATCTGGAAATCATTGAAGTTCCAGTTCCTCAAAAGGAAATCATCGTTGAGACCCTTTCATCTGATAGTGAGGAAGAAGGAGGGGGGAAAGGAAGTGATTCTGATAGCGAGAAAAGTTACGATGGGAATTGGAAGAGAAGTAGCCCGAAGAAGAAAACGTTTGTAAGGCCTCCAACAATGAGTCACTTCACATTTGCAGCCATAGATGAGTTCTGTGCGGAAAACAACGCAACAAAAGAAAATGTTAATGGTGAAGAAAGTAACAATAGAAACACTGATGACAGTGATGATTTGGTAAGAAAGAGGCCTGTGTACCCAGAAAGGAAACTGAGAAATGAAATATTAGACTTGATGCCAACAATGGCTGGTCAAAATAGAAAGCTAATGACACTGGATAGTCCGGACTTAAGATTGATTCCTGATAACATCATTCCGAAGCAACAAGCGTACACTTATAGTACAAATGCTCTTCGAGCTAGAGTTTTTCGACAGGGGTTTCGAGGACGGAGAAACTTTCATGGTCCACGATTTACTAGTTATAATCCGTATTACAATAATACCAATGGGAATTTTTTCCCAAACCAATTGAGCGTCGGGGCCCCTCAAGCTTTGTTTCAAGCTCCGCAGCTCACTCAGATGCTAGGAGGGGGGGATATTTCGGCTGTCACAAGGGGAGTAATGCAAATAGCCACTGCATTGTTGATGAATTTACCTCAAAGCAATATGAATAACGGATTACTTCCACTGTCTCAAAACAATATGAACAATGTACTCCTTCCCTACAATCCTAGACCCCACTTTCACTCTATGCACTCAAACTTTAACCAGAGAGGTACACCAAGATCACATACTCCAAATTTCCCTGCTAGGAACCAAAACTTGCCATATAGGGAGCGATCAAATGTAAATCAAGGTTTCAATGCTTCTCACAGAGGTAATTCAAGGCTTGAAAACCTATTTGATATGCCACAGCAACCAAATTTTGAGGCTCCAAATCATGTTAGATTTACCGAAGACTCTGATTCTACTGCAGTAGGCAACAACCAACACAGTAATAATTTCAGTGTCGATATCTCTCGAAGCTCCGAAAGTGATCATAATTCAAGCGATCATAATTTTACTCCCCCCATTGCGAACAATCGTAGAGGGAATAGAAGTTTTAGAGACAATCGGGCTGCAAATTTTAAAAGACGAGGAAGGTTTCGAGGGAGAATTCAAAATCATGGAAAAGGATTTTCTCAAAGTCGTTCACTGGAAGGAACATCTAGTAGTTCCCAATGGATAGATCCGGCTTACATTAAACCTGATGTTCCTATTCCTGGAGAGCAAAACTCAAATTCAGAAGGGGACTTTATACCCGTTCGTTCTTCAACTTCTAACAGTAAACCAGTAGAAGTCATCAGCATTGATGACAACGATGATGGCTTTATTCCAAGGGGAGCCATAAGTTGTCGATTCATGAGTAAAAAGCAGCGAGGCAGGGGTAAGAGAAAGCGAATGGAAGATGGCTTTGTTCCAGGAGGGAACACAAACACTGCTGTATCAAGTAATAGACGGAAGAAAAGAAAATTGATGAGGCTACAACAAAAGGCTAAGAAACTTATCTCCGGAGATAAAAATCCTGAGATTGTATTCCTTGACAGTCCTACTACGAGTGCTAGTACGATACCTATAAATGAGAGTCTCCTAGGTTCTGTTAAAAAAGAAAATGACACTGAAGTAAGAGTGAAATCTGAAACTGAAAGTGAACTTGTAAATGTTAAACAAGAAGAAATGGAAACTAATGTTAAGCAAGAACCTACTCAAGAACTTGGCGTAAAAATAGAAAATGAAGTTGAGAAAACTGTGAAAACTGAGGGGCCAAGCTCTGAAAATAGTGAGGTTAAAGTGAAAGTGGAACAAAGAGAATCTGGGCAAAATGTTAGGGTGGAAATTAAAATTGAAAGTTCCAGTGATACCTCTTCTGTTGTGAGTTTAAATCTATCCAACACAGTCAAAGAAGAACAACCTCAAGTTAAAATAGAGTCTAGTGAAGTGTCAGAAGTTAAAGCTGAAGTAATAGATGTGGTGGAGAATGTCAAGACTGAAAGTTTAAATGAACTTGAAAGTAAAGAAGGTATTTTGGAAGTAGCAGAAGAGACCAGAGAAGTATCAAGTTCAGCGGGTGAACCTATGGACACCAGTGATGGCGATTCTGAGAGGACTAAGCAAATAGACAATGAAAGTCTTTCTACGGACCAAATTGAGAGTAACAGTGTAGTAGTGGAGGGAAGAGACATCACTGAAGGTGACTCGGGTAAGGAAATGTTGTGCAGTAGAGGTGATAAAAGTCTTTCTACGGACCAAATTGAGAATAACAGTGTAGTAGTGGAGGGAAGAGACATCAGTGAAGGTGACTCGGGTAAGGAAGTGTTGTGCAGTAGAGGTGATGAAAGTCTTTCTACGGACCAAATTGAGAATAACAGTGTAGTAGTGGAGGGAAGAGACATCAGTGAAGGTGACTCGGGTAATGAAATGTTGTGCAGTAGAGGTGATGAAAGTCTTTCTACGGACCAAATTGAGAGTGACAATGTAGTAGTGGAGGGAAGAGACATCAGTGAAGGTGACTCGGATAAGGAAGTGTTGTGCAGTAGAGGTGAACCCTCGGTTAGTGATGTAAAAAAGGTCTCCAGCTGGGCAGAAGTCAAGAAAAGCAATATACCGCTTTGCGCTTTTCAAGAAAATGATGTACAAGATCAGACTGAAGTTGAAGATGGGGATGAACTTAGACCACTACTGCAACCTAAACACTGCAAAACTGTAGGTGAGTGTATGATGGCAGAAAATCCTAATAATATTGAAAAGTCTTGAAGTTTTTCAGTAGAGACTGAGAACTGTGCATTGCAAACTTGCAAATATTAGTCTTTCATAAAAGTTGCATTGATCTGAATTTTTAAAACTAAAATAGGTTAATCACAGTTATTGAGGAGATCTAGAAGTGCTACACATTAAACTAGTATTAGTGTGGCCCTAAATCTTGAATATTGTTCTAATAGTTACTGAGAACTTGGTGTTTCATCTTTTTATTAATATGTACTATGTTATTAATCCAGTTGATCTTGAGCCAATTAGTATTTAAATGCTTCATAACCAATACATCAGTTCTTCATAATTTGCTAGCATTTGTTATTACAACAGTTGTCTAATGATTCAATCAACCAATTATGCTTCTCACATACGATTAACATTGAAACTTTTAAATCCTGTAGGGTGTAGCCATGATGGCTGATTTATTTATTTATTTTGGGTGTATCTACGCCAGTGGCATTTTTTAACGTTTTGACGGGGAACGGTCCAAACCCCAGTCTTGTCTAACATTGACCAGTTGTTAGAAAGCATCATTAATTAATAGCCCAATGACAAATGGCAACGGGTCCGCAATCGAACCTTTAAAAAGCTACTAACTTTTCTCAGGATTGATTCGGCAACCTTTGGATTTAAAGGCGAGCACTATAACCACTCAGCTACCCAGTCAGTTAATTATAATGAAATTCTGCTCATTTACAGGACACTACATTTCTAACGGTGTGCCCGGAATTCTCATACGATGCGCACAAGCTGAGAAAAAAGGAGGAAAAGAAACATGCTTGCCTATTAATATATAGGCTAGATAGGATATTGAATTGTGTTGTAATTAATTGAATGTTCAGATCAATTAATCCTCTATAGCCCATATCGTTTTGTCTCTAAGCTGTAGAGTTCAATGTGACTGTATTACTTTTATGAACATCCCATATGTATGTGTAACAAAAAAAAGTGTGATCTGTTTAACGGATACACATACTGAGTAGGTACCATATGTTATCTGACATACTGATGACAGTACATGAAAATACACCTTAAATTTACTTTAAATCACTGAAGTAAAGCCTCCAGTAAACTGGAGTGAAACTCTACCTTGTTATGTTTATAACTGACTGGGACGGTGGCGACGTCCTGTAATCCAGCTACTTGGAGGTCACAAATTGTGGATAGTTATAAGCGATGGCTTGTGAATGTGATATTCCCCAGTGGGGATTAACGTCCACACTAGTGAATACTAGTTCATCCATAAAGACCATTCTCATAATTAGACCAATTCGTATATGAGATCAAAATTGTGGTTCGGATCCCACGTTAAACTGTAGGTCCCTAGATACCATTGGTTGTTAGGCTATTAATTAACAGTCCTGTCTAAAGAGAATTTCGGCCTTAGTCAGTAACAAGACTACAAGATCGTGCCACAATCATCCTACACTCATCTCTCGTTCATACTTGGCTTTAAACTACCTATTGAGTTAGGTTGCCATTTCAGTGAAGGTGTTAAAGGTGTCAACCATTGTAATATTTCAAAAAATTCTTTTTTTTACCAAACATGTTCAGAAAAATTTCCAGAAATGATTGATTTAAGAAGCAATAGTTATTTGAATTGCAATATTTTATTGCCTTCCTTTATTCCTGTCCATTGCTGCTAATGACTGTGCTTGGGTGCCAGTTTTCAGCTCTCCCACTGTCAAACAATATTCAAACGCTTACCGTAACCTTCTTAATTTGTTTGTAAAACGTTTTCTGCATTTATTTTTATATTTATAAGAAACAAAAGTAATCAAGCTTTTCTTTCTCGCAGGCTCCGTACTGTCAGCTCTCCAGATCTTCACACCATTCACCGCTCCGCCGCCAGAAGATGTTCTCAGGCTGAAGATCAGTTTTGACATGTATCTTCCCACGGAGTTCCGCAAGTCCCACCGCGGCCTCCCCCAGTACAGGATAGTCGTGTTTGGGTGAGTAAAAGTCCTGAAAGTATTACCTAAATTTTACCAATAAATACCACGAGCTGGTCCATTACTCTTGGATACGAAAATATGATTGGAACAATATGAAAAGGCAATAATGTCTTTTTAGTATAATAAAATAATGTACATGTAGCTTTCAAATAGAAATTGATCCTCCAAAAATGTTTGAAAGATAAATAAAATAATAAACTACCCAAATTTTAAAAAATTGTTTTAATGAAATTGGGATCCTTACTACATTGGGCAGTCAGGTAGATATATTTAAATAATTTTCGTAGAAAATTTATCAGAGGTTAAAAAATGAAAAAGTAGTGCTTAAAATATAGATAAAAACAAAAGTTTTCAACGCATTTACGACCTACATACATATTTCACACCTACAAATATTTAACACTGATAAAAAGGTGGCAGGTCCAAAGTTTGATTCCCCCTCCTATGCCTTAAATCAGTCTGCCCATGATCGCACTTGGAGATGCTGGAAGTGAAGCAGACATGCAAATCAGAGCAATGTAGAGTATTTTTAATCATTCCTAAATGTGTAAATTGAAAAAGTCTCATGAACGTGAAACATTATGAGGCACAGATCCTAGCTAGCAGTTTTCCTGTAGTTCCCTCAAGCTTGGTTTTTTTAACCTCCACTTCCTGTCGCCCGGGATCAAACCGGGGACCGCTGGCTCGTGAGGCCAGAGCTCTACCACTGAGCTGCTGCTCCCGTAAAATGTACTTATGCTAGTTTCTTTTTTTCCTGTTTTTTCTTTTTTGATGCTAGTTTTTTTCTTTTCTTATGCTAATTTAAGGGATTTGTTGGCAGAGGATGTAAGTGGCTTAAAAACTCTTGCAGAGACTCTAATAAAAGAAGCTAGAGAAGTAGGTTTAGAAATTAGTGATGAAAAGACAAAATACCTAATAGTTGGACGTCACTCTGAAAATAATGATTTAGATACTAATTATTTAAAAGTTAGGGAGCATAAATTTGAAAAAAAACTACAACATTTAAATACCTGGGAGTGACTATTGAAAATGAAAATAAAGACGAAGTGGAAATAAATGCCAGGTTACTTCTTGGGAACAACTGCTATTGGTCTCTCAAAACATTACTCAATAATAAGTTACTGTCAAAGAAAACAAAATCAAAACTGTACAAGATAATAATACAACCAGTAGTACTTTATGGATCGGAAACCTGGACAGTAACGAAGAATCAAAAGAAAAAATTAATAGTTTCTAGTTTTTGAGAAAAAAATATTAAGAACCATCTACGGTCCTATCAATGAAAATGGTGTGTGGAGGATCAGGACAAACAAAGAGCTCTGGGAACTATACAAAGATTCTGATATAATATCCCAATTAAAAAGTAGAAGACTAAGGTGGGCTGGACATGTAAAGAGGAGAGAAGAAGATTCAATGTTAAGAATGGTGTTAGAGAGGCAACCTCAAGGAAAACGACCACTGGGACGACCTAGGCTTAGGTGGCAGGATCAAGTGAGAAGGTAATAAAGATGAGAGCAGAGGCAGAATGGATGGAAGATAGGGAGCGATGACGACTTGTTGTTGGTGAGGCCAAAAACCTACAGAGGTTGGAGTGGCCACATAGGTAAGGTAAGGTAATTTAAGGGATTTTCCTGTACACGTAAGTAAAGTCTCCTTCTCTGCTGGTTTTCCCGTCTCTACTGTCAGTTCCCTGTTTCAGCGGCACAGAACCACTGCCGAGTCCTGCGCAGCTGCGCGAAGTCAACTCCAGGTTCCAAGACCAAGTTCCTGTGCTGACTGCCGTCGTAACTCCAGGATCAGTCGTGTTTTACACGTTTGCAGACATTGACCTTCCTGTGGATACAACATCGACTCAATGACCCCAGCCCTGGTACAATACTGACAGTTGCACATTCAGTTTGTCTGGAAATCATTGGCATTAAGTCGGATATCATTTTTTTTTTTTAGTAAATCAGTTAACAAGTCTAGTGTATACTCGTCCAGAATGTTTGGTTTCAGTTCAAGATTTTTTTAATCCTTTATACAATCGAGGCAGAGCCTTGTAAATCTTTTTTGAATCAAGAGTTAACCTGAAAGAATCCAAATCAATTTATTTAATACATATTTAAACTTTACGGATATTTTAAAAGAATTTGCTAGTTGAGAAGACTAGTTTGTAAAATATGTTTTTATGCTTTAAAATATGTTTTAAAATAGTTTTAAAATATGTTTTTTTCAATGCAAAACAAGGTAAATATAAGATACTCTATATACTTTATTTTACTGCCACTCAAAATTAGTTGATTGTTGTTTCAAGAGATCCTATTTTATCAAAAATTATGAATTTATAAAGACACTTAAATAGTTTTATGATAAATAAAGGATTTTAATAATGCTGTCAATGCATCATTCCTACATTAAAGTGAATAAATACACAACACTTAATGTTCTATCTATTTTATCTTTATTGCAAAATTAACTGACACAATAAAAAAATAAAATATAGTTACATTATATTAAAGTTATATAAAAATAATATAATTTTTTTCTATCTTGGCTAAAAACTGATGTGGTAGTAAATAAGGGAATGTCACCTTAGATTGAAATTTTTCAATGTAAAATACATACAATTTTATTAGGTTTACTGAGTTTTTAATTTGTATATTCATTTCTTTACCTATTTCTTATTTAGCGCCAAAATACATTGAAAATCTCTCTGCATGGCGATTAATGTATATTTTGTACAGGAAAAATAAGTTTCATAATGTTTTTAATATGTGAAGTTATGATTAACATTTGACTTTAGGCGTTTACAACCAATGTTTTGTTATAGTTTTTTCTTTTTATTATAAACTAGTTAAAAAACTTTTTTGTTAACTGATTTAGGGTACCTTTCAAATTAACAAATAATTTTCTGTTTCTTACACATTTACTGATGTAAATATTTTGTATGGATTTTTTTATTATTATTTTAATGATAAGATCTCTGTGTATAGTTGTTGCTGTAAATTATTATGGGAATGCTAATAAAAATGTTTTAGTAAATCTATCTTTTAATTTTCCTAGGATATACGAGGGCTATTCAGAAAGTAAGGAACGTTTTCGTCTTACGCCGTTGTACGCCCGCGTATCGAATATATCCAGCCGTGACCCTTGGAGCACCGTCGCGCCGCCCGTTTTCTTTATATTTAAATTCAAAATGGCCGCTTCCGTAAAAAGTCCCGTCAGTTGCGAAGTGCGATCGGTAACACGGTTTTTGTTGACAAAAAACTTAAAACCGATAAAGATTTATCGAAAAGTGCGTGGAAGTATGGGAACAATGTCTTGAATGAAAGTTCTGTGCGTAAGTTGTGTATTCAGTTACAAATGACCGAACCAATGTTCTTGATGAGCAGTGGAGTGGACGACCGAGCGTTGTGACTGACGAACCGGTCACTAAAGTTGACAAGAAGATCCGTGAAAACCGCTGCTCCACCATAACGAAGCTTTTGTTATTTTTCCCTCAAGTTTCACGGACTTTGCTGTGTTGAAATTGAAAGAATAAAAATCGATAAATCTCTATCGGTTTTTAGTTTTTTGTCAACAAAAACCGTGTTACCGATCGCACTTCGCAACTGGCGGGACTTTTTACGGAAGCGGCCATTTTGAATTTAAATATAAAGAAAACGGGCCGCGCGACGATGCTCCAAGTGTCACGGCTTGATAGCCACTGAGGCCCCGAGCACTCTCATACCCTAATATATTCGATACGCGAGCGTACAACGTCGTAAGACGAAAACGTTCCTCACTTTCTGAATAGCCCTCGTACATGGAAGTACGTAACTAGTAAGAATAAATTATATTAATAAACTGAACATTGACTTAAAATAAGAGTTGTATTGTTTTAATATCAGAGTACCAGGGGGACCGAGCTTAAGCTCGGTAAAATTATAAATTTAGTTCTCACACAAAGCTCGTTCGCTCCGCTCACTCGTCCTCTTCCATTTTGGTATAATTTTCTTAAACTACAGGTTAAAGATGTAACACATTGGTTTATATCTACAGTTATCAGCTGATTTTTGTTCAATCAATAAAATCTCCATAAGGATAACATGGAAACTTTGATGGGCTCTAGCGCGAAAACCGGATTTTTCCCAGCTATGGGACCAGTTCCAATCGATTTCTGGTGGCCAAAACCCCCATATTCAATAAAAAAATCAAAAATCCTTGGAGCGAAAAAAAACTGCCCGGACAAACGGAGCTTGTTTTAGAGTATAAGATATAAGAATAAGATACAAGTTGTTTGATCATGAAGGTAGACTTTATTGGATAATCTTTTACACCACGCTGTTTGTTTTTTCTGGGTAATCTTAACTTCGCCGGACAGCTAAGTAAGCAGCTCTCTTGTTTCACAGTATGGGCCGTCTATAAATTACTTCATCTGAAAATAGGGGGGCGGGGTCCAGATTAAAAATGACGGTAGGGTGATGTGCAAAGGGAGGGGGGTCGGCTTTATTGAGATTTTTCTGCAAAAAAAAACATAGATTTTGCATTATATACTGCATAAATTAATGCAAACTTATGTTATTTCAATAGAAAAATCTCAATAACTCCGTTATTTGTTGTCAGATCCTTACAAACTTGGTATCATTGTTTGGATAAATTAACTTGTCAACTTTTTCCGTCTCAAATAAAATTTTGATAAAATTTGCCGTTTGTGAAAAATTTGAGTTTAAAATTTTAAATTGGCCACACTCATTTTGAGAACACACATTGGACAAAAAGAATTTTTTTCTGAGAAGTACGACTATTGTGTTAAAAGGCCTATGCAGAAGATGAAGTAAATTCATCAATTTGTTATGGAGATAAAAATTATTACGTTTAAAAAACAAAAAGGTGGCTAGCAGCTAAACGAAGGATTTTTGGACATATGTTTATATGGCCTTTTTTGTTTATTTTCATGTGTAGAATCAGCTCCCAAAATGTCTGCACTTCCTCGTGAATCACCCTGTATATTTCTATATGTTAACCTGTTAAATCAGATTTGGAAGTGGTAAAATAAAAATTGGACATTAGCTTTAAATTAATATTTTATTGTACATCAGTAGTGTGGTTTGTAGAAAAATAAAATTTGTATGAAACAGAACAGAATTTTTAAAACTTTACAATACTTGCATTCTAAACAGATCTAAATATCACATAGCTAGCTGTTACTTAACTATATTCTAAATGATAAAAACTTCAACCAATTGTCTTATGCTTATTAAGGGGTGAATCAAAACCAAAATCAATTTAAGTTACCAAACAAATTCAATTAGCTGTTAATCATTCTGCTTTCACTAAAAAAGCTTTTGTGTCGCTAAGCTTAAAATTTGACATTCAATTATGATTATATTTTGCATAGTAAATAAAACTTTACTTAATAGCACATTAACTTAGTTAAAGAAATATAAGGTACTCGTGTTATCTTACAATTTAAAATGCAACTTAAAAACCTAAATAGTCATAAATTAAATATAAATGTTTATGTACAACTACATACATTGACTTAAATATTATTTTACCAAGCGGCAAGAGTATTAAAACTATTGAATGGACGAATCATGTTTTTAATATCAATTACATTAATTTTAGTATTGTAATTTTTTTTAGTTTTTATTAAAACCCAATACTTAAAAGGATTGATTTTAGGGTTGTGCATTGAGTAGTTAGTGGAGGAGTCCACTAATCCTCCAAATACAGTAGAGCCGCATAAACCCAGACTTTGATAAAATTTTGGATAGCTCGAGAAGCCTGCCTGATGTTTATTTTTTTTTTTTAAACCTCCACTGCCCGTCACCATGGGCCAATAGGCCTATGCGGTGATCTAAAGACAGCACGGCATTAAGTCACATAGGCTAGCCAGAGGTGACCGCTCATGTTTATGCGTGTAATGTCGTCGCCCGGGATCGAACCGGGGACCGCTGGCTTGTGAGGCCAGAGCTCTACCACTGAGCTGCTGCTCCCGTAACTTGTTTCTAGGCGCTCAGTGCCATGGCATCCACCACAGCACGATTTTGCGCTTCGGTATTTCTTCAAGTTTGTTTTAACACATGAGGTATAAGTTTTTAGTTTATGCATTAAGTACGTTATGCAATAAATACTGTTTTTTTTTTTTTCACAGGAATAACGTAAACTAGTCATACTTTTTCTTATGTTTACTGATTTCCTGATAACCTGTAATTTTCACAAATCACTCAATCCACATCAGTCCGGGCTTGCGGGCCTCTACTGTTTAAAAAATAATGATTGTAATACCAACTTAACATTTTTTAATAAAACACAGTAGCTTTCATATTTTTTGTTAAAATTTAATGTTAAAATAACTTTTTATGGCAAATACAAGTAATCTGGTTAGTATTACAACCATTATTATCCTTTCTCTCTTCCGGTTGTTGTTACATGAGCCAATAGGAAATAATTGGATTTCAAACTCGATTCTTAAAGTTATTTGTTACCTGCACATCAGCGCACCCCATGTTAATTTAAATACTTATGAACACTGTCAACACTAAAAAGGAGTCTGAATTTGACGTAGGTAAGTAACGAAACTTAAGTAATTAGTGGAGTAACTTATTCTAGTTAAAATCTAGTTAACCTAGTAATAAATAATCAATGGGAGGACTAGGATTCTAAGTAAGGCAAGAGATTAAAAAACAATAAGATAAATAATTAAAAAATATGTAACAATAAATTAATAAATAATATTAAGTTAACAAAATAACGTACATTTGTGTTCTAGCTATCAACGTTTTAAAATGATAAATTAGTGACTGTGTCAGTACATACAAAAATAAGATTAAGGATAACGCCATAGAAAAAAAAATAAAGATTGCATTTTTCATTTACACTTAAAATTAATTCAAATCAGATTGTGCTTATTGGTGAAATTGCATGTTTACTAGAATTTTCATGGCAAAGGGCAATTAAATTTTAAGGAAAGTTTTGTAAAATGGCAAAAAAATTCACAAATTAAAAATTACCATTATTTGTACCATACTAATGGACTATACTCAGTTCATGGAGTTTATGGGCATAATTATTATGGTACATTTTATGGCACCCTAGAGTTTTGCTAATTCAACCCATTAAACCAAAACTCAATTAGTTACAAAAAAAATGCTAAGTTAAAAATCTAAACAAATCATTTAACATTATTAAGGAAGAACGTTTATATTTGAAATTCTTTAATATGAAAAATTGATTACACTAAACTGCAGTCACAGTAGAAAACTGATTCAGGCTGACTGATCAGTCCACTGTTCAAATTTTTTCGATTATACAAAATTTAATATTAAAATCTAAGATTGTAATGTATTAGATTGGATCCGCAAAACTCTAGCGTGTTTGCACCCTTCTTACTATGTATTAAAATTGAATTGAAATCATGAGAAGCAAAGCTTAGGATGTGTCACAGGTTGGGTTCAGCGCCTGTAGGCGGGTCTAGAGTACGGCCCCCGTCCCTTCTCCTCTTGTAGTAGTTGGTAGTAACTGAACACCACCAGCCATAGATACACGTAGATAGCTGCGGAAAAGTTCAGTATGATCAAATATTGGAAATTCATTCATAGAAAAATTATCTACGCTAAACTTTGGAAAAATGCTATCCTCACCAAACCATTACTGAGAGTGTAAAAAAAGAACTATTCATTGATACAATGACAAATAACAAATTTCAAAAATGTTTTAGCTTTTCTCAATTAAATCGCTATTTGACATTTATCTTTTTCACTAAACATTTCTTTACAGATTTTTATATTTTATTAAGTTTAAACTGGCTTTGGCCTTCTAAGGTTAAATACTACCTCAGTTTTGGCAAACTGTCAGCAGTTAGGTATGAATACCATCTGTTTGAATACTGAGTCATACATAAGAGGGCTTGGTATTTTTCACTCAGTTCCACATCATATTTTATGAACGACCTTATCAGCGCAATAAAGTCACAGATAACATAATGCTTTCGTTTCAAAGTTAGAAAAGATTTCTCTCATGTAAAGTTTTTCCTAATCAAAGTATTTTTATAATATTCTATAACTCTTTTAAGAGGGTGATCTAAACATATTATTTTTTCCAGTGTAACTTTAATCCAACTCAACTTCTTAGGTGTAGTGAGACCTGTACACTAATTACAAATATCAAAATAATATATATAAAGATCGTAAATAATAATGCAATCATCTCTTGGCAAAACAATAATAAAATAGATTTACCCCTGAGAAGTCAATATGTTTAGTAAATAACTCAGTTTAAGGAAGTAGGAGAAACATTTCAGTAAAACCACTCCCCCAACTAAACATTCTTTTTTAACACTTACAAATACCATGGAGTTAAGTACGATACTAAAAGTTTAAAAAAATATAAAAATTCAAACTTTTTTTTGGTATTTTTCTTGAAGGACATAAAAAGCACTATCAATCATCAAGCTAACACATACGCCCTCTAACTGATGCAGCACATGTGGCATCTTAGTTAAAATATTTTTTCCGTGCACCAATTACGTTTTCTTCTAAAAGTACCAGGGAGACCTCTCATATGCTCTGTAAAATTATTACTTTCGTTTTTCACACAATGCTCGTTCGCTCCGCTCACTCGCCAGGCTGAAGGGTGCTGCACTTTGGTATAATTTTCCTAAACCTCATGTTAAATACGTAACACATTGGTTTATATCTACAGTTATCAGCTGATTTTTGTTAAATTTAAAAATCTCCAATAGGATAACATGGGAACTTTGAAGGGCTCTAGTATGCAAACCAGATTTTTCCCAGCCATGGGACCAACCCCAATCGATTCCTGGTGGCCAAAATCTCTATAATCAACAACAACAACGAAATCCTTGGAGAGAAAAAAATTTTTGCCCGTACAAACATTGCTTGTTTTAGAGTATAAGTACCAGGTTAACCGAACCTTGCTCGTTGCTTTTAATTCACTTTTGTTATAGTGTCATGGTAATAAAGCTATAACATTTCCACCAACAAACAACTATACCTCTTCACAGTTGACAGCTGTTTCAAAAAGACTGCTTAACATTGATGTTCCTTAATTTTTGTTTACCTTTCGTTGTTATTTCGTTGCTTCATTACCAAAATAGCAACACATAAGACCAATGTAAAAAATTACAATTTTTAACTTGAAATTTTGACCAAATTTGATTTTTCCTGGGATTGGGGCTGTTTCTAAACTTCTTTTTGGGCCAATAACTCAAATGCAAAGTTTAAGCAAAATCTAACAGCTAGATTTCGAGATCGTGGAACACACATCCCGTCAGACATTGCTCGTATAATAGTATAGGATTTAAGTTTGAAAGCCCATACGTCAAAGTCTTAACAATAAAAGGATTTAATGACTTAAAATAACGATTCTTCTTTAAAAACGCTTTAAGATGATACCAAATAAGGTAGGTAACTAATGTTTAAAATGGTGTTTTAACGACACAATAATAAATAAGAAATTTAATATCTCCCTCTCTCTCGTACTATGTTTAGGCCTACTCCTCTGGCGCTATCTCTATTTGGAGTGCTCAAGTTCAGTTAACAGCGCTCCTAGCGAAAAAATTGTTTGCTAATTTTTAACATGGGATGTGACCTTCTTTACGTTTTTCTATTCATTGCACATACGCCCTCTAACCGATACAGCACATGTGGCTATCTCTATTTGGATTCTCAAGTTCAGTTAACAGCGCTCCTAGCGAAAAAATTGTTTGCTAATTTTTAACATGGGATGTGACCTTCTTTACGTTTTTGTATTCATTGCACATACGCCCTCTAACCGATACAGCACATGTGGCAACTTAGTTTAAACATTTTTTCGTGCACCAATTGCGTTTTCTTCTAAAATTAAAAGAATTGATTTTTTTAAAACTAAGAAGTAACTCACCAACGCTGGACAGTCCGAACAAGAGCCAGAGGCAGGCCCCGAACGCCTGTTTGTGCATGAAGAAGACGACGGCCGTGTAGATGACGGAGATGGCCAGTCCGATGGCCAACATGATGGCGAGGATGACCCACGGCAGCATCATGAACCGGTTTCGCTGTAAACATTATAAACCGGTAAACAAATAATCTTGTAGCATAAATAAACACTTGAAAAAGGTTATTTTCCAAAAACTTCTTCTGGATAATTTTTTTTCAAGTACACCTTGTTGGATTATAGAAGATCATGGATTACTGGAGGTATAAGTTATAAACGTTTTTTTAACTTATCATAAAAGAGCAAAAGGAGGTACAAACTTTGAATGGGTTAAAAACAACAAACCAAAATTAATAGAAATGTTGATTTGTTAATTTTTTCAAAATAAATGTTTTAAATGTATCATCATTGACTATGTTTTACAAGCCTGAATAGATTTCTAATAGCATAGGTATGTTTGAAACCAAACAATTCAGTGCCGCGATCTTCTGAAGCGAACATGGAAGTAGAAGTGATATAGGTTAGAAGAGTGGTAATGCACTTCTTAACCAATGATGAAACCTTTTATAATTGAGACTTGTGTTATGTCTATTTTGCGATAAAGTAAATCCAGCTCAATAATTACACCATCAAATGAAACGGCTCTTCTAAATTTATGTATAAAATAAAATGCATTGGACGAGAAGAAGTCTATTCACATTAGTGTATATTGTCAATTGTATTACAAGAACACTTTGCACACGTAGAAAAAATATCCTATGAAAAAATATTACTGCCAGGGCTAGTCAGATTGTACTACGTGTTGGACCACAGAATGATGAACTAGCAAGAATCTACTGTATTTCTTTTGGGTAAATTTTTTCCCAAGTGAATATTCTGGATCAATGTTGTACACATTATTCACAGAAGTGTTTAAACAAAATATTTTTTCAAAATATTTTTTACAAAATATTTACAAAATAAAAATACAAAATATTTTTTGTATTTTTCAGCCTGATAATTTTGGTAGTTAACAATGTTGGAATGGAATAATCAATACATTCTAAATGTATCCATTAAAAAAAGTACCAAGTTTGGAAAAGAGTTAAAGCAAATATTTGTAAAAGAAAAGAGTAAAACCAGTCATATACAATTGTACAAGGTTATTCTTTATTAATAAACTGTCCACTCTGGGAGAATCATGTTTTAACTATCCTTCCAAAATGAATGTGTAAACCTTCTTGCTTGCTTCCAACCCAATACACTTTGAACAAAGTGGACTTTAATGTTGTATAAGTACCTACACTTATTTTACCAAGAGAACTAGTTTGGCAAATATCTTGCACAAAGATTATCTATGTGCCCTGGAGTGTTATAAACTGGTTTCATATTAAAATGTCCATCACGGCTACAGCCCACTTGCTTGAAACTGCCTAATTCACTGCTCTTAATCCGCGTCCGCACTGGCCGAACATTCGAGGCGAACACGAAAAATCAACAAACATTCCTAACGAACAATTACCAGCCATATGATTTACATTCTAAAAGGTTAGCAACGAACAAACAAAAGTTTGGAAGAACTCTGTTCGGCGAACATGTTCGGTCAGTGCGGACACGGCTTAACAGACATTTTTTTTTAACAGATGTTTTAAAAACACTGACCTTGAGAGCTCCAATGATGAGAAGAACAGATATCAGCATCGTCATCACCAGATTTATGGCAAGAATGATTTTCACTGGAATAAAAAACTATTATAAGTACAAAAAATGCCCATTTTAATATACAGTACTATGCAACCTATATTATTTCCATTTATAAAATAATTTTGTAAAACCTTTTAGTCTTTGGAGGAAACATTTTTAGAATTCAATATTGGATTACTGGCCGTTGCCAATGTTTTACAAACGTTTACCACTCATATGACATATATAAAAAAAAACTTTCTTCTTGAAATACTAGTTGTCATTTTCTTAAATTATGCATTTGTAAGACATTTGATGTAGAAATATACTTGATACAACATTAGCAGATTAGTTTTATAAGAAAAAATATTATTTCCCAAAAAATTCAAGCATGGAGATTTTTTTCAAACTTGAACTTTCTGGTGGTAAAGTGATAAAACAGATGACCAATTTAATGATAATGGTGGTGGCCATGTGCTAAAGTCATACAATATTATTGTGGTCCATTGATTAACAAGGTGTAGGTTCTGTCCAGGAGCGCTTTCGTCGTCTCGACAATAAAAAGGCAGTTGAGAATGTTGAGATGACTAAAGCACTCCTGCCCAAAACCTCCAAAGGGTGCTCAATGGACCACAATCACTAAGATTATGTGAAAATGGATGTTGATCTAGGAACCTAAAGAATAAACGGCTTGAGATTCACTAAGATTATCAGGATTCATTTTTAAGACAATTTTAAGACCTGATGAAATTTTCTGTTCATAAAATTAGTCTAAAGCTGTAGTTTGTTCCAGTCTAATAGCCTGCATGCTTCTTCACGCCATGTTGTTAAACCATTGTGAAGCAAGTCGTGAAGAAATTTGGAGGCCGAGTAGTTATTGTGCCACTCTCAGCAGGGAAAAATTCTCTCCCCTCAGCCCTCACTACCTTGGTGTCCCACAAGAGATTAAAAGATATAGTTAAAAAATGGACCATTACATTGAGAAGAAAGGGTTAAAAATAATAGAGTAATTTTTCAAACGTAGGCTACTTACCAATATTTGATGGTAACGTGTCTATAACGATGGTTTGAAGTTTTACATCTGTGACCAAAATGAAGACGAGCGTGACTGCACCGATTACCTAAAAACACACGATGTGTTAAACTGATTCTGAAGTAACGGAGGTTTTGTACATTTACAGTAAACAAACACTAAAATTTGTAAGAGCCTTTACCTGGTGGTATGAATCAAAAGGTGTGTACAAAGATTTTTAGGGCGAGTTAGATAAGGGTAAATTATACCCAACCGACGCGCACCCTCCACCATGTAAAAAGCAAACACACTCAATGGACCCTATTTGATTACTATTATCCAAATTTCTATGCCTCCATAGGTTGAAACTTAAACTGCACTTGCCTATGAAATGTAGGTAGTAATTAACATTATGTGAGCATTTTTTTATAAAAGAAATTTTGACACCTAGGGACCTGTGAAATAAAAATCACAATTATAGAGCAATTTATGAGATTAAACTAATAAAAAAACTCTTCCATTTTCGAACAAAAATTTGTTGAGAATACTTTGTTGTTTATTAATCAAACAATCAATAATATAACAGGTTTGATTTTACAGGGCTTTTGGTATTAAATTTGCCTTTAAAATTAAAGATAAATGTTTTTGACCAATATTAAAGCCGTAGTGGATGTTTGAAATTTAACATTAGTCTAATAAAATAAAAAAAAAAAAAAAACAGGGTAGCTGGTACTGCAGACAGTTAATTTAAAATATTGATTCTTTTGGCACTGTTAATAAACTGTATCTTAAAATGTTTGAATTGTTAATTAAATAGTTTTATGGATTATTTTATGATCTGAAGGTAATAACTCGCTCCCTTCGCACTTACCACCCCCAGAGCTCCGCTGATGATTGTGCCCACTTTGAGGGTTGCGCACCCGCAGCAGGAGTTTAACATAGGCATCTGAAAACAAACAATGAAAATCAGCAAGAAAATGAGAACAATGTGAAGGTACACAATGTTCTAGATTGTTGTTGGTGGATAAGGAGACCTTGGCCGAACCGTTGAGCACGTCTGCCTCTAATGGGCATTTTGCGCAAGCCCCCGGATGGATGGGATATTGAAGGAAGAGAAAGGGTGAGACACGGGACTGTCCACTCATGTTCCAGTTAGGGGTTTCTATGCCCGTCGCATTCCTCACCCCCTGCTGTCTTGTACATATGTTCCAGCTAGGGGTTTCCATGCCCATAGCAGTTCTCCTCACCCCCTGCTGTCTACATATGTTCTAGCTAGAGGTTTACATGCAGTTCGCATTAACTGCCCTCTTGAACATGAATGGATAATGAAGGATGTTCTAGATATTGCAAAAGGAGATATTTTTTTATAAAATATGTCACGACCCTTCATTGTAAAAGGTAAATCTAGTCAAGATACTAATACCTATATATTAAAAGGTTTTATCTAGTCACCTTTTAGGGTTATTACAATGGAAACAAATTATTTCAAACTTACTATGCAGTAGTACCGATAGCATGGGACACACCTTAAGGGTACTTCCAATTTATTGGAAAAATGTACCTGTATAAGAAAATATATAACTGCAGTGTACTTATATTATAGTACAATTCACGAAAATAGTCCGATGAGAGTCGATGCATTGTTGCCAGATTTATTCTAAGACACATTTTTATACTGTATTACACATGGTAAACATAACAAAAAATGACAACATTGCAGGGCGAGAGGGGGTGAGGGGGGACACAGCTGTTAAAATTTCCATCGGACTATTTTCGTGCATCTTACTAAAGTACTTCATATCAATACTTTGTTTTGCATGCCCCCCTCCCCCCATAATTAAAAAACAATTTTGTCACTTTACACCTAAGGTGCAGTATATGGGCCATTGCTGGTACTAAAAAAAAATCTTTAACATGAAGAAATGTTCTACTCTACTACTGTACAATTCTTTTGCACAGAATCTCACATGTTTACAGACTTTGTAGTCTGTATAACATAGCTACAAACAGGCAAATAATTAATTGCAATATAACATTGGCTATAATATAATAACATAATTATAAATAATATTGGCTCACAAATCTTACTCTTTTCCATGTTTTAATTATTTGTATTAAGTTTATTAATTTTTCTTTCAACCGAAATCGCTCTGAAATTTGTGCGGTGCTAATAATTAAAATTGTTAATACAATTTACCACTTGTAAATTGCTTGATGCAAAGACAGTCATTTCAATAGGCCAAAACCATATTAACATTATTTTTTGATAGATGAAGTGAAATATATAAAAAATTGAGTAAAAAATATGAAATATGTTGATAATGCTCAAATAACTCACTATCATTGTCTCAAATTTTTTTACAAAAATTAGTTCCACTGCGCGCAATTCAAATGCCTTGTTGACATCATAGTAAAGTAGGGGGATTGAGAAAGGGAGATGGACAGATTAATAAAGAGGGGGGGGGGAGACGTAGAGACGAGAATGTTGGCAAACTCAGCTGCTAAATATAGTCTCAACATCAGCCGGCCTTGGACCACAGACCACCGAGTGGAGAGTGTTGCAGGCGGTCAAAGGCGTTTGAAACTACACAAAACACCACTATTAGTTCACTGGCCTCGACTTCAAACGAGGTCTTGTTTTCGGTCTTTTATGATTGTGTAAGAACAAGATGCTTTTGAAACATGTTAAACGTTCAAAGGCATATGCAGTTCTGTAAATAACTTTAATTTTATGTAAGTTATAGATGTTTCTTACTTTTGTATACGGTAGAGTGTAAAACCTACACTGTAATTGATTTGGTGAGGTAATAATTATCGTATGGCTTTTAGTGGAGGGAGATCAGCAATTAACTGATAGTTCTCCTCGCCTGAAATGCCTGCACTTTTTTGTTTTCTATGCAGGTGTACCAACGGCTTAACGTGACTTCCGAACCACGGGAGCGGCCTAACGATCTTTTTGTACCCGAGCCGGGAATTGAACCCGGGCCCGCTGAGTGATAACCCAGAGCTCTACCACTGAGCTACGGCCGCTGATTTGGTGAGGTAATGCCAATAGATTGTACCGGTATTAAAAATACATTGTACAGTATAATTTTCAATCGTTTTTTCCCAATTCTATATCTTCATATATGCATTTTACAAATTAAACTAGGCTACTTATACTAATATATTTAACAATCCCTTTACTATATGTATAGATCATTTTGTCAGTTCTTTGTAGTGTTTTAACTGTGAATGAGAAAAAACTTATTATGGTTATTACCGCAACAATCTCAGTTGGTATTATAAATTATATGTACACCTCACAGAAAACATTTGTACTTATACATTAAAAATTATATAGCCTGGCCTTGAAAGGTCATTACCGACAATAATAATATTTGAAACTTTGTTTTTTGAGTGGTGGCATTACTGGCATTCCTCCAATGAACGCTCGGTTTTATGAACAGTTGCTAACCTCAACCAAAACCGAAACCAAAACCCAAACCCTAAAACCCAAACACGCGCTCGAGCGCTGTAGAAGAATATCAGTTCCCGGCAATATCAGATATCAGGTTTGGAAACTTAATACTGTGTGGTTTACGTGGTTTACTAAATACTCTCTCTCTAAATTTCTATTTTTAGTTTGGGGAGATTTGAAGCATTGACTATGTACACTGACGTGAATAGACAATAGACTTCACATCCAACGCGTTTTGTTTGATACCAAAACTTGGAAAGTTGGTGTACGCAGCGCCAGATTTGCTGCAATCAATGTTGTTTTTGTTGTTATTCAGCTAGATTTTGAAAAACACTTTACCAAAACATAAACATACGCCTCAGTTGTAAAATGTTTCATCCTTGGTTGAGAAGAGTGGTAGTACTGATTTATTTATCATATGTCAATTGTACGCGCCGCTGAAGATCGCACCACGCACAGTCAATAGGTTTCAAACAAGGCAATTGTAATTGCCTTGGGTTTCAAAACACGCCTATGCTATGAAAAGTCTATACGTTAGTACTGTATATAGTTAAAGACTGAAGTGTCACATCAATCTTGAACTAATTAATTAGATATTTTAACTAACTCAAAAATTCAACGGATGAGGGAAAAGGGGCAAGAAGTATTTTGAACTATATAATAGTGTTCAATTCCCATACAGCCAGCCGATTTTGTAAATGGGCTCAGGTGCGCAAGAGGTTTTAGAGGTTAGTTGGGGGCGCAAGCAAAAGAAAATATTTTAAATCGGGCGCCAAAGGAATCCTTCCCACACGATTTTCGATTCCGTTTTCACTCATGACTCATCACTGCACTGCCACTGCCCGCGTGTTGCTACGAGTACTTTGCTCGTTGACAATTTATCTTTTTTTGTCAGTTCGTTTTTTTTCAATCGCGTGAAACACATGTCTCGCTGCAGTTGGCTTATGACTGAGTTTATTGACTTTTATGCTAACTATTTTATTATGATTGTATTTATGTTCGATTTTCGTTTATTATAAATCGCAAGAATCATAGAACCACATGCTTTTTGTAAACTTAGTAAGAAAACAAGTGACAAGGACACAATAAAACTAGCCATTCTCATTAGCCATTATTATATTGCAAATAAGTGTGTAAAATCGTCAAATTCCTATGACATGAGAGTAGTTTTATTTGGTGATTCATGTCAGGGGGAGGGAGGGGCGGAAATATTCCTGTCACCCATATTCAAACCGCGCGCCTGCATACAACGATTTTAGTTTAAAGCTATACTTCTGGCCTACTTTATAAGTAGGCCTAACGGTAACAGATTATATAGAACTATTGTCTCTAAGAGGCCTAGGACACATTGAATTTAATGCTCAGTAGAGACGGACGTTTGTGATAAAGCCAAAACAGCAGAGAAAATCAGACAATTGCACTTTGATAAATTCGCCATGCAAGGATAAAGAAACTTCTCCCTGCACTAAACTCTCACCTAGCTTGTCCTTATCGTATAGTACCACAGACTGACAGACTAACTACCCTTCCGTTTCTGTAAGGGTGCTAAATTGTTCGTTAATAGCACTTGATTTTGAATTTACTTACATTCCATGAATTCCAAACTGTAAAATCTCAATAGTTGTACCGGCTGAACAACTATTGTATTGTCTCCGTAATATAGCTTTAGTACTTATTATCCCGATGATACAACTGTTTAAAACTAAATAAATTTAATAAAAGGGTAGCTTTTGGATGGAAAAATCGCTAACACAACAATTAAGAACAATGCATTCTACTCAATGAAAGTAAACTGTGCGAATTACATGACAGTTATTCAATTAATTACGATTCTATCAATATTGACTTGATAGGCCTAGAGTCTGTGAACACCAGTCTCTTTCAAGACGACGCGGAAGACGAAAACAAAAAGATATGGAACAGATCGTTGATGCGTTTAAAGTTGATTGTACCAACCGGAAACCGGAAATCGGCTGCTTCGCTCGGTTGAACATAGTAAATAAACACCTTAAGTCATTATCAAACATGGACAGTGTCTTTGATAAAATTACTAGGCTAACAGTCAAACATTTGATGAGCTGAAATACTGAACACACGACAAATATTTTTAAATTCAAATAATGAAGGTACTGCACTTAGAAATTTGTGAAAAATAAATATTTATGGGCATTCAAAACAAACACTGGTTTATTTTTGCAGCACATGTTATATTAGTATTGCTCATGAAATAAAATTAACACGACTAAATCAATGAATTCTGGTAATGTTTTACTTTAGCTTAATTTAATGGAGGCCTAGTAGCTTATTTATATCAATTAAAACGCGAAAATCTACTAATAAATTGGTTATTGGTTAAATTTGAAATCAATAGTACAAATATAGCCTATATAGATGTTATATAAAGCCTAGAATAAATAATAAGAAATAAAAATAGAAGGAAACTTTAACTACACATTTTTTAACTTGATTAAAATGTACCTGTACACTTAAAACAGATCAACCTTTTTCGCCTCTAACAAATTTTATTCTGCTATACAATTTAACTGTATGCTATTTAGTGTTACAGTCTTGTAACTATTTTATACAGCCTGATTTGCTAATTATAGTTTAATTGTTGTGTCATAATATTTTACAGACAAGAATAATTTTCGTATTAAAATTGTTCATGCTATAAAATTCTTAGAAAAACTAATAATACTAACTCATCAACAATACGTATATCTTTGAAATGATATAGTAAAGATTTTTTTCCAGCAATTACAATAAGTTTCTTAGTAAAACAGGGACATAAAATGTATTGAATGCCTATAACACATTGGGAGATAGGAAGTAATTTCTAACACAATGTTGGTGTTAGTTCACAGATAAACAGGCATAGCAATTTTCATATTTCTTACCCTTTTCATGGCTTGAGACATTATTTCCAAACAACCCGATAAGGGTCACACAAAGAAGCGCACACGTAAGCCCGTACGCGCCGACTGGACTGATTTTTCGTCAATGAAGTCATAGGTTTAAATTCGTCCGCCCCTCTCCAAAATAACTTAAATCAGCTGTTGGCACGAAAATAGGCCACACAACCTGCAAAGATTGAATCTTCAGAGTTTGATTGGCCAATTAACATGTTGGAATTGATTGGAGCATAGTCCAATCGCACATATATGAGATGTTTTTGTGTTTGAATGTATACACAGAGATGCTATTGAATTTAAAAATTGGTTCCTAATGAAGTAGATTAATGTTTTACAAATAAATATTAAATATGAATTTATTAATTTCCTGTATTGTTTAAAATATAAGATTGTTCTTAAAAATAATGCACAAGAAGAGCTGAATATCTATACTTATTTTATACGCTAAGACTTTTTTTCTAAAGAGAACTCTTCCTACAATTCTCAATCGATTTTCAACTTTTTTGTCGTTGGAAAGGGCTTGGTCTGTAGTTGTTTCCGTCAAAAGTTGGAGAATCGGAGTTAAAATAAGGACTCTATCCACAAATTAAATTTGAAATTTTCCCATTAGAATTGGGATCGGGTTGAGCATTTTGAACATCTGTGATTACTGATATTGAATTGTTCCGATGCCATTGACCTAACTAATGTAAGATTTTGATATTTAATGTAGTTAGTTGATGTATGTAACTAAATGTAACTTTTGCAATGTATCAAAATAAATTGCTCGATTTCGAGCAACAAGTACACTAGTTGTTATTATTGTGGATATTTCCTATCAGTGATTAGTAAAAAAAATTCACGACGTTTCGCTATATGGAATTTGTGCTATGGACTTCTCCATGTTCGCCTGGTATGTTTTACTATTGTTATGTTTAAGTTTAAGGTATCTCTTCCACCTGAAGATGGTATCAGATTCCGATCACGAAACGTCGTGAATTTGTTTTTACTAAGTAATCAGTAATGGAAAACATACGCAATAATTTAGCCTACTAAACAATAACATTTACACGCCATCACCAACAAATAAAGTTAAACATCATGTTGAAATTTTTTAAAATAACTTTATAACTTTTAAAATTAGGCCTGGGCTATTTATGACTCAGATGCAAAAAGTAACAGCATATCGTTTGTACACTAGCCAACATACAACTCATGTCACTCATATAAAATGCTTGGTGACCGCGTATTTCTAAGTAAACTTACAGTTTGTAGAGATCACTATTACTATGCTAAAATACTAGGTCCGAAAGAAAAAAATCCCCGATGACTGTGTAATTGTGTGTAATTAAAACCAGCAAGCAATTAAAATATTTTGGTCGCTATAAGTCTAACCAGACCAGTTTACGTTCTTTACAACTACATAACTAACTGCACCAGC
Organism: Neoaliturus tenellus; assembly: GCA_030545055.2. Classification (NCBI taxonomy): domain Eukaryota; kingdom Metazoa; phylum Arthropoda; class Insecta; order Hemiptera; family Cicadellidae; genus Neoaliturus; species Neoaliturus tenellus. Next base: position 41,189,234 of record CM061534.1, read on the forward strand.
ACATTTAAATTTAAAAGCTTTCACTAAGAGATAGAAGCGAGGCAAGCTAATAGCTCATCTTGAAAATTACGTTTTAATTTCGTAATTTCAGCGTACAGTGTGATGACGGATTGTATTACATTGTAACCTCAAACTTTAGATAAATTAAGAAGTTTTTGCAAAATGTGATTTTTTCATGTCGCAGCTCTAATGAAAATAAGACACCCTATTGGTTTTATATTTAACCACCATGAATGACTCGCACAGTAGAGAGATTAATCTTTCCTATCTTCAAACGTCTGCTAAACATAATTATTGTGATTATGGGTGGACTTATGAGTTTGGAACGGATGTGTTGCGGAGAACACAAAGACTCACTTTAGGACGGTGGGAGGTGTGGTTATCCTTAGTCCGAGGTGTGGTTACAAACTTAACACTAAAACCAGTGAGTCAGATTCGTCGGCATAAGCGTCATTTGTGTAGGGGGACAAGAGGGGGGCGGGGCAGTTGTCCCCCAAAGTTTAAGATCTAAAAAAATAATTTAAATTTAAAAAAAATATTGAAGTCAGGACTTGACCTGATTTTCTTATAAATGAAAAAAGGGAATATTACAGCTGAAATTAGAAAATCTTACCCCCTCCCCCCCAGAGCAATCTAAAAAACTCAATCAAACTACGCCCCAGGGGAAAGACGCCCCAGGGGAAAGACGCCCCAGGGGAAAGACGCCCCAGGGGAAAGACGCCCCAGGGGAAAGACGCCCCAGGGGAAAGACGCCCCAGGGGAAAGACGCCCCAGGGGAAAGACGCCCCAGGGGAAAGACGCCCCAGGGGAAAGACGCCCCAGGGGAAAGACGCGCCAGGGGAAAGACGCGCCAGGGGAAAGACGCGCCAGGGGAAAGACGCGCCAGGGGAAAGACGCGCCAGGAAAGGCGTAGTCGACCTACTGCCCTATCGATTGTTTAACCTTTCTGATAACGCTAGATGACATTAACGCTGATGTTAACCGTCGTGTTTCCATCCCTTTGCTGTACCTTGATTTGGAATTACAAACTAGTCCAGCTCTAGTAAAAAACTGTTACTTAATAACTTGTTTGCTATAGTTAGGCCTAATGAGTCATTATCATTATTAATTTTTTTGTCCAGTAATCCCCCAATTAAAGCCGTTCGGATACAAAAATAACAAAATGTTTCATACTTTTTTATTGTTGCATATTTTAAATTGCTTCCGACTTTCAATAATATTAGAAAAAGTAACGTTTTATAAAGAGTGTTTACTTTTGATAACGTCAATTTAAATATACGTACAGTGTTTATTTTGGGATTAAAGTTTTTTTTTTAGATCATTTTGTTTAAATTAGTCATTAGTTTGTTTTACCAATCAGTCATGGAATAGCCTATATAATTTCGTCTAAAATAAAAAGAGATTTTTATAAATGTTTGTGTTTTACATCTAATTTCTGACCTTTAATTAGGCTATATGTAAAACACACTATTTAATTTTAAATGTTTAAAAATAAATTTAATAAAAGGTGAATAGTTACAAAGTTTTAGTACATTAAGCATTCATATAAGTATGTCATGGAGTACTGTAATATTATGGTAGCCTATATTAATATTATAGACAATATAAAAACCCCAAAAGACAAATAGTTAGGTTAGGTTAGGTCCGATTTTCTTCTAAAGTATACATCAGCTAATCGTAGTATTTAAAAGATTTCTATCCTAACAATGCGCCGTAAAGTAGTACAGACGCTGTACCAGAAATCTCGCCAACTGTTTGAAGAACTGACAGTACCAAGGTGACGTCAGCGCCTCGCCTTTATACCCTTGACCTTGACACTACAATGGGTCAGCTGGTTTCTTTTTCTTCCTCTTTGCTCTTGGATCGCAGAAACAAGTTTTCCGTTTCTTCCTCTTCCCTCCATCGTTGTCAGAAGCACTATCGTCTCGGACCAAATATGTTCGGGGTCGTCTTCGGTCGTACTACGAAAACTTTTGTACTGAACTCGGTAAACATATAGTTATACTACCTAACCTAACATCATCAAATCTCCCAAAAGAACGATAGGCTAAACATATTTTTTAAAGAAATTTAATTTGGGTGTAACAACTCCAGACCAAGTCTAACCAACAATACAAATAAACTTAAAATCTGTTGAAAATTGTAGGTAAAGTTTCAATTACAGAAAATCCTTTGCATTAAAAATTTATCGATTGGGCTACTATAGTTATAATATATTCTAGCACTAGTACTTATACTGTTATAGAAATATATGTCATGAGTGACTTACTCATGAGGATATAATTATGAATATCATGTGTTTAAATGTTCAACCAAATAAATCTTGAAACGTTGCTACAAAATTGTCTTAATAATCTCGCCTAGCCAACTGCTTAAAAAAAAAGAAATGTAAATATGTATGGGTCCCCTCGCAAGTTTCAATATCGGTTTTATATTTCCATCCCTTTTTATCATTTGGACTTTTTTATTTATTTTTTAAATATGGAAATAGAAATCTACAAATAGATTATGTTGGTTCTATAATATCAAAATTAAACCATGTTTACTTGGGTTATTGTTGTAGGCTATTCCTGTTATTTAAAAAAAGTTAAATAAACTATATTTTTTATAAAGCTTAGTAAAATGTTTAGCATTACATAAACAATAAACTTAACACTTAACAATTATGACGTGTCATATGTTTAAATTTTAAATTAATCTGACAAATAAATCTGATTCTGATTCTGATAAACATGTACAATTAAATTAGAAAATTCACCATTGAAGCTTTTTAGCCGTAAAAGAAAATGCGCAGACGGCACAGTGTTTAGGTCTGCCGTTCCCCCATTGTTGTCTGCCACCAGTGATTCATCAGCTGTTTAGTAGCTATTGTTCAATGCCAACCAATGAAAACATTCGTCTAGCGGTGAACTCAACTTCTATCCGAGGCGTGTAAATTATTGACGGCAACTCTCATAGAATAATGAATTGATTGATAAGGCAAAAATCATAAACAAAACAATTGATACAAAATCATAAAAATTGTACAGTACCTTTGAGAAATATATGTCCGACTTTTTACGCTACTTTTCTCTAGTAATTTAACTTTTCTCGGGTAAATAAATTAGTCTAAATTTATAGTTTTCAAGGGTTACCGACGTAAAAGTACAATAATCTAAAACAAATTTCAATGAAACATTGATGATTTTTATATTGTTGTATCTTATTTTGCATCACTTGGGATCGAGAGAGAATTTAAGGATTAATTCACTCAATTCTTTTAATTTTCTTTTATTTATCTTCCACCCAGCCCCATATGAAAACTTTAGGAAAAAATTATCAAATTTAAATGTGTCAATTTCAGTCACTTTTCAAGCCAGAGTTTTGTTATCCGTTGCACGACAGAGTTTCAGCAAAGAACAAGGTTTTAACAGTAAGTAAATATTAAATGGTATGTTATTTAAATAAACAATTAAAATCGATCGCAAATGTGTACAGTATTTCACCATTCAAGACACGCTTTTTTATTTACGCCAGAGGCATTTTTCATGGAGGATAGTAAGTTAAAGAGTAGGGCTTACGCACGCTTTTAGAAACAAGCGGTAAAAACTCATCAACATATCCAGATACAGTTGGTTGCACGAGACGTGAGGCAGCTCGCCAGGATTTGTGCTTCACATGAGCAGTTTAACAGCCTGAATTTAAAATGAAGACCTTAGTAATGATTTTACTGTATGTCATTATAATGATTAATCCATCCCTTGTTGCACGAGATAGAGCCAACCTGCCCATATGTAGCACAAAACCTGGCGGGATGTCTCACGTCTCGTGCAACCAACTGTATGCCCCTCCCTGTCCCTTCCCCTGACCCCTGGACATGAGTGGTCACACTACGCACTACGTCGCGGACGCACATGCGTAACGCAGCTGCCAGTTTTCGTCTCAACGCACGTGCGTGACCAGACCAACAACACGCCTTGCGTCTGTCGCGTCTCGGCGCTAATTTGACTTCTTTAAACGTCATGCAGTCTGACTCTTGAGTATCGCTTTTTGAGATCACGATCCGAAAGTCTCGTTCCTCAGAGATTGGGGTGAATGCCCTAATCTGAAAGGGGCTCGGCCTTGTAAAGGATGGCACAATACACAAAAGAGAATTTATTTTCGCTTGGTTTTAAAGTAGGTATTACCTGGTGGATTGAACTTTGCTGGTGAAAGTTCTGCAGCGGTTAGGACTACAGTATTTTAATTTTGTCATTTCGGTTAACAGCTATGGATTCAAACGTGTATTTTTTCTTTGGGAAGTTGTCACTTTTTTAGGACAGTGAAGAGATTTTTTTTCATAACTAATTTCAGCTTAGTAGAAATTTCTGTTTCACATATCAATAATGTTAAATAGTTTTTAGAATGGTGTTTTTAAGAATAATAGTCTTACCTTACCTGAGTGTATATGTATTTTATTGCCAAGAAAGGTTCCGTACAAATACTGTAATCATCAAAATAAAATGAGTTAATTGTTTCAATCAAGCTTGTTTCAAGCGATTTTGTTGAGCGACCTTTCAGCAAATGTTACTAATACAGACTAATAGCGAGGTAAATAGGGGTTGGTTTTAATATATACGGTAGCTTCTAACAAGTGCAGCTCAAATAAATGGCTAAAAGTGTTTTTAACGTTGTTTCAAAGAAAATCATTTGTAACTTATTTCATCCATTTTTAGTAAATTTCTGAGTCCGCGAAATAGACTTTTAGTACATTCTACACGGTAATAGGCTACTTAAAGTAAATGATATTTTCCGAGGGCTAAAACGACACAAGAGCATTCGTTGAAAATTTTAATGCATTACACACGCTTACAATTGTGACTATTGTGAGGCTGTTACTGTTATGTTAGGCCTACATGTACAAGGAAATAAATCACAAATGTCACTTTGGAATAGAAGTTTATCTCAAGACTCAAGTAACTGAAACACCGCATCTGCTTGATTTGACTCCATAAAAATTATAACAGATGCTTTTTATCTTAATGTTGTTTCTCGCCTTTTTGTATATATGCTTAAAGATTTTATATGAATTTGATCGTTTTGAGAACAAAAATCGTAGAGACCTGTATTTACAATGTTATTTTTATTCCAGAACTAAGTTATGAAGAAAATCGTCGAGCCGGTTTTGAGATCTTTGTGCAAACATACAAGTATTATAGTCCAGGCAATGAACACTCAAAAAAATGTATAGAGGGAAAGTCATGGAACACATTTTTTTGCTTCATAACTTTGTTTGGACTAGTTAGGAGGTGAACATATCAAAAGTCCCCGCCTCTAGCCTTTGAGGCGGTGGGAGGGGGGGTGTCTAAAGGTCCCATTTTGTTGTTTTTCGCTTATATCTCTGAAACTATGCCCCCTAGCGACATAACATTATTATGCAAAATTAAAGCTGATTAAATTTGCTACAAATAACATCCTAGCATGTTTTCAATATCTTGCATAGTTTTCAAGATACCAGCTCTTGAAAATCGGAAATTGAGGAAAAACACTTTTCCACCACATATTTTGCTCTTTATTGACCGGATAACTCTTCAACGATGCACCAAAAACAAAAATATCTGCCATAGGGTTGCAGATATAGTTAAATACACATAAATAATATAATTACTTTACTGCTCCATCTCTTTTCCTTAATGTTTTATTATAGCAATTTTAATTTTAAGCCTTAAAATCTGAAGTTTTTCGCCGATTGTCGACTAATGAATCATTCTAATTCTCACCATTCCCAGCTAATGCATTGGCCAAATTATGCACCTTTATGTTCATATAGTGAGTACTGGGACGTATAAATATAGATACTCATTTTAGATTATTTTAGCCATGGTTCCTATGGCCTGGTTCCCTACACTTAATAAAAAATATCCAAACCTTTATAATGGGAAGACATGTTGCTACACACATCTTTGTGCATGTACAAGTGATATTAAGATAGTTTTATGAATTACGACTATTAACTAAAAACTAAATTGAAACTTAGTTTCAAGATATAGAAACTTGATTTAGCCTAATATAAAACATTACAACAGTATGTAACATTGAGTCAATTCCTTGCTATCTTGGAGAGAGCGAAGGACCTCTCACCCCAAGAGGACCTTCATCCAAGGGCGGATTCAGGACCGAATTACGGGGGTGGCGGTTTCCATGAGAGAGCAACAGCAACTCAAAACATCGTGGTGATTGTTTCGGGGGGGGGGGGGGTTTGCAATGACCTTGAAAGTCACGTAAACAGGTGAGGAAGCGAAACGTTTGGTCTGGAGTCCACTGTCAACTTATTTTGAGAATTCTCTGTTTTTATTCCTAGGAACATTTACGTAAATTTAAATCTTAGACTCTTTATCTTAAGTAAAAGCATAAGATTATGTCTAAAACGTGTTTTTATTACATTTTTTAAGATAACAGAAATTTTAGTGCAACGCAATCTAGGTTTTAATTGTAAAAACTGATTAAAGGACGTAGTTGGAAATTTATTTATAAAAAGAGTTAACAAAACTGTTAAGATGTAAGCGTACTGTATTTGCGAAAAAGTAAACGGATTTTTCACAACTAAATAAAAAATCTTGCTTGGTTACTTTCTGTTTCTTCTTATAGATGACATAAAAGATTACTAAGGAGTTACCGATCTTATAATCATACTTACTAATCAATGTGCTGTCACTGTCCCATTTATTTGTTAAGATGGAACTACAGTGTGTCCCATAAGTAAAGTGCCAAACTCCGGGAATATGTTATATGGGTCAAAATAGATAAAAATCAAGAAAATTTATTTGTCCAAAAACTCTTTGTATACCAGATATCCGCCATTTTGTATTTTTTACAAAATAATTGTTATTTTCAACATTTTTTCACCGATCTTTATAAAACTCGGTAAGTAGGACCCATGTTTAAATAAAGAGACCTACTGTAGAAAAAAATTCAACATGGTACAATTAAAAATTTCAAAATGGCGAACGTTTTAAACTTTTAATTTAAAATGACTTGAAAACGGAAATAGTTTAAAACGTCAGCCATTTTGAAATTTTTAATTGGACCACGACTTTTTTCCTACAGTAGGTCTCCCTTTTATTTAAATATACTTACCGAGTTTTATAAATATCGGTGAAAAAATGTTGAGGATAACAATTATCTTGTAAAAAATACTAAATGGGGAATATCTGGTATACAAAGCGTTTTTGGAAAAAAAAATTATTCTTGATTTTCTCTTTATTTTGACCCATATAACCTATTCCCGGAGTTGAACTTTACTTATGGGACACCCAGTATGGTTGAACTAGTTCCACGGAACAGCTATATTGTAAGCCTATATACAAAATCAATGCTACAACCTACATGGTGGACTGCATAGGTTATTTATACGTTCTTTTTTTGCATTGTTTGCGATAGTACAGAGATGCTAAACCGTAATTTCAACCTCGGCGAACGTCCGTATCACCGTCAAAAAGCTTATAAAAATCGCCGTAATTTTGCATTTTTTTTACGTTAGGCTAATTTTGTCCCTGAAGAAACAGTTTTTCATGAAAATCACCCATTATCATTTTAAAAGTACATCGAGTTTTTTACAATTAAAGACCAAAATATAACCGCGTGAATGGCTGAAACAACCGAGGTTAGCTTCGGAGCTTCGGGCCGCCAACATTGCGCGTCGCTGATCGTAATTCTCGACGGTTCGGCTTCGCATGGTATACATGCAGGGTTTGAATGATTGCAACGCACACGCAGATTGCACAAAACCTTCATACTTTGATTTATATAGTGTTAGAGATTAATAAAACAACTTTAAAATGCATTAATTTTTTTAATATCAAAAAACAATCGCTATAATATTTTAAAAGTTTTATGGAAAGATATAAAATTGGCCAGGTAAAACTGCTTGAAAAGTTTCCGTGTGGGGGGGGGCGATCGCCCCTTCCGCCCCTCCCTGGATCCGCCAATGCCTTCATCCTCGTCTTCGTTTTCATCTTTTTCATCTTCAATATCTTCTGCTTGAGAGAGATCTATTTAACTGGAGCCCCATACCACCTCAAGATAGAGTTTTCACGTGCCTGTACATGAGAGGTGGTGGACGAAGGATCTGAACAGACTGCTGCTGCTTTCTGGTCCTCTTGCGACTTCAGATACAACTTCGAAAATACGACTTGGTTTTTTTGAAGTTGTTTAATATGTTGTGTCACACTTTGTTGAGGTGTGCAAAATGAGCACATCCTTGAAAATTTGTTTCTGAAGATCTTTGTACGAGAAGAAAGAATCCCTTATCTTACTATCTAATGGAATTTTCCAAGAAAGCAGCCCCAGTTCTGGTCCAGTGTGAAGTAGCAGCTGCACCGGAGGACATCCTGAAAATTATTTTTCGCACAATCTAGAAAGACTGTGCCAGCTCAAAGTAAAGTTTCAAAAAATCAAACCTTAAATGTTCCATTGCAATACAAAATTGCCAGGGAAGCTGCATTTGAATAAGAACAAGAGTTTTCTCTGGCCATTTCGCTACAGGAGTCAAATGCAGAAGATATTGAAGATGAAAACGACGAAAATAAAGACGAGGATGAAGGTCCTCTTGGGGTGGGAGGTCCATCTCACTCCAAGAGAGCATGGAATTGACTCAATACAACATACTATTGTAATGTTTTATAATAGGCTAATTCAAGTTTCTATAGCAACAAATTTAGTTTTAGTAATTAGTTGTAATTCATAAAACGTGCACAAAGATGTTTGTCACAACATGTCTTCCCATTATAATGGTTTGGAATTATTATTTTATAGTAGTAGTATAATTATTTTTTATTAAGTTGCAGGAACCAGGCTGTAGGAACCATGACTACAATAATCTAAAATGAGTATCTATATTTAGACGTCCCAGTACTCACCATATGAACATAATGGTGCATAATTTGGCCATGGCGTTCGCTGGGAATGGTGATGAGAATTAGAATGATTCATTAGTCGACAATCGGCGCAAAACTTCAGATCTTAAGGCTGAAAATTAAAATTGCTATAAAACATTAAGGAAAAGAGATGGAGCAGTAAAGTAATATATATTATTTATGTGTATTTAACTATATCTGCAACGCTATGGCAGATATTTTTGTTTTTGGTGCATTGTTGAAGAGTTATCCGGTCAAAAAGAGCAAAATATGTGGTGGAAAAGTGTTTTTCCTCAATTTCCGATTTTCAAGAGCTGATATCTTGAAAACTATGCAAGATATTGAAAACATGCTAGGATGTTATTTGTAGCAAATTTAATCAGCTTTAATTTTGCATAATAATGTTATGTCGCTAGGGGGCATAGTTTCAGAGATATAAGCGAAAAACAACAAAATGGGACCTTTAGACACCCCCCCTCCCACCGCCTCAAAGGCTAGAGACGGGGACTTTTGATATGTTCACCTCCTAACTAGTCCAAACAAAGTTATGAAGCCAAAAATTGTGTTCCATGACTTTCCCTCTATACCTTTTCGTTGACTGGACTATTATGTAAATACTTAAAGTTTACATAATATTTAACTTATGTAAACTTAAGTTAAACATAAGTTTAACTTATGTTTAACATAAGTTAAACATAAGTTTAACTTATGTTAAACTTTATGAGTGAAAACAGATCTGTTTTTACTCATCTGTTTATTCTATACATCTCGTTCCCGACACTTAGCCATCAAACACTAATTTTACATACATACATAATTGTATGTATGTATGTATGATAAATACATACATACAATTATACCTTGCGAGTATTAGAGTACAGGCAACACCTGTGTTCTAGGTGGTGTTGGTACAGGATAGTAATTCTTGTAGTGAATAGATCCTCAGTGTGGAAATGTGATTTAATACAAAACCGCTATAACAGTGTTAACATTATTTACATAACTCAACATATGTTCATAACTCACGCCTGTCAATGTTGCTATTATTGTTCCATTCTTGCAAGGCAATTAGAATTTATTGTGCAACATTGAGATAGACTGCAGTACAAAATATTTCATGTGATTGCAGCAATTAACATATAAGCTAAACCTAATGTGTATTGCATTGTAGGCCCTAATTGTTATTGAAGAAATTATAATTTTTGAGCCTTTGGTTAGTATTCTATTCATTATCACGGGCTTTATTTGTGTTATAACGACACACTACACACCACCCACAATTTTATTCAGAAGATTGTACTTTAGGGGAGACAAAAACTAACACGGTTCTTCAAGGTACATTTTGTAGCTAGAATGTATAATTTATTAATCACTGCATTCGTGTTTATGCATATGAAACACCAAACCATGTTTTTATAGTATAACAATTCTTTATAAATTGCAATCAACGTTCATTTTGTAAACAAAGAAAAGTGTTCAGAATACCGTACTCATATTTTGAAACTTTAAAATACATCTGTTCATACATATTAAAACTCATATTCATACATTTAAAACTTTTTTAATCGGTTTAAGTGCTAAAAATAACGCTGATATAGATAAAAAGGAAATAGCCAAAACTATAGGGGGTCTGTTTTGCTGTTTATGCATTTGCACGAGTTTTAGTAGTTAAAAATTCCTTCATGTTTGGATTAGATATCACTTAAAGAATAAAAGCGCAGTTTGTCTAAAACGCCTGTTTACTGAATACATTATTTAAACTAATTTTGCATCACTAAAACAGCAAGAGTGGAATTGATAAAAGGTCTTGTATAGAAGTAAAATTCACAATTTTTTAGGTACGGTAGTGTCATTTTTTATCTAGGGTTTCACAATGCATAAAACATGATTCAGCTCATAAAAAAATCGTCCCAAATAATACACTAAATGGGTTTGAAATTCGAACCAAAAACAATAAAGGTTACTCCTTGTTGTTTTCGTGTATATTTATAATCTACTTGAACAGACTAAAAAATAGAATTAATGTTAATATTAGTTCAAATTCGTTAACTATTGTTTTGCAAACTCTCAGATTGGTCTACAGTGCGATTAAAATATCACAAGAATCAATGTTTCACTTTATCGCACAACAGTGATGTGTAAGCAACAATAAAACAGCTGATTGTTGCTAACAGTAAAGTCAGCTGTTTTAATGGTACAGCTAGCTAGAGCATTACCTTGTATGGGTATCCGTTCTTTGCCAAGGTTCAACACTGACTGAAGTTCTACGTTACTGTGACGTCACAGTTTGTAGGTCGACCTCCTCCTACGCCGGAACGCGCTTCTTCTTCTCTCCAACAATGCAACCGGTTTTGCGGCCAGTGCATGGGTGCGAAAACATACCGTACACCGTAGACCCGCGCATGAAGTTGCTGGTTAATTAAATACACTTACCTGCCGTTTTGTAATGAATAAATATGTGGGTTTCCTGATATTTTGTAAACTATGATGATAATTAATATAGCAAAAACCTGTAAAACGGTTTAAATGTGTCATTTTTTTATTGGCCTATATATTCTCATATTAAAATGATTACGTGTTGTAACTCGATATCTTACTTGATTATAAACAGTTGTGTTACTAGGATTTGAGTAGGGCTTCAAACTATTTCTTGTCCATAATTTTTAGTTCATTACGTTGAGTTAGTTGTACGAATAAAAAAATATGTTTAGAGGACACATTTTTAACATTTTATCATTTAACAAAAATAATAGAACAGCTAAAACACATAGGCTATAAAAGGCCTAAACATTGTTCAGTATATGGCTAATCTAGTACAACTTTGACATGATTCCACATGCAACTTGATTGGTTTAAATATATTTTTTACTCTAGAAAATTACCAGTCTTATTACTTATTAAAATTTTTAATAAGTTGAAGCTGTAAATCACAAAGCTTAAGGATCTATAACGATTAAAACCAATTATAATTAATAACATTCAAGGTAGGCTAAATTGAAAAGTTTTTTAACGTTACCATTCTTACATATACCGAGTTACTTATATTGGAAAATTAGATGTGCAATTTAAAAACCAAGCATTCAAATTATACAATTTGAATGCTTTATGTGGTAAATGATACCACAAGGATTTACAGTACACATTTCTCCCTTAACTTTTAAAACACTAAGTTTAAACTCTTTCAAATTTTAACATTAATAAATGGAGGTAAAGATATATTTCAAAGAACCTAGAACCTATTTGAAATAGGTTTGACTGCCGAAAATGAAAATGTACTGATTGAATCCACTGTTATGTTAATTATTCTTCAATTCCCAAAATATGTTTAAATTTACTTTCAAAAATTATGTTTATGAAATAATTTTCAAAACACAATCAAGGAGGGGCAACCTTTACTTCTATGTCTATTCGCATTTGGTGTGAATCCTTCCTGAAATTATAATAGTTGCTATCTTGTGTGACAAGAAAATACTTCAGAGCCTGCAATTTGTCAGATGCATTGTGCCAAACTGAAGTGTGTTGCTCGTTGTATTAAAACATTTCAGGCACACCGATTTATAATTTAAAAAATCTGTTTTTTAAATTACAATTTCCCAAAGTAAAATTACTGTCGTTTTGAAGAAAAAAAGAAAAATAATCTATGGGGTATTGGGTTTGGTTACTCTAAGTAAATGTACACAAGTTTACGACAATTTATTGAAACAATTATAACCCTATAACATTGGTTGTATGAATAAATTAGGTCATCCAAACTAACAACCAGAAATATCACATTGATAAAATAAAATAAGATAAAATAGTTTGGGAATAATGTACTTTTGTTCCAGAGAAAACATTATTTTTACATCATATAAAGTGATCCTTAAAAAATATTTAAAAAGGGATTTTTACCCCACATAACAACCCATCCTCTTAACCTCTAATAACGATTTGTTCACATAGCCTTTATAATAATAATAATAGCCTTCTGTCCTACTAATATTTAATATTATGTCAGTTTTGGTATTTTCCGGATATATTTGAGAGAATTTGATCAGAACCTTTGACCGAAAATGTATAGAATAACCCTGTTGCAGTAAACCTGCGTACTAAGTGAATTTCCAGTAAAATTTTGTGAATTAGTCATTTTAACAATAAACATTATATGGGTTTATGTAAGTAGGTTTGCTGCATTTAGGGCTTTTATAAGCAAATATAGCTTAGGTAACCCCCGGTAAAAGTACGCTACCAAAATTGAAAGAAAATATTTGAATTTTTTTTATCTTTCCCCTAAAACTCCCATGGGGAATGAGTATGTAGATTTGCTCCCATGAAGGCGTTGTAGGCAAATATAAAAGAATCCTTGCCTCTTCGAGTGTGATGGAGGTTTATAGGTTTGTATTTCCCCCAGAAGAATAACATGGGAAACAGTTATTGAATTTTCTCCATAACCAGTAAAGATTAAAAATTCAAAATGCAATTTTTTTAGCTCTTTTAAGCAATTTCATTCAAACTTGTAATTTTTTTAAATTGTGGTAAAAAATACCAAAAACCCATTTTTACCATTTCCCATTAAAACCCCATTTCCATTTCCCATGATCTGATCACCCTGGTCTTCAAACTTAACCTGAAGAATACTGCCCTTCACCTCCATACCATATTCCATCGAAATCGCAAGTTTTTTTTTCAAATCTATTGTGTATGGACACACACACACATATAAAGGTATTTAAAGTATAATATAGATATAATGTATATTCTTATATAGATTTATAAGAACTAGCGTACCTGGCGCACGAAATCGTGCGCTGTCAAGGAAAAACTCTGTCCACCAATGCGTGTAGACAGTTAATCTTAAGTGTTGCTATTTAAAAAAATCAAGTTAATTCAATAATAATAAGAATTATTTTATTAATAAAACTTATAAAATTTCTCTATAAACAATATTGCGAGTGGAAACACGATTGTCTCAACGAAATCGGCCTTGGTGTTCTCCATCTTTTATGTGGACTTTAAGTCCATCAAATGATCGGGCACTACTTACTGCGACATACAATTGGCCGTGACCTAACACCGGTTCTGGGAGAACTACTCCAACCTTACCCAAAGATTGGCCCTGTACTTTGTAGTCTTGTATGCTTGTAGTCTTGTATCGTTAAGCAGTTGCATTAGATGATGAATGCTGAATATGAGGGTGCAAGTCTAATTCGCCATAAGGGAAGAGAAGCGGATAAGCCATTGGATCTAGAGATGGCCCCAAAACAAATGAAGCATAGCTGTTCAGCTTTGGGATAAACTACCAAACTTCGTTCTCCAGGCAGAGCACCATTGTCACATTTAAAGATTGCAGCAACTCCAGTGCACCTTGCATCATGTATCGCCTAGAATCTTGATTAGGAGTAGTCATAATAAACATTCTTACATTTACCGTTTCTTCTGGAGCTGCTTCTTGAACAACTTCGCGCATCATCTTGAAATATTGAACGAAATATTTACCGCTGCCAAATGTAAAGCAATATCATTCATCACTTGCGGGTCACAGTTTTGGTTTGCTTCATCGTTGATGACGTCGTAAAAATATAACTCAGCATATTACGGATGATGAATGTCGTGAGGGATAAGCCCTTCAATGCGTTGATAGATTGTGTCGTGAATCTTTAAGCTGTAAACACCATTGGCAACACTGTCATCCAAATGACACTCGGAGCTAACCATTGCAAATGACGCGTTGAGCGATCTTATGTTCTCAATATAATTAATGGACATCCGCTTTTGGGAGAGGTCCGTGGACGCACGATTTTCAAGTAGTCTTTGAATTATAGGTGAAACACGTAACGGTGGTAGAATAACTTTTCCTTTATGACAACAAAGACTGAAGGTTTGGCGATCACCACTTGTTTGTTCGGCTTTGAAATTATATGCGGAACAGCTTATGCAGCGATTATCCAACAGTCCTAAATTGAATGTGAAGTCTTCAGGCGGCTGTTGGAGAACACACTTAAACCCAACACGGAAGGGTGCGTGCTGTATTCGGCTATCAACGACAATAGTATTATTTGTATTTCGTTCGCGTCTACCAGTTGAAGTTCGTCTGCCTCCTCCTCTTGGCCGTCCTAGTTGACGTCTTATAGTCTCCATTATGTCGAACGTTTTTTGGTTATGTTTTGATTTTGTGCAAATAAAAACTGGTGTTTTGTTACCAGCTGTACGTTCAATAACCATTTTTCAGGGCCAGATTTCATTTTTTAACCACTTCCTTAAATTAAACAGCTGATTTCTCGATCGTTGGTTTGTAACTGCATATTATGTCTATGGGAAAAATCGCAACTTTAACCTCATATTTTCCCATGCCCATGGTGACTTTTCTAAATTTTTTTAATTGATGGCAAAACTACATGCTAAGACCTTTTTAACGACACCTTAAACATGGTGATCGGTAGTACCACCGCTCCAAAACAATTATGACAAAAATATGCCTAGCGTATTAAAAATATAGATTTTAACGGACAATGTTTTTGTCTTCTAAGGATCTTAAAACAAGAAAAAAAAAAAAAAAAAAAAAAAAAAAAAAACTGTACAATGGTTCTGGGCTTAGGTCTTACCATGACCACTCCCGTAATAGCGTATTCCCTATAGGAAAATTCGCTAAAATGAGGTGTGTGCCTCTTTTGACGAATAGCCAGAACACTAAGCTGAACTAATTTATGACATTGGTTTGCTGTTCCCGACATTAAAAGCGCTATAGCCAGGGCCGATTTTGTAAATGGGCCCGGTGGGCCCGGGCCCAGGGGCGCAAGGGCCAAGGGGCGCAAGAGCCCAAGGGCTTTTTAGGTTTGTTGGGAGCGTGACAAAGAAAATATTTCACAATTTATCAAGCAGATTTTGACGTAGACGCCATAACCACGGAGCTTCGTACTCCTAACAGTAATAATGATAAATGTTTTGCGATCAGTAGAGAACGCAGTGTACAGCGCGTACTTTGCTGTGTAGCACACAAGTGCAGAAAGGCGACGTGGCAGGAACACCCGTCCTCCCAAACGGCGCGCCAACGACTAATCCCCACTTTGACACGGGTCCATCACCCCCTGCCGCGCCACCCTCTTCCCTCCCCCCTCAGCCCCTACGTGCGCAAGCACAGTTTACTTTTTCAATGCGCAACCGCATTATTAGCAATCGAAAATGAACACAATAAAAATAGTTCTGTCATTGTTTCATTTTGTTTTTATGTTGCGAATGCGCGTCTCAAAGCGTCAAATGTCTATGGCATTGGGTTTGTTTATTTGGTGATTCATATCCTCGGGAGAGGAGGGGGGAGGGGCGGAAGGGGGGGCGCAAACATCTCTCGGGCCCATAGTGCGTCACATACAAACCGCGGGCCTGGCTATAGCTACAACCTCACACCAGCTGGCATTTCACTCATCTGTTTATTCTATACATCTTGTTCCTGACACTTAGCAATGTATACAGAACCGAATAAGTAGGGACATCCTAATGGGGAAGTGAGAACGCCGCCCCTGAAACACAGATAGCACCACCAAGACGTAATTTTTGTTCAAGGATCATGCTGATTGGTTGAAAGGAAACAGATAGCTAGAATAAATTTGCAGACATTTGTTATTGTTTTGATTTTTTGTAAACAAATACGCTCATTTTGACATTTAAGAGGTAGAAAGAGCTCTTCCTGTGACAATAACGAGAAGTAGTCCAGGCATCAGCGCTTTATTTTACTCTGGTTTTCGGGGGGAAAACTAAAATTTTTTAACATGGGATGTTCCTACTTATTCGGTTCTGTATACATTGCACTTAGCCATCAAACACTTATTAAAGGCCATGTGAACAGAGAAATAATTAAGAAAAAGTAATTCGCCAGTGGTAATTATGGTTATGTTTTATAATTTCTATATTGACATACATAAAGGTATAACACTCATTAGTAAACCCCCCTCCCAAAAAAGTACAAAATAGAATGAAAACGTCTATTCACAAAATTGCTAAAATCGTCATAAAACATTTATTTTATTTTAATGATTAAATGTCAACAGTGATTGGATTTTAAATTTAGGAAAAAGGTTACAAATTGCTTTGATCGGGGAGTGAATTTTTACAAAACTTAATATCCCAACTTATTATACACCAATTAAATTTCATATCTAAAAAAACTTGAGAGACTAGTTTAATACAACCAATGATGGTCAATGATTTATCAACAATGAATGTCTAACAAATAATTTATTAATAAGACTAAAAGTAACAGGTAACATAAATCTTCAAGAGCAACCCCTACACCCGCAATAAACTGCTTCAAAGCACTTAAAATTAAAGGCAACAGCTTTATAAACCAGTTTTGAACTGAAACTTCAGTCTCGTGGTTTTAAGTTCAAAAAATATCTATTTCAATTTTTTGTATACTTTTAAATTTTTCTTCTGATGTTACTTTCTGCTATTGTTGGCAAACCTTTGGATAAAAACATATAATATCATTAAAGTGAAAAAGTGGCAATTTGTAAAAACAAACTTCATTATGAATTTAATTCATTTAAGATTATAATTATAGTAGGTAGGCTACATATGAAATTGTATATAACACAACTTTGCTGTTCTATTTAAAATAAAATTGTCAATTGTGAGATTAATAAATGGAATAAAAGAGTAACTGTTTGGCCTTAGAGTTACATTATTTGAAAATCACAATTTGAGAGAAGGTGGTAACATGTGTATTTGTTACTCTAATGTTAGCTTAAAGGGTAGGGATTGCTCTCAAACATGATAAAGCAATTATTTTGATACATCTTTGGTTTAAATGAGATTGTTTTCATGCAATCTGCAAAAGTGCGAACGTTTGTTACACCAATTTCTGTTTCATTCCGCTAAAATTATGATAAAATATAATTTACTCCAAATTAAGTATTCTTAAAGTTATATACACTTTGTACATGAATAATACAATTCAAATAAATACTGTACACCTAATTTTGGGACATTTGAAGTTCAGTCTTTTAAAATTAAAAGCGCACGATTCAATGAATAATGTCAAATATGACACCTTTGACAGTTGTGAAGAAAGAGCCTAAATTTAAGTTGTATTCATGTAACTCTGGAAAAAATCTTCAATAGTCATTGCAAGTTTTAAAACATAGCGCGATTCCATTATTTTTCGCCATATCTAAAAGAAATTAAAACGAACAAACAACAATTAATGATACAACAAACACTATTAGGAACTCGGTTGACTCTTGACACCTCCATGATGCTTTTGTATATGCCGTTTTAAATTAGAAGTAGAATTGAACTCCGCCTCGCAGTCATTGCACTTGTACAACTTGATCTCAGAGTGTACGAGCATATGCTTGTGCATGTTGCTCCTCTCGCTGAACCTTCGGTCGCACTGTGGACACTGAAACGGCTTTTCCCCCGTATGGATGAGTCTGTGCCGCTTCAACGTCCCACTCTGCGTAAACTCGGCCTCACACACATCACAACGGAAAGGCTTGACTCCCGTGTGCGTCACTACATGTCTGTTCAGATGACTGGAGTTGGTGAAGCGCATGTCGCACAAAGAGCATTTGTATGCCTTCACCTCAGTGTGTGACATCACATGTTGCTTTAGACTGTAACTCCTTGCAAACTCCTTATCGCAGATTTCACATTTGAAGTTTTTGCTCCCCTCGTGAATGAGCATGTGCTGCTTCAAGCTGCTGCTTCTTGTGAAGCGAGCCTCGCAAATCGAGCACTGGAACGGCTGCTCGCCCGTGTGACTTCGGAGGTGTTGGTTGAGGTAACCGTTGTGAGCGAACCTCGCTCCGCAAATCATACAGCTGAACGGTTTGATACCGAGATGACTCATGAGGTGCTGCTTCAGACCGTTGCTCTGGGCAAAACACGAATCGCACGTTGGGCATTTGTATGGCTTGAATCCCGAGTGAGTCATCGTATGCCTCTGCAGATGGTACTTGTTGGTAAACGACGCTTCACAAGTTTCACATCTGTATGGTCGTATCCCAGAGTGTTTCATTATGTGGCGCTTCAAACCGAATTGAGTGGCCAACTCCAATCCACACAAGACACACTTGAATGGTTTAAAATCAGGGGAACTAGTTATTTGTGTGATGTAGTTTAGTTCCTCATTCAGAGACTTTCCTTCTTCCTCAGAAAGTTGATTGGTTGAAAGATTTGTAGGGTCTCCTGAGTAAAGATCTTCATATTCTTCTCCCCTATCTTCCAATTCCGTTTTTACTTTTTCATATAAATTGGGTAATTCTCCTTCCCTCTCCTCTTCAGAATCAGAGATTTTCCCATCTCTAATTTTTTCCATACTAGATGGTTCTTTTTCAGGGACAATGCACTGTTCAGCTTTAGCTGATATTTCTTTTTCAAGAGGATTTTTTAGTTCTTCAATATCGGCCATTCTTTTCTATAGAAACAATAATTAATCGTCACAGCATTTAAAAATTATCCTAATACATGGATGAATATTAACTTACAACTTCACACTCTTTTTTATTGCAAGAGTTGTATTAAGATATAATTTGTATAAATTTAAAATAATTTTTGTTGTTGTTCATTCAACTTTTATCACTTCATTTTTTCAATTTCTTCTGCTCCTAAACTGAATATTTTCTTGGTAACATGTGTTCATCCTGAAATAGAATAAACATGACATTAAAAACCTTCATAAAACTAGTTTTTACAATAGTTTTTTGTTCTTTGAAAAAGAAAGAGCTGACGGTTTATTATCATGTAACTTTTACTCTTCTCATCAATTTTTAGCGGAGACAACTACAGACTAAGCCCTATCCAACGACACCAAAAACTTGAAAATCGGTTTAGAATTGTAGGAAGAGTTTTCAAGACAAAAAAAAACCCTTAGAGGCGGTTCGAGAGCTCGCGTTTAGCTTAATCCCGGGCGTAAATACCGGTTATAACCGGATTTTGCGCGTCAGCTTAAAAATCGGGCTCGGGAGCTCGGGTTTACGCGTGCCGCGGCGTAAAGATAACCCCGAGCTAAATATGGGAGGGATAAACTGCGGCTGAACTATTCGGGTTTGAGAGATGTGGTTTAGTTAATCCGGGCGCAAAAGATAATCTTTGTGGATTTGAGAGTCCGAGTTGTAGCGCAAATAAGATAAACTCGAGTATGAAAAGAGCGATTTTGGGCGGCAACTTAGACCTGCCAGGGGGCAGGTCTAACTGGAGCGTAACTTTATTATTACGTATTTCATGCTTGCTATTATCACTGAATTGATAATAATGCTATATTTAAGTTAACCGTGACATTCTAAAACATATTTACGTCTAAAAATTAACATTTTTTGTTTTTATTTCGTCTTTATTTTTGTCTGTGATTTACGTTTAATACTATAGCTCACTATGACATAATATTAATGCCAACAAAGTAGATAGGAATAATATTTTTTTATTCTTTACATTCGTATAGATAATTTGGAATCTCTTGGCGTTTGATGGCAGGCCAAACAATTGGAGTGAAGTGAGGGAGGAAAATTAATAACTCCCACAAATGAATATTTTAAATTTTGATTGGGTAATAATAACATATTTATTTTAAACATTACTTTCTAAAACATACTAATGGTCATAAATTAATATTTTTCCTTTTTTATATTTATTTTTGCCCGTGATTACGTTTAATACTATAGGCTACTCAAGGTACTGTACTATGAAATTTAAAAAAAATGAACAACAAAAAGGTATTCCGAATATAAAGTTATTGCTTATACGGTAAACTAATATGGTAAACTATAAATGGTATTTAATTTTTGGCGGATTTGTCCAGTTTAGTGATTGAATTTATGAAAAACTTGTTGCAAATTAATCAAGTATAAACATTAAACAATAGGCCTATTCATTCAGTTTAAAGTTACAACACAACGTATTATCCATAAACCTGTGAAAATAAAAATATGGTTTGTAGGTAGGCACACGTATAGATAACTTGGAATAACTTGGCCCGTGATGGCCACTACAGGTCAAACAATTGGAGTGGAGTGACGGACAAAACTTAATAACTTCCATAAAGAATATTTTTTCAAGACTCAGGTTGTTTTGATTTTGATTTTTTATTTGATTTTCCTGTACCTAAACATGTAATTCCCAAAAATCTTAATACCAGCAAATTAGGTAATATTTTTCGTCGTATATTTTTAGGTCTGTAATCCGCTAAATAAAATTATGGGGAAAATGAAATAAATGTAGGTCGAATTCGAATTATACAGAATATCCTAATTCAATAAACTTCCAAAACGCCCAAAAAATCATCACAAATGTTATCCTCAACTGAACCACGAGCACTTACTAAATGCAAGAGAATGTTTTGCTTCGACAGGTGCGGGAAGACGCCACAACAACTACATATTCCACTGATAACGAACGTGAACTGCGTGGGGGGCCATTTACTTGGCGTAACGTTTTTTTTCTAAATCTTTAGTTTTATTTTTGCTGCTTATACCGGAATTACGATATCCCCCTAATTATGTATAACACAAAAACATTTTATATAAAGTATTTAAATGTAGAGGAGTTTTGTCCTTATGCGTTGTCAGTGTCTATGGCCCATAAACATATTGTGAAGCTTTAAATTTAATGCCAGATAATTTTATTATACCAAGTATACGTCCATTATCACCGGCACAGCGGCAATAGCAAAGAGCTTTTATAAGAACTAGATCAACAACTGTTGAGAGAATGTTTGGTTTCCTTCAATACAGATTCGATTCAGGTAACAAATAATACAATAAATTATTAATTTGTAGTGTCCGAGTAACAATATAGTTTTTCATACATTGTTGTAAACCACCCCACCACCTCACCGTATCACCAATTCCATGGTTTGGGGTGGGCGAGACGGCCTTGTAGACAGCCGGGCGCCGGGGTTCCGGTTGGCCGTTGCCAACCTTCCGGCACAGATTCCCTGCGATTCCCTGCCCTTCAACCGCCAGCCAGAGTTGCGCGCGAACAAGGATAAACTCGAGCAGAAGAAGTTACGCGCGAGCTCTCGAACCCAATTTTTTACTCCTGACTAAGTTAACCCGCGCTTAGAGATATTCCCTGACTACCTAGGCGCGAGCTCTCAAACCGCCTCTTAGCGTATTAAAGAAGTATAGATTATGGACTTATGGTAATAATTTTTCAAGTTAATATAGTTGTCTTTATCTTTGGGATTGCCAGTTAATTTCCAAATGCTATAGTTGTCAAACATTGCAGATTTGGCCTGTTTAACTGTATGATTCATCCATTTGATACTATTTTCAGTTTTGAGTATTTTATTTTATTTTTTTTGTTATTGGGCAGGCTATGTCCTGGTAGAAACAAAAGGTTTTGATGAATTCTGAATATTGTTCATGTGCATCACTAGCACTATAAACCTCATTCCACGTTTCCTTTTTTAATCTAATTATTAGTTCATTCAAACTTTCTTCGTTTATCTATCTAGAGGAAAACTTAATAGAGGCTTCTGGGTGGTTTAGTTTAGTGGCAATTGTGACCGATATGGCTTGGTGATCTGATATTAAAGGTTCCATTGTTTCGGCTGTTACACAGGTAGTATAGCAAATTGAAATTATTACCACCGTTGAAATTATTGAAATTATTATCGTGAAATTATTGAAATTATTATCAAGACGGGATCCGGAATGGTCGGTAATTCTGGTTGGTTTGTCAATTTTCGTATCCATGCCGTGACTTTTAAGGATGTTTAAAAAACGGTGTTTCTTATGATCATCAGTTAAAATATCTACGTTATAGTCACCGCCTATGATCACATCAGTGCATAGTTTCTTAAGTGAATCTAGATATACATCAAGTTTTCCAAAAAAAGAATTTAAGTTTCCATCACATAGTGTTCTTTATATTGAGCCTATTCCAATTTTTTTGCTTTCCTAGCCTTAGTAATATTTGGGAGTTTTCAAAGACTGTTTCCTCGGTAAGATTAGCATTAATTTTAGGCCTAGTAATTTTAGCTCTGTTATCTTGTTTAAAAGCATCTCTTGGGAATATTGCCACCCCCCCCCCCCCATAGTTGAAATGCACCTTGAGAAATGGTCAACTAGGATATACCCATTCAAAACTATTGTATTTATTTTGGAATCATCTAAGCCATGCTCCTGTATTAATAGAAAATCAGGTTTTTCCTCTTCAAGGAAAATTTCAAGTATTTTGATTTTATTCTGCAAGAACCTAACATTCAGAGAACAGACCTCAACTAATAACTGATTTGATTCTGCTTTCTTTATTTTTGATTTCTTAATTTTATTTTTGTTTTTTGGTTTATTTTTGAGTGTTTAGTAAATTGCTGGTTAATACCTTTTTTTTAATTTTCTTCCTGGTTGGAGAGTGGTTCCTTGTAGTTTTCCTAAACACTTAAAATTATGTCACACAGGAATCTTTTACCCTTTGAATTTAGGTGTAGGCCCTTTTTGGTATACTGTACATATGCTTCTATCTAGACTGCTATTCAGACTTGCAAAGTGCCAGCCCCTAGAACTAAATTCTTTTTCTAATATTTCATTTTGTGTCGTGATATGCTTATTTAGGCTATCTGCATTATTGTCAAATCTAAAAGGGGTCTCAATAAATACTAATTTTTTACTTCCGATTCTTTGCTGAAGTTTACTCAAATTATCATTAAGACTACTGATGCCACACTCCACCTCATTCACCCCACCCAAAACTACCAGACAGTCACTTTCTCTTATATTACCTGCATTACTTTCCGCTAATTGCAACATTTGTTCCAATGTAGCACTGGGAAAGACGAAGGCCTCACAGCCCCAGCCCTCTGACTATAGTTCAAAATTCTACCGCAGTCTCTCCCCTGGCTGTCCGACACCAGCGCAAGCCTACCAAATATTATTCTTACATAGGCCTATATGAATATGTATGGAAATATGTGTTCTACAACTTATATATTTGACGTTTCACACAAAAACTACGGAACAAAAACTAAAATCGACATTTTTTAAAGTGGATCATTTTAAACTATAGGCCTACATCATTGTGACAGTATAGTAAACTATGACGGATTTGTTAGCAGAATCTATAAAAACCTTGCAATTCCGGAGCGCAGTAAAATGACCTCTCTAGACTTCAGAACAGCATTGCCAGTTCGAACGCCGCCGGCCTTCTTTAAAGGCGGCGGCTGTGCTATAATACCATAGCACATAGAAAATTAAACTGGCTGGGTAGCTGAGTGGTTATAGTGCTCGCCTTTGAATCCAAAGGTTGCCGGTTCGATCCTGAGGAAAGTTAGTAGCTTTTTAAAGGATCGATTCCGGACCCAGTTGCCATTTGTCATTGGGCTATTAATTACTGATGCTTTCTAACAACTGGTCGATGTTAGATAGTAACAAGACTGGGGTTTGGACCGTTCCCCGTCAAAACGTTAAAAAATTCCACTCGCGTAGATAGACACAAAATACAAAAATACAAAATAGCACTAAAAGGATTATAAGCTAAGTTACAAGCCTTTCTAGACCTCTATCAGTCCATCTTAAACTACTGGCCTGTAGGCCTCCATCATCTTTTTCTACACGCTATATTAACTAGCTGTTTCCCATCACGGCTTTGCCCATGATTGAATTTATTTTATAGGTAATTAAGCTCTCGCTACGCTCACTGCTATCCTCTCACCTTTTATATAAGAAATGGCTGGAATTTTTCATTAAATTTGTTTCTTAGCAACCAATAAAAATAAAAAAATAGAGATTTTCAATTTTTTTACTTTACAGAAAACTATTGTAGACCTATGCCTCTGGGTCAGAGCTCTTTGGACAGATTTGCACCAAACTTCACACAAACCATCCTTGATTAATGCTTAATAATGCCTGAAAGTTTTTCATTACGATCTGTCGAGCGGTTTCGAAGTCCATAGGCAACATACATATATACATACATAGGCTACTTCCTCTTTTATCTAAATATTAACCCTTCGAGTGTTCACTGTTGCACCCCTGGAGCAAACACATTTTTTAAAGGTTTTGCATTTAACTTACTTCTATATAAAAATGTAAAAAATATATTTTATGACCTATTACTAAAAATGTATTAAAGTTACGATATGAAAGTAGATAAAAAGGACTAGTTAATAAAACAATAATTGTTGCTCTTACTCTTTGTCACCAAAATTAAGCAAGGCTAGATAAGAAATAAAGAAGTACAAAACAAATATTTTATTTAACTTTTCCCTCCTCTAAAATAAATTTAGATACAGATAATCAAAATTCCAAGATATACATTTTCTTTAGAATTTTACGGAGAACAAGAAAATATATATTTAATAAGTTATAGGCAAGACGCATTTGAAAAATTATTATGAGGAATAAAACAAAATACGTCCTACGGTACTTACCCTAATCTAGGGTTACCATACGTCCTCTTTTCCCCGGACATGTCCTCTTTTTAGAGCTTAAAAAATCGTCCGGGCGGATTTTTTAGAACCAGTCCATTTGTCCGGCTTTTTGGAAGCTGAAAACTGAATATCTATGTTTTACGTGTTTACCAACCTCTATAAGAAGGTTTTGTTTTGTATGTTGTTACTTCGTCCAGATTAAATCGTGATTTTTATTGTTCAAACTGTTAAATCTAGAGTCCAATCTAATATCACAGTTACTTTTTACTTTATTATTGTAAGTAACAGTTTGTAGGATACTTATTTCTTTTAGTTGGACGTCAGCGCCAGAAACAACCGGGTTGTATTTATTGTTGTCAGCAGGAATCTCTATCAAGCGAATGAGTGAGGTTATGTTTTAGCAGATATGGCTTTTCATTCGTTAACTGGCATTTTGATGAACGCGGTCATTTTGTAAATAATTTGGTAGGCATAGTTGTTAGTGCCTAAGAGTAAAATAACCCTTAAATGTCACTAATTGTGAATGATAGAGTAAATTGGATTTCAGTTAAACAATTTCATTACCAAATAACTAATAATATTTTTTTTTTATGTTTAAGTTTAGTTACTTGTAATTTTAGATAAGATGAGTTTAAATAACTTTTTTAAATGGACGTACTGTAAAGGAAAGCCTTTTTAATTTTTGCTTGTTTATACAGTTTGTACCGTATTAATTTGCACAATAAGCATCATGTAGTAATAAGTTACGTGCTTTTAACATTTTACCGTACTAGTTTTCTCATATGTTTTAAGGCAGTTTGT
Organism: Neoaliturus tenellus; assembly: GCA_030545055.2. Taxonomy (NCBI): domain Eukaryota; kingdom Metazoa; phylum Arthropoda; class Insecta; order Hemiptera; family Cicadellidae; genus Neoaliturus; species Neoaliturus tenellus. Next base: position 41,215,247 of record CM061534.1, read on the forward strand.
AGAATATTATCATTGACTATGTATACTACCATATTATCTAATAAATAACAAAATAAAACCTACTGATTTGGTATAACGTTTTTGTTAGTATATACTTTCCAAATTATTTCATTTAATTAAAAAAAAAAATGCACCTTAGTATCCTAAGAGGAATTTAATGTTGAAAAAGGTGAAATGTATACTGGTAATTGTAAATTTAAACATTTGTTTTTTCCTTACTCAGCGATATTTACGAGTAATTAAAGGGTGAGGTGGGGGGGGGGGTGTTGGAGGAATTCAAATTTTGGTGATTTATCAATCTCACCCACGACGAGTACTAGGTGTCCTCTTTTTCGTCATGGGGGATATGGTAACCCTACCCTAATCCCATAAGAAGCACGAAAGCTAGGAACATTTCACTAATTTCTACTCATACTTAAATACACTCAATGAAACATATTAATTTATTCCAATAAGTTAATGTAAACTAAAAGTATTAACTTAATAACACTTTTAGTCACTCATAACCTTAAAACGATTGGTAAAATACATAACTTATTTTGTTGTTTACGAAGTTGGCAGATGGCAACAGTTTTTCCCCAGACATTTCATTGCACAGGCCTATTACAAATAACCAATCACCAATTCTGCCATTTGAAATGGGTGTTTTCAGATAGGCCTCTAGCTTAAGAACCACCCAGTAACAGATGTCACGTTCATGGCTGCATTTTGTCATTCACTTTAAAGTTAGGTCACGTTTTCTAACCATCGAAAAATCAACTCTTAACGCTCGAAGGTGGAGAAGCTGGGCCAAAAAATCAACGTTTCATGCTCGGAGGGTTAATAGACAAGCATGTTTCTTTTCCTCCTTTTTTCTCTGCTTGTGCGCAACGTAGGAAAAATCCGAGCATACCGTTAGAATGGTAGTGTTCTTTAGATAAGCAGAATGCCTTTACAATTCTCTTTAGCCCCCAGGGCTCCGCCCTACAGTCTTTCAAAGTTTCAATATTAATATTATGGATAGGCCTACTTAATTGATTAAATCATCAGACAGCTGTTGTAATAAAAATTCCTAGAAAATAAGGAAGAGTAGAGGTTTCAGTCATAAAACATTTTAAATCTAATTGGCTCAAGATAAACTGAGTTTTGGTAGAATTTCAACCTGTGGGAGATCCCTAGTTAGAATAAAAATACTAAGTTATACAAACCTTGTCCACCACAAGCGATCTAAACAATTTAGTCTCAATAAAACTAACTTTCATATAGACCTATGGCAACTGTGGACATAGCACATATTATATAGCGAAATTGAAATATATTTTAATAGATTAGCCTACGATGGAAATATCAATAGTGATTCTACTCCCTTTTTCTTATTTACATTCTGATTCTGATTCTTCTCATCTTCTGTGTGACGTAGAGAAGAAGTAAAATAGTAAAGCTTAGCCATTGAGTAAAGACGTTATTATCATAACGTATAGAGTGGACAAGCAATGTTAAAATTTGGAAACGCTAAATGACAAGATCGTCCGCTAGGAGCGCCACTAACAGGCAAACGATGCGATATAATCGAACGCTTTCAACAATCAGAAGCTCGATTCGATTCGAATTCTCTTTTCAATTATTAAGATGACTATCGAGTTGATGCGATATGTAGTCGATTAAATAGACCGAGAGCACAATCGATAATTGTCTCGATACGATACTGAGTTCCCGGGCACCGTGGCGAGCGTTCCCTTCTTCCCTATCTGTTGTCCACTCTATACGTTATGTTAATAACATCTTTACTCAATGGCTTAGCTAACGGGTCGGGTTCGTGACAGGAACCAGGGATGAGATGTCATGACGTCACTTACCACGTTTCCGCACGTTCCCAGAGTCAATTTTACCGGCGTTTTAAGTCCAGCGTTTCGCTTCGTTCAAATAATTAATGTCAAATAGTGTGTTTAGACGTTTGGAGTGTTTATTCTTCTGCAGACTGTTATTGTTAGCTGGAATTAGTTAATTGCCTCGATTTACGGTAAGTTAATGCTCTTTTATACCTATTTCACAAGGTTTATGCATTGCTTAGCATATTTGCGATAGGTTTTTGTGGTTTAAATAATTTAATTCAATATAAATAGAACGTATTCCAGACATTGTAAAACTCTTAAGGGCCGTACCGCAATGTCAATCAAAGTCAATAAATTATGTGGTAACTTTTATTCATTATGAAATAAACATAAACTGTTAAAAAAACTGTATAATTACTTTTTATTATATCAATTCTACTCTATTGGTGAATTTTTGCTGGAGGAAAATGTAAGATTAGGCTATTAAGTTCCTATTTTGTGCTTCATAAAGCTGTCAGTATTTTTATTGTTATTATTTTATATGTTTTATGTATTGTTAATCTGTTGTTTTGTTTATTTAATACATTTTTACTACCACGCCACCAATTACAAACCAAGTTGGCCTTCTTGTATGAATGTTTTTTTTTTATCTTAGTCAGTATTTTGATATTTTAGTGGTCTTATGTAAAATTTGTTGACTTGGCCGCAACCGTCCCGTAAAATAGACAATTGTCATTGCTGTACTTGTTAATGACAAATAAAGATTTTCGAACTTAAAATATAAAGGATTACATCTTAAAGGGTAAGATGTAACTTAAGGATTTTACGTTCCACACAATGTAGTTCATCAGGATCTTGAATAGCTTTTTACTATATAGTATTTATTAATACTTAGAGAATTCTAAAGTGTAACATATTATTACCACCAGTCCGTATGCCTAAGTTGACATAGGCCTCATTAATACCTGCACACAGGAGTACCTTTTGTCACCTTAAAATATACTCCTTAGTGTTAGGAGGCCTAAGGTAGGCCTACACCTTCGGAGTACTTGTTAAATAATTTGATTTTATGTTGAATTTTATTGGCTATTACTCTGTAAAATAATCAATGTCACTGGATTAAATTTCTCTCTGATTGACTCTTGTAAAGATTTTGTATGATTTCTTTTCTGTGCCGTAGGTCTAATTTTAATGATAATTTTTATTGTTTGTTAAATTGGTATGCTTTCTTTTCTGTACGGTAAGTCTAATTTCTATATTAAATTTTTATTGTTTGTTAAATTGGTAAAAAATTGTTTACAAAGCTGGATGTGTTTCTAACTGAGTGTAGTCTAATCCTGACCATAGCCTCTCTGCTATTATAATTGTACCTGACATTTGCTAATGCATGTTTGTAAGTGCGTCAATGGCAAATAAATGACTGATTTCTGATGACCTATCTACTTTATATTCCACCTTCAATACCTATCAATCTTGATGTCAGGCCTAGGATTACTTATCTCAATTTAAGTTACAATTCTTCAATTATGTACATGTATTCATAGTTGACTTGCTGATTCAAAATTACGGGGAAACAATTAGTTTTTCATTTACCGTAGTTACAGTTTGATTTAGGTATAGTTTGCTTACGAATAAACGTAGTTGGGGTTACGGAGGTACAGTCGGTGAACTTAGTTTGGCAAGTTAGTTCTTGAGTTAGCTAAGTTACAACCATCAGATAGACTATTGGAATTTATTTCTTTAATGTCGGGAATTTCATGTGCTATTCCAAAAAGTTTTTTGTTTGGGCTAGTTTAACTCAAGATTTTTTTTGGGTTTTCAAGTTAATTTTTTTCTAATTGAGTATCTGTGTCTGTTACAGAAATGATTAGGTCTTCACTCACTTCACGAAGACCCGGATTGACCGGAAGAAGAATGACGACTACCCAATCAAACCGATTGTGACTAAGACACCGGATGTAAGTTATAGCCTTAAAATTTAGCCTTAAAACTAACTTAACTTAGGTTAGGGCAATGAGATCCGCACATGACATTGACATGGTAACTTACCGTACACAAATAGGTTACCGTACTAATTTAAAAAGTATAACTTAGGCCTAGGTAGAAACTGTAATTAACATTCTTAAGAGTTGGTTGTAATAGCCTAAGTAAAACCAAATTTCAGTTAGGTCTAGGTAACTTAAGGACCATTGCCTTAAATTCTATAATTGATTGTATCTTATAAATAAACAACATAACTTAAGGTTGCCAGACTTCCGTTTTTACTATTTTTTCTGGGGGTTTTAAGTTAAGTTGTTCAAAATTTAAGGTAAGCTATTTGAAGCTATACAGTGTTAACAGCAATCACAAGTTTAATACTGGTATAGGCCGTAATTTGTTTTCTCCTCATTTACAAATGAAGATTTAAGTTAACACTCTTTTGTAGCTTTCAAGCAGTTTGTAGAAAGCATTGGTTTCTGTTGGCATGAGGGGTGATAAGTTACAGTAAAATAAAAAATGTTCCAGCTCTTAAATTTTTTTGGTTTTTTTTTCTTAGGAAAAATGACTGATGCTTGATTTTTTTACCTTTAGGTACGGCACATGGTGATTTTCCCTCCACAGGCTGAAGAACTACCTAACTTAGTGGAAAAGACTATTGGACGATTTGTTTGAGGACAAATAATCAAGGAGAGAGGAGACGTTACCAGGCATACTCTGCAATGCCAACCTGAGTAATTTTGGCCCTTAGGTGAGCTTTTTTGCTACACTCAATCAGGTTCAGCTTGTACGCTTCGCTCACTCGCCGCAAGTCTAAAATATCCTCTAATTTTTAATTACCAATCTTCCCTCAATACTTTACAACAGTTGTTATTTATGGAATAAATTACAAAGAAATATTATTTGACAATTTTGTTTTCATAAACAACTCATATAAAAAAAAAACTCCAAAACGATCTGCCATGGGTACGTTTATGACGGTCCTAGGGCTATGTCACGTCGAAAAGGAATGAGATAGAAGTGATGTTCCCCTCTCCTGGTTCCAAGCTACCGCCCCACCATTTTTCAACCAAATCGATTTAGATGTTCTTAAGTTTAAAATTGTGTTACTAACACGAATTTCTCTTATATACATAGATGACGAGGCCTTATAGCCGAAGAACTTCGTGTCAGCAGCTGAAGATGATGTATTAACATCAAAACTCTATAAAATTTTTGAGCTATTTTGATGGAATTTGTAAGTAATTTAGTCTTATGTTTAGTCTTATGAACATTTGGTTGTCTATATGAATCCAGCAGATATAATAATATATCCAACTATAAGCGTTACAGGTGTATTTAGGCTATATGAATTCTGTGCCTATACCATAAAATGGACATATTCTAAACATTTACTAACAAAATGTTTATCAGTTTCAGAATAATTGCATACGTCCAAGGAGCCCAATGAAGAATGAAAGTATAGGAAGCATAATCAATTATTTTATGTACTAAAAAGGTTTTAAAATAAATAATATTTTTATAACTATCACAGATTTTTCTTTCTATTTTTATTAGGCTAGTTGTTGAAACTATCCTCATGTAGTATATTGTATGAATACAAACCTAAAAATTCAGTGAGTTATGAATCAGGAAAGTTAGAGATACACCATTTTGCAACTATGTTTTATTCGGAATTTTTATAAAGATATCAATCTCATCTTTGTGGTTTCAAACTTAGCTATACAATTTATTTTACTTAAATATAAAGATATTCATGTGTTGTTGGCCGTGAAAGCTTTGGTTTATCTTTCCTTCTGATGCACACTCGCAGTCATGAGTTTCAAATTATATAAGATGTATTCTTGTAAAGTTTGAAACGGTACAATTCCTTTTTAAACTTACATTGCCTGATTTCATTTATTAATGATGCCATCAAACTAAAAGTTGACTTTTTATTGTAACAAAACAAGTCCAGTAATAGTCTTATCAGCAGCAAAGACAACTCGAACAAGGTTTTTCAAATCAAAATAAGTATAATAGACAATATATGAAACCTATTGATTCATAGTCAAGCAATTATTACTGTGACCTTATTTAAATCTAAGGTCCCTCTTCTTTAAATTACATGTAAATAATTTAGATGTTACATAGCAGCTATTTGATTGAGTTTAGCAAACCATTGAACAGACCATTGTGTAGAACGTTTTTCAGATTACTTAAGTTAATTTACTATCAAAATCAGTCATAAGAGTTATGTTCATTATTTTCTAAAATTTCGAAACAAGCCTATAAGCATTGACTAAAATAAAAGTAACATGAATAGACTTCACATTCAATGCTTTTTGTTTGATACCAAAATTCTGATAATTCATTTTGGTAATTTTGTCTTACCGTGCCAGAGTCGCATCAATTGATGTTGTTATTCAGCTGGATTTACAGTGCTAATAAAAACATTTTACCACTAAATAAACATAAATTGCAGGTATAAATGTTTCATCCTTGGTCAAGAAAATTTGTAATAGGCTATGTACTGATTTACCTATCATGTCACTTGTACTTCAAAAACTTGACTCAAATTCCCATCTGGTAAAAAAAAGGCAGATGCATCTCTAGGCTTCCACCCTCGCACCTCTTGTCGGGAGTATTTAAAAACCCTGGGTGTTCTGACAGTGCACAGATTGTATGTCTTAAAAGTAGCCTGTTACAGTCAAACAACCTTGAACCTCAAACTAAACTCCATAGATATAACTAGATTTAAGGACACCTTTGCAGTTCATCATAAATTGACACTTTTTGAGAAAAAAACCCTTGTACTTACTCAGGATAGAAAATGTTTCAAAAACTTTCGGCTTACAGTACACTCTCGTTCATCGGAACTAATGTGGCGGACGGCCGGTTCGGATGTCAAAAAATTCCGATGAAGCGGAGTCCATCATGAGTCATCATTTCCGCCCGTACGGTGACCTATTATGATTGTATTCACTCTGGTTTTTAAGATAACACAAGAGGTTTTATGAAAATAAAGGCACTCAAACTTTGAACATGGTAACAATGAACCTATAGGAATAAAAACAACGCAGGAAATAAAGATCCAAAATCTTTATATTCTTATATTCCATATTCATATCCCAGCAGACAACTGACTTCCACGTATGTAACACAGGTGCAGTCGCGACGCGAGACAGACTGAATGACAGTTTGGGAAGCGGTCGAAGCGCATGTATGGTTCACTTCCTGCCCCTTCCTCTTTCTATTATTGTGCGAATAACCTACTCCACGGCCTCGTAAATCACATCGATGTGTACAGATTATGGAAACGCCTGATGACTTTTGATGCAAAATGTGATACTTCACTATATTACTCGACCTAAAAACATAAATGTGATAATTTAAAAATTTGGAATCGAATTAAAGATAAAATTTACCGGTTATAGTTATGTTATGCTGTATGTTTTGGTCTAAGAAAAATCTCTTTAATACTAGATTTCATATGAGCCATTGAATATAAAAATCGGACGAAACTCAAGCTCGCTACTGCATTCCAAACAACACAAGCTGTAATTTTTTTATGACTTTAGTAATTTATTTATAACTCCATTTCTACTTTAGATCATTTCATTGTTTTGGCCAAAAAAATTATCTTTGAATTCTTGGCCTTCTTTTGAGATATTGATCGTTAGAAATGGTTAATTTTGAGATGTTATAATTTGTTTTTAAAATTGTAAGCATTTAAGTGCAATACATTTAATTATAAGTTAGAAATTCTGTTAATTTTGGTCTTTAAATCAGTGGAACATTCAGCTTTCATTAAGCTCCTAATGATAATAAAAATCGGTTAAGGTCATGATGCGTTTTATATAGTTCCATTTTATATAGTTTTATGCAACATAATTTTTAATCATGGTCTTCTCGAACATGAATTTAATTGAAGGCATTTTGATCCATCTCTAATTAGGTTATGGTATTATTTTTGGTCTGAGAATCTTAATTTAATAAACACCTGGAGGGACAACCAATGTAAATTTTCTTTATGTACTCTTTTATTAATTCAAACTTATTATCAGCTCCATTTTAAAATCATTTTTATACTTCTGTAAATTACGATTGGCTTTAAGCTCTTGTGTATGTTTGATGAACATTTACTTTTTCCATAGTTAAATTTATACTGGGTGAAAGGGTGCAGAATTTTGCACAAAAATCAACAGTACGCTTTTCCTCCAAGAAACTACATCATAGTGCAACCTCCAGCCATAGAGTAAATATCATCCTTAGTTTTGCCATAAGTCTGTGTGTTACTCCTGTCAGCTGGTTTTCTGTAAATTTCTATTCCAATGTAAAAACCTACCACCTGGGCTTTTGATTTTAAATTTAAAATTCATATTAAAAATAGTTGAATCAGTTCTTTTTTCAAGTTTCAAGCCAGTTTGCAAATCTGCATCCGCATACTCAGACGCGAATATTAATGTCAACAAAAGCCTTTTTGTTTACAAACTTTTATGTAGCATATTACTAAATTAGATTCCACATATCTATATATTAATACGCAAGCATATTTCATTTCCTCCTTTTTTCTCAGCTTGTGTGCATTGTAGGATAGATCCGCGCATACCGTTAGAAAGGTATAGTCCTGTAAATGAGCAGAATCACATTCTAATTCACAACGGACTCCAGGGCTACGCCCCACAGGCTTTCAAAGTTCCAATGTCAGTCTTATGGAGAAAGGAGAATTGAATGGATCATTAAACAGCTATTATAAAAACAACTGCTAGAAAATTAGGAAAAACAGATGTTTTAGTTTTAAAATGTTTTTAAGCTTCTTGGGTCCAGATCAACTAAAATTTTGATCGAATTTCGATCAGGAGGCGATTTCTAATAATTATAATTTTGCAACTTATCCCTCCCTTTCATAAATTATTTTACCATATGTCCATAAAACATATGCTTAGCCACAGTCAGTTGTACATCGCCTTAAAAATCATTTGATAAGTGCTTAGGGCACTTTAAGTGATGGCACTTTTTTTTCTTCACAAAGCATTTTAATGAAGAAAACATTTTTTCCTACGACTATCCGTGAAAACAGTTGTTTACGCACTCGATACTCGTCGCAAAACAGGCGATTGCCGTATTCAATTTACTTTGCGCACGCTAGATTTACTTTGCGCACGCTAGATTTACTTTGCGCACTCCAGTGTTTAAACATTAGAACACAAAACAATTAGCATTAACCAGCAAGGAAACGTTGATAAGTGAGGAATTAAGTTGGCAACACTGGATATAAACATCTGATCTATTGTTGTCCATGTGGTCGTTTTCTATTGAATCAACATAAACATAACCTACAAACCAGCTACAGGTGAGCTACCGGCACACGTAAGTTAGATGCGCAATGATCAACTATGACGGTGACTTTAGTGATTTAAGTGACTTATTCCCTGACGATCTTGCTAAAACTGCTAAAACAGTGGCGTTAAATCTTCTGCATGAAAAATCCAATAAATGTTTAACTAAGAAAGTGCATAAAACAGGATATCATTAATATCACTATCTTGAGACAGGGACCTCACATAGTGGGTATTTTAACGTGAATATTAAACGTTTATAAGTATATAACAAATATTTGGTAGTCGTAGGAAAAATTTAATATGCAACTCGTGCGAAAAGTGCTTTCACTGCACTCGAGAGAAATTATTCCGCACTCGCCTGCGGCTCGTGCATAAACATTTCTCTCGAGTGCAGCAAATCGGCACTTTCCGCACTTGTTGCATAAATAACTATTTTCTACTTTTTAACCTCTTAAAAAAAAAAAACCTCTAAACCCCCCTCCCTTGGCCTGGAGCCAAGGACTTTGTACACTAACATGAATAGACTTCTCATCCAATGCATTTATATCCCTTTCAAAATAAATGTGCGGTCGAAAGACAGAATTTTATTTCCCATCTCAAGGAATATTTCCTCAACACCTTCCTGATTTCCCCGATTTTCTTCACGATCAGATGTTATTTTAATTCCACAGTTTTACTTAAAATTATTCTGAGTAGAAAATAGCGCTGATGATACTTCCCTTACTTGCCACTGGAAGAGCATCTCGTTACATCTCAAACATAAAAATTAGAATATTTGTTTACGAAAAAGCAAAACATTGGCTTCAAATGACAAACAGCTGTAGTAATTCTCAGTGATTCTGATTGGTTGGATTCTTGGCAGCTGGAGGAACAGGAACAATGGGGGAATTGAAATCTGCGTTTCGACCGCACATTTATTTTGAACAGGTATAGTTTGATACCACAATTTAGAAGGTACAGTTGATTTTTTTTTACCTAGACACGGTTTAGAATAGGTGGAGTATCTCTAATTTATAATTTTTTCATTAAAATTATCACGTGTTCCTGTTTACCATGTGGTGTTTTTCATTTATCATCCAAGCCTACTTTTATTAGTGGCTGTGTTGTGTATGATTTACTAAGGAATGATTTTTAAATATTTATTAATATTAAGTAATTTGTTTATTTATTGATTTGTTGATTTATTAATTTGTTGATTTATTGTTTCATTTATTATTATTTTTTGTCATTTGCTTTTTTAACTGTCCAAAAATATTCGGCACTAACTAAATTGGTAGAGATGTCATTGTTGGTTAGATTCTACATTGTAAATCAGTGTGAAATGGATCTACAGCAAGGATGTTCCACGTTTCTAAAACCTTCCAAAATAGCAGTAATTGACAGTAAGCAAAATGATTCGTAGTCTGGGGTGTAGATGAAAAAAAAACTCAGAATAATCTAAAATAATTTATAGTTAAATCTGATCTGAGAAATGCCCAGGTGAAGTAATTGCGTCAGATGAAACAGTACAGAAAAGAGAAGCACCCAATCGTGTATAATGGATGAAACCTGTTTTCACTGCTCGTCATCTACAGAAAAGGCGTGGATTGATAGTGAGGAATCCGGATTCAGAAAACCTTTTAGTAAGGGATAAATAGTGACTGTCATTCATGCTGGTGGTGAAATAGGGTTTGTCCCAAATGCACTTTTAATGTTTAAATCTGGCTTAAAAAGGCGACTACCATGATGACATGAATAAGAAGAATTACTCAAAATGGTTGAGAATTACTCAAAATGGTTGGAACAATAGCTGGTTCCCAATTTAGAGCCAAATAGCGTGGTTGTCATAGACAACGCCTCTTACCACAAGGAACAAGTGAATCCTGCTCCAACATCATCATCATTGTAGTTGATATTTATAAAGTGATTAACGGAGCGAGGCATCCCACATTCGGCTGACCAAAACCAGAACTGTAAGACATTATAAAGCAGTACAAGCCATGATATGTGACCTACAAAACTGACAAAATTTTAGCAGCTGCTGGACACACGGCACCCAGACTACCGCCTTATCACTCCAATCTTAATCCCACAGAGATGATCTGAGCTACTGTCAAAGCACACATAAAAAAGAAAAATGTGAAGTTTTCAGTCGACTATGTGACAGCTCTGGCACATGAAAATTCAGTGAAATACCAGTTTATGATTGGAAGTACCGGTGCACTCATGTTGTAAAGGAAGATGAGTATATGGTTGCACAAGGAATTACAGACGATATTAAAGAACACTTCATCATCAACGCTTAAGTGTCAATGATGATGGTGAAAGTGACAGTGATTCCCTGATTCTGATAATGACATTATTGATTATTATTCTGATAATGATTAGGACACTTTTTTCTATTGTAAAACTTATAAAAAGTGAAGCAAATTAAAAATATATGAAAAATGTAAATAAATATATACTTTCATAAAAGCGTGTGCACATGGTATACCATTTTAAACTTTTAAGCTATAGTTGAATTGTTTTAATCATTATTATTATTGCAACATTATAAATACATTCTTATAAGGTTTTAAAAACAGACTAAAATAAACTCTAAATGGTCCCTCTAATCTGTAAATTACTACCCACTTTTTACGAATTGACTAGATTAGAGGTAATTACTAATTTACCGATTAGAGGGATCAGTTAGAGTTTGTTTTAGGCTATTTTCAAATCATCAATAAGTTTAAATGTTTAAATTGGTTCGTTTTCATTATTTTATACTCAAAACAAATTTGTAATTCTTTTTAACCACTTTGGATTCAGTGAAACTAATTTTTTAATAACAACGTATCCATTTATTAATTTGGAATTAGAAGAATTAAGTTGCAATTTCACGGTAATCATTCCTCTAACGGTAAAGTAGTTTTGTAAAAGAGGACAAAGTATGCCTATTTTCCAATAATATAGCGCTATTAATTGCTTTCTCCATCAAGATTATTTTTTGTTTGTTTTGATTTAACCTCAACACTTGACGAGTAGAAACACATGATTAATACTCACTAAAATAAGTCCAACATCAAAGATACTTCTCGTAATCTGAACCGATCTAGGTAAAAAAATTCAACTGTACATTTATTTTGCATACAGTACGACGTGCCAGAGTTGCTGCAATCGATTTTGTTATTATTCAGCTGGATTTACAGTGTTGCAAAAACATTTCATCACAACATAAACAAAACCCTCTGTTATAAAAGGTTTCATTCTTGATTGAGAAGAGTAGTGGTACTGATTTGCCAATAATATGACTCTTGTACCTCCATGTACGTTGCTGAAGATCGCACCACAGTATATTGGTTTCAAACAAGCCTATTCTAAGAGAAGTCTATTCACGTTAGTGTACATGGTCAATGGTCGCCATACGGTTTGAACCCTTGTAGCTGATTATCTTACATACTGACTTTAACTAAAACAAGGTTTATGAGAGAAAAATTTAGGGTATTTTTTTTTAGCGATGATGTCTGCCTTGATAAACTAAAGTAAATACGAGAATGAAGAGGAGAATGAGACGGAAGAGGAGCATATGAAACAGCATCAGAGAAGAAGGAGGAAGAAAAAAGGAAACAAGCAAGTGATAGCAGGAGGCGAGGCTAGAGCATCCGGACAAGAGGAGAGGGAAACTGGAGGGGGCAGCGGAGTGGTGGTTATGGAAAGGAAAGATAGTTATGAAATGGGTCAAGGCATTATAACACTGCACTCAACAGAAGAACTGAATCTGGAAGAGCCAATATCTGGATTCATCAATCTGAAATCTAATAATAATGAGGGTGGTCATTGGTGGCAATACTCATTTGACGGTTATGACAAAAGACCTAAAGGATGGAATTTTACTCACTGTGAAGTACTATTCTACAAACAACTGCTGGACAGAGGTTATGAACTGTCTTCAGTGACGAGAGAAGACGATCATCAAACTTATAAATATATGTTTACTCGTGTAAAGCAATGCAACTCCAGCCTAACGGGTTTAACCGTGGGGCTGTAAATCTGATGAGTCCAGATATTCCTGGAGAAATACCTTGACTTAATTATGATTCAATAGTAATGTTCAAAATTTTGTATAATTTGGTTATTCACTGATAAAAAATCACCCTAAATACACACCACTCAGGTTCTCGGTTAGGCTGTTTTTTTTTATGATGCACCCTATCAGGAAGTGCATGCTGCTGTTTTGGATTGGTTTTAGTTGTCCACCATAAGTGAGTGCAGTGTTTCTACAGCAATCAGCAAATCAAACACAGAAAAAAATCATATAAAGATGCAAAATAATATTTGTAACAACAAATTTTCTATATTGATTTTTAAATAAATTGTTATGATTAATTTATTATTGAAAATAATACTATGAGAGTCAGCTTGTAGGTTGCAGATTGCTGTTAATTGGTTGTTTCAAGCCCAGGTACCGGTCGGGTAAAGTCAGGACTGGGGAAAACTGCTGTAATGTAATAGACAAGGGCTGTTTCATTAACGGGTAAAACAATGTAAAAATTAGTACCCAAAACGTCACTAGCCTGATCAGCTGATGCATGTTTTTCTTATGGACATCGGATGGATTACGTCACCGGCCTGACTCAAAAGCGGCATTTTCCAACATCAAAGGAATGAAACAGCCCTTCTTTCTTCTTTTGTTCATATTATGTTCTCCACAGTCCTGGGTAAAGTTGTGAAAAAGTCTAGAATTTAGGTCCTCGGTCAGGAAAAACTCATTTTATAACAAAAATAGAATGATTTCACAGTATTTTATGACTAAAAAAATTATTTTACAGAATAGAAATAGAGAGCAGGGCCAGTTATTTGGTCCGAATTTTAAAAAAAGGTGGTCTGGAAAATTAGGGAATTTCATTTGCAAAATTGGGGAGACGCCCTGGTACATAATAGTTAATCCTGACCACTTGAAAGTAAATTCCACAATTCTTTTGGAAGGTGCATTTACAAAAAGGGCATAGGTTTAATTATAATAACAACCAGCTATTTTGTAAATTAGGCTCAAAGAAAATAATTTGTTATAATTTACATACTGGCATTATACAGGGTGTCCGGGCTAGAGGTATCAAGAAATAACTATCTCGTATGATATTAAAATGTAATTTTTATTTTAAAACAACTATGCCAACATGTAATAAATACAACCAAGATTGTGTGAACAAAGTTTAACGGCCGTATTTAAAACACAATGCCTAAAAACTACAAGTTAAGGAAAATGCAGTCTTTCCATTATTTGACCAAGCTCAATCATTTCTGGACATAACAAAAAACTTAGCCACTAATGTGAATATCAGCCTAATGATGATGTTTACTGAGAAGTCAGCTTATTGTGTACCAGGTAAGAGTGCAAAGTTTATGGGAACTAAGGCGCAGGATTGTGGCTGCAGTTGAGAGGATAACGCCAGAAATGCTAAACAACGTGTGGCGGGAGATTGATTATCGATTGGACCTCTTGAGAGCTACTTATGGTGATCACATTGAACTTTACTGAATAAGATACCAATCTTGGTTGTATTTATGACATATTAGCATAGTTGTTTTAAAATAAAAATTACATTTTAATATCATACGAGATAGTTATTTCTTGATACCTCTAGCCCGGACACCCTGTATATTGTATAATTTTGAATTAAAAATTTTGAGGAACAATTTAACTCTTATCTTTTAAGAACTCAAGGTTGTTGTTGGTTGATAAAAATTGTAATAAGTGGATCAGCTACTTTGAAATCGACAAGAAGATATTGAAAGAAATGTAAATTTCAATTCTTCAAACTCTAGTTTTGTATGTTACACTGTACCAACCTTATTTTTTGAATAAGAAGTTACACTTCCATTTTACTAATATTAAGAACTGTTAAAAGCAAACTTTTTAGTGACTACATCACTATTTTGAGAAAGGGACCTTACATAGTGGGTATTTTAACCTCAATATGAATGGGAGATGAGTGTAGGATGATTGTGGCGCGATCTTGTAGTCTTGATACTGACTAAGGCCAACATTCTCCTTAGATAGGACTGTTAATAGCCCAACAGCCAATGGTATCTAGAGACCTACAGTTTTAATGTGGGATCCGAACCACAATTTCAAACTCATATATACGAATTGGTCCAATTATGAGGGTGGTCTTTATAGATGAACTAGTATTCACCAGTGCGGACGTTAATCCCCACTTGGGAATATCGCATCCACAAGCCATAACTATCCACAATATCGCTTATAACTATCCACAATTCGTGACCCCCAAGTACCTGGATTACAGGGCAAAGCCACCGCCCCAGTCTTAATGATGTTAAGATAAATCTTAAGACCTATGGTGTGTTAAGCCCCTAGAGGTGAAAATGTGGAAGTTCTTCAACATAAATTTAACTCAAATAACTCTATGGTTTTACTTGTTTATTTTTCATTCTCAGATTCATTATACCCAATTGAATAGTTCTTAAATAATACAACTAAATTAGACCGACCTATGTTTTGACTGAGTGTAGTAACAATGTTTACAACTAGGCTTTATGAAAGTACATATTTTCATTTACTGTGTTATACTTTCCTCTCTGAAGTATGATTTTATTGATGCTTTGAACATTCAAAATACTAGGGATTTAAAACCATTCGGTTTCAGCTTAGTTATATTGGTATATTTACCATCATAGTTTTATAACGAAAACTGCAAGTTAATGTGTTAATCTAATCCAAAGTGTTATTATTAAATGAGCAACTGAACGGACATTAAATGTCTAGTTGACATTAAATGAATTTGACATAATTAAATGTCAACTTCTATTTATGATGCATTAAGTACCTAAGCACTACTAATTATTAATGTAATGGACAAGTATGCTTTTTCTTCATAAAGCATTTTAGAAAAAAATATGAAAAATGTCTGTCTTCCACAGAAAAAATTTAACCCTCCTTGGGGGTTCTGCCATACAGTTATTTACCATATTTCTGGTAGCTGCTTTTCTGATATAATTAAAAAAGGGGTAGGATAGAAAATTAAGGGGATTTTCTGGAACTTATGGGAAAATACACACACCATCACGGTCTATCAAACATGAAAAATTCAGCTCTCATAGAATTGCTTTTGACTAAAAAATTCATAAAAAGGACAAAAAACTTAATTAATACTTAGAATCTTAATGATTTTAAATTAATATTTTTTGGTAAAATATTTTTGTTCTGTAGCGATGTCTGCCTTGATAAACCCAGAGAAAAACAAGGATGAAGAGGATTGTAGTATGGAAGAGGAGAGGGTAAAACAGCTTCGAGGAAGGGGAAACAGGAAGAACAGAGGGAATAAGAAGCTGGTGCTTCATCCTAGCATCCAAAAGGCAACTGAACAAGATGAGAAAGAAGAAGTAACTGCAGAACAAGAGGAGAAAGAAGAAGAAGTAACTGCAGAACAAGAGAATAAAGAAGAAGTAACTGCAAAACAAGAGGAGAAAGAAGAAGAAGTAATTGCAGAACAAGAGGATAAAGAAGAAGTAACTGCAGAACAAGAGGATAAAGAAGAAGTAACTGCAGAACAAGAGGAAAAAGAAGAAGAAGTAACTGCTGAACAAGAGAAGTGGAATGTGTGCAAGGAGTGGGCGTTTATGAAAATGAATGGCCGCGGTGAAGGTACTACTTTTGCAGAACTAAACTCAACAGAATATCTGTACTTAGAAGAACCTCACCCTGAAATGGCTAATCTGATAATTACTTATAAAGGACAGTCATGGACATATCGGTACGAGATTGTATCTAATTATAATGGGTCGATTCAGAAACGTGTTCAGTTCTATAACTTGGTGTTTTACAGACAACTGTTGGACATGGGTTATAAAGTGTCTTCAGTGACAAGAGAACAAAATACTGAAAATTACATGTATCAATTTAATCGTGAAAGAAAATTCAATTTTTGTTCAAAGTGTAAAAAGTTGAGGTTTAAGGATGGTTTACCAAGCCTCTTGTAATGTTCTTAATTTATCATCTGGGTATTTTAAGTTCTAATCACCTTAACAACTATACCACTCAAATTCTGGGCTGCTAGTCTATGATGTGCGTGCTGAGGGAGTGATGGTGTTTTGGATTGGTCTTTGTCATTCATCTCATCATAATTGGCTTCTGTGTTTCTATAGCAGTAAGCAGAAAAAATGTAAAATATCTTGTTTTAAAGATGCATAAAAAAGACACACCATAAGTAAATTGTAATTTTTATAAATTTGTATGATTATTATTGAAAAGAATAGTACGAGGGGGTCCAGTCAATTAAAAAATGTATTATAATATTAAAAGCAATTTAAAAATGTTCCAAATGTACTACTGAATCATGTTATAGTTATAGTCCTGACACTTTAAAGATCACACATTCTCTGCAAGGTGCAATGTGCAGTAACAAAAGGGCATGTAAAAGTATATGTAGCAGCCACGGAATAAGGCAGGGGAATGTAAAAGGGATGTTTACATATGGGACCAAGAGATTGTCAAGAATTGTGTTTTTGGTGCACTACCTGGCATCACTGAGCGTCCAGTGTTGCTTTGACCATGTGTTGAGCCTACATTCTAAATAAAATGTAAAAATTGTATCAAGTACTGTAGACTCCCTCTTAACCGGCCACCTCAGGACCAGGCCGCGGCCGGATAACAAATTGGCCGGTTAAATCGATGTTCATTTAGGAAGGCCAACCTACAATTTATATGGCCTAAATATGATTTTCACTTGAAAAACAACCTTAAATACATTCCTGTATATGATTTACAGCTAACATCCGCTACCCATGAAATCCACCACAAACCTACACTAATAATAATTCGTTTCTTTATTGTGGTCTACTGCTGGATAGTAGGTCCAATTGCATTGACTTCTGGTGGCATTCACTTTCGTCCAGGACGTTACATGGTTTGAGAACGTCAATATGAAATAAAGTTTAATTGAATGATACATTAGATAAGAAAACTACGTTTCCGGCGAAACACGGCCGGTTAAAGCGATGTTGAGATAAAAATGGCCAGTTAAAGATGTTATTTTGTGTCAGGGTAGGCCGGTTAAAGCAGACCGGTTAAAAGGTGGCCGGTTTAGAGGGAGTCTACTGTATAGATAACATAACAAGGAATATCTTGGCCTGTGGTTCTCTTTACAGTTCATACAATTAAAAACAGACAAAATGATAACATACTTGAAAAATCTTATTAAATTAATATATTTAAAATAATTAATCACAACATGGAAACGTTGCAAAATCATTCACCTGCCTGATTCCGTGGCCACGACTTTAGTTGTAATAACAATCAGCTGTTTTGTGAGTGATGTAAATTAGGCCTAAAAGAATTTTTCATTGTTATTTAAATACTGTCACTATATTGTGTAGTGAAAAAGGTTAGATCTGTTGTTTTATGAACACTAAGACTGTGTTAATAGCAATCTCCAGACCATTATGTTGTTTTTAGTCCCTGGAGGTTTTAAATGTTAAATTTATACCGTATAAATTGAATTCAACTCAAAATTCTGTGTTTGTTTTGATTCTGAGACTCATTCTACATATAGTACAGCATCTTTGTTATCAAAAAGAGCCATCTTAGTCTTGTATGGAATGGGGTAGCAGGTTTCTTTTTTTTACCGAGATCACCGGACCTTTTGCACTCTTATTATTACGTTTGGCCAATTTTTACCCAAGAAATTAATTGTTTACAAAAGGCATTTATTACTACTAGTCTACTATTTGCTCAAAATCAATCAATTGATTTTGATACGATACAAAAGTAACATTTAGTTTTAAATCAACGACATCCAACTAATCCTATATTGCGAATATCAGTAATCACAAAAAACTACACTTATTTACAGCTGTACATTAACACATTTTTTAAACATTCAACCCAAACCCAATGTTACTCTGATGGGAAAATTTGAAATTTAATTTGCGTGTAGCGCCCTTCTTTTATGTCCGATTTTCATAAATTTTTGGTAGGAACCACTACATACCAATACATTTTTTATTGATACATTGATACAATAAATTGACCAAAGATTTAAATATCGGTTGAAAATTGTAGGAGGAGTTCTCAACACATAGCGTATTAAATAAGTATAGATTTAAAAGTACGGTAAAATAAATTTACTACAATCAAATGGTTGTTGAAGGTCTAATAGTTTAAATTGCATGGCTCTTAAAAGTTCGTAATAAGTAGAAAATTTAAAGTAGTACTTTTAAAATGATATTAAATGGTTTTTATGAAAAAGTATTCCTTCAGGGTGAGAATTGGCCAAGCATAAACAAATTGCAAAATTACGGTCATACACTATCATACATTAATATATATCCCTGGGATCTCCGAAATTGAAAAACTGGGGTTCAGCTTCTTGGATAGGCTACTATCACAAACAATGTAAGAAAAAAGAAACTCATGACTACATTTCATGCAAGTTAAACTGTTTAAAAATACTGGTCTAAAACTGAATAATATGACTTGAATAGTGAAGTACTGATGTATCACCAATATGTACAACTAAAGCTTTTTCTATATTAAAGTACATATTTTAATTTGTGTTTTTACTTCCTTCCTGGAATATGGTTTTATCGATAGTTTGAACATTTATACTAGGAGCTGAAACATTTAGGTTTCAAATCTAGAGTCATTATTAAATAAGCAACTGTTAGAGAAAATAAATTTTAAAATTCCAAAAATAAGTACTGTAAGAGAATTTACGGCAACTTGGAGAGAACAGTAAATTTTGATGAGCAGACACATTTTTATAATACCGTCTGTTCCAAAATGGTCTCCTCTCTTTCTTATGCATTCAATAGAAATGTTTTTGTGCTATTCCAGCACGACACAAATATCTGTATCAACTGGATGCATGGGATTCTAATGGTACAATCTATTCAAGCATCATTTTTGTATTTTTTGTACATCCAAAATGGGACTACAAAGTCGTTACTAAATGGTCGCGTGTTTTTCACCTGTTTCTGGGCATAATTGTTTAATATCTGTAATTATTCTAATGATCTTTGATATACTTGACGTGAAGTAAGAAGGTGATGGGAAGTCTTTTTTTTTATATTTTAAAACCCGCCCACACCCTACTTAAAAAAAGAATTCCTTGGAGTAAACTTATTTATTTAATTTTTTTTGTAAATTGCCTCCTTTAAGATTTTTACATTTTTTAAAGCATTTATAATTATTTAAAATATCTTACACGCTCGAAACATTTTTCAAAATATTTCTTTAAAAAATCTTAAAAATAAAGCACAATGTCATAAACAGCATCTTTGATTTTGAGCAATTATTCACCACAGACCGGACCTCAAAGGATCAAGTACTCCATAAGTTATTACATTTTAAAATTTAGTCCATTTAATTTTTAGTACAAAATTTGATTTTGAAACGGATCATCCATTTGAAGTCTGCTTTATAGCAGCAGTAAATCCACTTCAGGTTAGATCTGACCTGGAATCATGTTTCAGTTTGGCAATTCGCTTAAAATGACCGATTTTAGTGGAAAAGCTAAAATAAAACATAGTTAGCTGTTTTGTGTTAATATTACGAGCCAATTCAAAATTCCCATAAAAAAACAGGAAATAATTTAGAACATTATCGAAAAAGTATAAAAAATGATTAAAATATACAAGTACATGATACAAATAAACAATGGATTTCAACATATTTCTTGACTATTTAGCAAATCGTCAACAAAATCTGAGAAGAAGATAAAGCTAGGTTTTTCACTCTTAAAGAGTTAGTTGGATACTCTCATAAAAATCTTACACCGCTGCTGATAGTACTCGCAGAAAAGTTTCTGAGATTAACTATCATGGAAAATTCGCTGGTTGTGTAAACACCTCTGTTAGTACCTCCTGAGAGTATATGAAACTATTGTTTAAAAGTCTTAGAAACAATTTAAAAAATACAAAGAATCATGAACACTAATAAATTAACAATAGTTCGGTGGTTAGTGTTAATTTAAACACTCAACCACAATTTTATCAGGCTTAATATCTCCGTCGCAGCACACCTGCATACGGTACTCAGTGAATTTCCAAAGGAATTTGAGATTATATATTTTTCCCATAAACTCACCATAGGAATGAGTATGTAGGTTAGCTGCCATAGGATGCTGTTAAAAAATGTTAGTTGTTAGAAAATGTAATGGTAATGTAAGGTAAATATCTATTTGTATCAATATTTGGCAATTTTAACGAATTTCCCATAGGGAATAAGCTATTATTGTAGGTCTCATGGTAAGACCTAAGCCTGGGACCATGTTACTTTTTCGTTTTGAGGTGCCCATAGAGACCACAAATAATAGTCATTAAAATTTATATATACATACATACATACATCGTGCCCTAGGCACGATAACTCTTGTAAAAACGGTCCGATCGAGACCAAATTTGTAGAGATGTGTAATCCTTCCTTTATTTGGATGAGTTCGTAAATCAAATATTGATATATCGACATACCGGAAGGGGTATTTTGGGGGGGCTTGTACCCCCAAAATGTTTTTTTTTTTTTGCATTTTTAATATGTAATTGTTAATTTTGATTTTCACCACTGGATTTAGCTAAAAAAACACACGATTTTGTATTTTGAAGCATTGCTCTATCTCCATTGGTTACCGAGAAATTAAAAATTCTAAAGACAATACATTGTACTTTGAGGTTCAAATGTTAATCTTATGGAGAATAAGGAAGTGTTAATATTTCACTTACTAACCAATAATTTTTGGAGAAACTTGGTATTTAGCTTCATTTTGTTGATATTCAACCATTTATGTTAAAACTTCTTGGTTATTTACTTATCATGGGAGCAAACCTGCATACTCTTTTTCCATGTTAATCATATGGAGAATAGGCAAACTCTTTTATTTATGTACGGATATTGATGAAACTTATAGTATATTTATTTAGGCTTGCCAAAAGTCCCGGTTTTCTGCTGTGGTCCCGGTATCCCGGCCAATTTTGCTTTTGTCCCGGTATTTTGTAAAAATTGAGGAAGAAGTGTAATAAAAAATAATTTGTTTAGTTTTATTTCCAAAAATAAATATTCTTATAAAAATTTTTAAAATAAAAAGTAGGCCTATTAATAAATTACTTTGATGATTTAATTCTTAGAAGGCAATCAAATTTAAAGACAAAATGAATTTTTCCCCTGTAAGGTGGGGGATAAAGGTTGGCTAGGCAAGTCTAGTGCATTGTGATGTGGAAGAAATAAATTTTATTGGAAAAGGTGTGTTTCAATCAGATTTTCATGACAAGAAAAGGCGATTTATGATTTTTGCAACTTAATTTTTATTCAAGAAGATGTATGACCTATATTTTGAGTATATTTAGAAAAATTAGCTAACCAAAATTATACAACTGCTTTCATTTAGGCCTAATTTTAAGTTTTTATCAACTAAAAATTCTTGCAGAATACTAAACATTTTAAGTTTTACAGACTGAACCCACATATTGTATGGCATTTTTCAAAATATTTTTAGTCCAAGCTTAAATTTTCCATAATTGAGACCACCATATCGTTTTCCATTTACACGTGTTGAAGGGGAAGGGCGAATGGGCGATTGAGTATCATACTTTGCCCCCCCCCCCTTGGGTCCTGTAAAATTATGGCAAGCCTAAGTTTATGGTCCAAATAAATTTTTTTATGCTTAAAATCTACTTTTAGTGTTCACCATACCTGCATACTCTTTCCCTATATTTATCATAAGGAGAATAGACATTTATTTCCCTATCTATGAGCACGTAATAAAATATTGTTAAATAATGTGTGTGTTAAAAAAATATTTAAGATTGTCATAATGTTTCTCATCTCCAAATGATTATGCTAGAAATGTTACATTTTGAAGTATGAAACTCAATACCGGCAATTAATAGTTTTCTTAGACGTAAGAGATAAAATCTAATTTATATAGTCTAATGTTTACCAACAAACTGAACAATATGATTAATAAATATGTTCAAAAATTCGTAAAAGAGGTAGGCCTAACATAAACTTGAGTTCATAATATCTACAACATATTTTTTTGTAGATAGTTTATACAACGATTATACGTGTATGCGACGAAAATGGGAAAAATAGAAGAGCACGAGATTGAGATTATTTTTTACAATAACAAATTTGCAGTCGGGAGTCGGAAGCCGGCCGGAACTCAAACGGCCCCTTCGCATCACAGCCCAAGATCCACGAGGAGGCCTTATACAGTATATCGTTTTCTAAACAAGCTGAAGGAATAAAGTATTGTAATGACTATTAAATTGTGAATCCCGATCAAGTTTCTATAAATCGGTAACACTACAGGAAAAATGAATTTATTATTGTTCTTATTAAACTCTGTGCAGATTTAATACACGTGGCCCTAAAACAATCAAAGTAATTTGAACATGTACGTATTGTCTAATTGCAAATGTTATAAATAGTTTAAAAACCTGCTGTAATTTCGAACGTCATGTTTCGCTTGTCATGTGGCTGGCACAGCTGGGCAGAGATATTTTCCTGTGGCAATTATGCCATATTAGACTTTTATACAGGTGTTTTAAATAAAATCAATTACAAAAAATTTAATTTTCTTAATTTTATTTATTTCTCTTGTAAATACCTTGCAATAGTTGATTTTAAATAATGTAAATAAGTAATGGCAGAAAGCCATGTGCCTCACATGTGCCTCTGAAACATTTGTTTGTTAAATTACGGATAAATAATTACCTTAAAACCAAACTCTATGCAACGACAAAAGACAGGCAATATTGAAAAGTACAAAATTTGTGAGACTTTCAATTATTGCCTATAATGTAGGAGGTTTACGGTAGGACAAACAATTTGGCTGAAAGAAAAACATAAAAAACGATTTCAATCTGATGTATCGAAGTTCCACAATTTTGAATTTTTAGAGGGGATAGGACTTGCATTATAAACTATAAACGTGTGGTATAAAATATGGTTAGGTATAAGTTATTAAATTAAATGTGTTGAAAGTCATAAAATCGCAATTTAAGATGCATTGAAATCAATCTAGAGATTTCACGACTTGAAATACACCACAGAGCCATTAGGACAAAATTGTAGTAACCTGAAAGATCTTCCACTAAGATCATCTTAAAATTTTTATAGCACCAGTGGTTCGTCTGATAGAGCTGAATACCCCCCGTCGCAGCAGACCTGCGTACTCAGCGAATTTCCAAATTAGTAATATTAAATTTTACTAGATGAACCTGTAAACCAAATTTCATTATGTGTTCATAAATAGGGAAATAAATGTCTATTCTCCTTATGATAAATATAGGAAAAGAGTATGCACCTATGCTGCCATGGGGAACACTAAAAGTAGGTTTTTATTTCGATAATATGAAGCCATATACCAACACTAAGTTTCATTAATATCTGTCCATAAATAAAAGTTTGCCTATTCTCCGTATGATCAACATGGTAAAAGAGGATGTATGTGTGCTGCCATGATGAGTACTAAAACCAATATTTTTACCACAAATAGATTAATCTCAACCAAATGAAGCTAAATACCAAGTTTTTTTTAAAACATATTAGTAAGTGAAATATTAACACTTCCTTATTATCCATAAGTTTAAAATTGGAACCCCAAAATACAATGTAATGTGTCATAAGACTAGTATCGCATAATAGTTTGCCATTAATTAGTTTGGCATAATTAGGTTGCCAGGTGTTCTTGGTAAAATGTGAGCTTTGTAACATAATCTCTCTCATTGTGATCGCTCCATCTCGTCGGTGAGGAGAAGATGTGTGTGTTGCGCATGATAGTCATCCTTGCCCTCTGCTGTTACCAGTGTACTTCAGCCCGAAAACGTGTTTACGTTAACATAGTAAGTATTTATATTAACAGTCAGTACCTTTGGTATGACAGTTTTTCGTTGCAGTTTAAATCAGTATTATTGCTTGAAAGATTAGGCTGTAATTTGTGCAATAAAGCTTTAAGTGCTCAACAGTGTCGTGTGTTTTCATTACAACATTGACTATTATATCGATAGTTAAAAATGAAAATGACATAAAATTGTATACAAATCTTTTATAATTTGTCACATTAACTTGACTGATCACAAAGTAGTAGTCTATATAGCGTGTTAGTAATACGTTAAAATGGCTAAGCTTTTCAATTTTAAGGTAAAACAAATTCGGAAGGGTTTTTAAGACAGTGCACTGAAAAAATATAACTTCAACCAAGTCTCTGTTGGATGCTTTTGGTTGGTACTACTAACCAAGTAATTTACAGCTCTTTACAATTCACACATATTTAAAAACAACCCTCTGAATTTGGTCAAAACATAGTCGATTGACTTTCACAAAATAATTCATAGTTAATAGTAACCAAGTAAATTATCTCAATAAATGAGGTTGTTGATTTTAGCCGATGGAAACGGTAAACAACGCTGAATTATCTAAGTGATTCATAACCTAATAAGTTTGTAGTTAATATCCACCTAATGTTATTAAAAATACCTAACAATCTAGTCGCAAACAACAAGCAACCAATAATTGGTTGAAATTTACCAACTGTCATATGTTGGTAGAAACTTTTTTCATAAACTATGAAATGGTTAACAGTAACCAACAGATTAAATACCAAGTAAGTTTGTTAGTTGTGATGACATTTGTTTAAAAAAAACTTACCATTTCAATTGCACTTGTGTACTAATAGTTGAACTAAAATAAAAAATAGTCTGTTTTTATCTAAGTTTCAATTTTTATATTGTCCTTGTTGTCCTCGTGTTCATTACTGTCTTCATTTTCTTCACTAACATATGTTTCTTCTTCCTATTTCACTGATGTTTTATGTAGTTGAACCCAAGAAATCTAGAATTAGAAGGAGGTAGGTGACATCAACAAAAACAATAACAAAACCAATGACGTCAACGGTGCAGCACTTAAAATATTCAAACAAAATACTCATGTGTCAAGAGAAACATCATGACATCAACGGTGCAGGACCCGCTTCAATCAGCTGTTGGTGTCACCTACCTCGGTTTATTCTAGATACATTGGTTGAACCTAATTTTCCAATTGTCTCCACATTTGCAATTCGTGAAGGGTCACACTATAGAAGAATCCACATAATATAGGTAGGCCTACCTCTGGTTATTTTTCCAAAGTGACCACCACATATTCCTTATTAATCGAACTGGAGAACACCAATGAATAAGTTTTTATTTTTAAATTGTTTTAAAGTTACTTTATTATGTAAATCAGCTGATTAATTTAAAGGAAATAGTAATTTAAAGAAATTACTTTTTCTACACTTTTCACACCATCTTCTGCTCTCCACTAACCATGACTGCCGCTGTATCCGTTGAGTATCGACGGTCAACGACTCGTATTTTTTATAGTAATATCAGTTACAGATAGTGCTCTTAAATGCCTAGTTCAAAAAGGCATATTAATTGTTCAAGAAGACTATTAATTAATTGTTGCACTCTGGTGTATATTTGTTGAATACGCAGATGTTGAATCCTTAACATGTGGATTCTAATTATTTATTTAACATATGTTTTAATAATTCTTATACTTATGCTTTTGTTAAGTTGCATTACTACAAATTGATTAATTGTTGTATAATATCACATAACTTTTACTTATCTAAACCTTTATAATCAGCAGTAAGAAGTACGATTTAAAAATGTAAAACTAGGCCTAATACGTACCACTTAATAGTTTAGTAACTGGCTACCATGCAAAACCACATGTTTATACCGGAACACATGGCCTGCACTTTGACATGGCCAGCAGCGTTTCGAGTCATCTGTTTTATTTCTTTATTTTGATTTTAACTCTATAATACCATTGCTCAAAATATTTAATTACAATCAAAGATTAAAAAAAAAAATAATAATATCTTTCCTGACAAAGAGACGTGTATTTATATAAATTTACCCCAGAACTAAGTTATTTGCAAAGCTTGAAGAAAATCGTTCGAGCCGTTTTTGAGATCCGTGTGCAAACATAAATACATATGTGCACACACATATACCTTACTCGTATTGGATAAGAGGATAATACAGAATATTTTTTTACAGCTGTTCAGACATGGCGAGCGAACCCCTAATGAGTTATATCCTAAGGACCCTC
The DNA here is from genome assembly GCA_030545055.2 of Neoaliturus tenellus. Taxonomy (NCBI): domain Eukaryota; kingdom Metazoa; phylum Arthropoda; class Insecta; order Hemiptera; family Cicadellidae; genus Neoaliturus; species Neoaliturus tenellus. The sequence continues at coordinate 41,242,438 of CM061534.1, forward strand.
ACAAAGATTTTGAAAAATTTAAGCCTACCGAACTTCTTGGCGAACTTACAGAAGTAAGTACCTATTAGTAATAAGTGTGATTTAGTACACTTCGATTGAGATTTCGAATCATACTTAAAATGAGTTTCTTAGTTTTATAGTAAAGAGTAAAAGTGTAAACTTAGAGTTGACATGTTATCTATCCCTAATATATACAATACGATGTGTAACTAATGTACAAAACACATTCTCCCCTTCCGTTAGGTCTAGGAACTTAATATTTGGTATTTGGTATGCTGGTACCTTGACCCATAACACATTAGGAAAAGATCTAAAAAGTGACAATTTTAAATTTTAAAATATAGTATCATAGCAAATTTTACCATTTTTTCTGGCGCTATCTGTTATGGCTACACCAACTACATTATACTACTGTAAACAGCAGAGACGCAGTATACCATGAGTATAGTCATTGAATTTATTTTACTTGGTGTCCATCAAGTCTAAAGTCTTGCCCTGATTTCATAGCTCTGCTGTAAGGGTAACATTATAGCCAACCTAAACTCAGCTGATTGACAACAATGCAGTATACTAAATCACTGTGGCCCGACTAAATTGCCACCTCGTTCACCACGCCTATGACCTCTCTAGATTTTAGCGATTTCCCATATAGAGAATACCGTACGCTATTACGGTAGTACCCATTACCATTTTTTTTAAGCCAAACCTATTTTTTGTTAAAAAGTAACAGTTCTAAGGTAAACTGATTAAAAAACAACCGCTACCAATAATATTCAACTCTTCGCCGACTACTTTTCTCCAGTAATCTGCAACTCAGCTGTCCCAGTTCCAAAATTTGATTTTGGCTGGAATTTCACTGTCCCACCAAGCCTTGTTTCTCCCACTGACGTACAGAGAAGGTTTGAAGCACTTGATCCGAATAAGGGAGCTGGACCCGATGACATCCCTCCTCTCGTCTTGAAATACAGTGCAACTGTTCTGGCTCCTCATCTTTCCATTTTTTTCTCGATTTTGCTTAAAATTGGTATCTTTCCTTCACTCCTGAAGCGAGGATTTGTTGTTCCTATCTACAAGTCAGGTGACAGAACCAATGTCAGGGTCAGGAATTATCGACCGATTGTGATCCAGTCTGCGATTGCCAAGGTTTATGAGAGTATCGTCCTTGACCACTTATATTTTCACCTTCGTAAGTGTATCACTCCTGAACAACATGGATTCTTGCGCTCTCGCTCAACAAACCTTCTTGAATTTCAGGAATATATCATGTCCTTTTTCAGGAATATGGGTTTGGACCGTTCCCCGTCAAAACGTTAAAAAATGCCTCTGGCGTAGATAGACACAAAAAAATACAAAAATGTCCTCCTTTGTTGAATCATGCCAGGTTGATTGCCTTTATTTAGACCTCTCCAAAGCATTTGACAAGGTTAATCACGCTCTCCTAATAGCCAAGCTGGTGGGTTATGGTGTGACTGGCTCATTGCTGACGTGGCTCGCTAGTTATCTGAGGGACAGAGAACTCATTGTCAAATGTGATGGATCGACATCTCAACCTTTCTCTGTTCTGTCTGGTGTCCCTCAAGGGTTACACCTGGGCCCCTTGCTATTCAATCTTTACATGAATGACATTGGCGGAGTCATTTCATCTAACTTTCTCATGTTCGCTGATGACATGAAGATTTTTGAAAGGGTTAATTCGATGTTGGTACACTAGACCTTCAAAAATCCCTAAACAGTATTGACATTTGGTGTAGTGAAAATGCTATGGATCTTAACGGTTCAAAATGTGTTGTTATCTCCTTCAAGCATGGCACTAATATAACATTCTATGATTATATGCTAAAAAATAACATCATGAGAAGAGTTGTAGTGTTAGAGATCTTGGTGTGATAATGACACCTTCACTGTCTCCTGCTGAGCATATTCATCAGGTCACTGCTCGAGCTAGCTCACTTCTTGGCTTCATCTTTCGGTCCACAAGAGACTTCACATCTCCTCAAACACTTGTAGTCCTGTTTAAGATGCTTGTGCGTCCTATTTTGGAATATGGATCCGTTATTTAGGCGCCCTACCAAATGAATCGCATAGAAATACTCGAAGGAGCTCAACTGAGATTCATCAGGAGGCTGGGTATCAAGTTGGGATATGCCTATAGGACTGCTCCTGTGGAAGAGATGGAGACTGTATTCGATCTTTCACCATTACAGCTGAGACATTGACATGCAGATCTTGTAACCCTCTACAAGCTGGTCAATGGCCTCCTGGACTGCCCAGGACTGCTGAGCGATATTGACTTCATCTCATCGAAAAGGACCAGATCGAGGACCATCTTTAGAAGGCGCTATCTTCCAACCAGCTATTCCTACCAGTGGTCTCTCCCGGCTTATTAGAACTGGAAGTGAAGCAGCCACCCATTTGGACTTCTTCTTTGAGTCTGAGCAGTCCTTTAAAAACAAAGTGAAAAAACTGCTGAAGCTTATAGTCTTGCTTATTGTTATTATAATTACTATTTATTGTTGGTTGTTATTGTCCACTTAATTATTGTCGTTTGTTTTTGCTCACTTAATTATTGTTATCTGTTACTGTTTAATTGTAGTTGTTGGTACGATACTTCAATGTTATTATTACTAGTCTTGTTACTTTAAGTCATTATTACAATTATTTTTTGGAGTTGTAATGTCTTTGTTATGACCATCTTGAGGCTGTCCACTGTTACCTTGCCATTTAAATTGTACTATTGGTGTAATCCGTTGGAATAAATAAATATTGTAAAACTGATCCACATTATGTTGTGATGTAAAATTACAAGCTGGTATGCAACAGTGAAATAAAACAAAAACAACAAAAAAACCAAAAGGCTTCAGCCAATGGTATAGTAGCAAGTATAAACAAACCCCCTCCACCATCTCTCCCTCAAAGGATCAGGTTTAAAAAAAACGGACTATAGATTGGACCTAAAAGAACAACCAAGAAATTCCAACACTATCACATTAGGAAGTTAAAGGATTAGTGGATTGATTGATGAAGCACCAACAAAACGTAACCTAATTCGCACTATAAAGTAATTTTTATTTAAAATAACTAGATAAATTACCTTGGTGCAAGGTTTGATCGCCAGGCACTCTGATAAATGCAGCGCATTGCGCTGCACGGGTCACCTAGTATAATATGTTTATGGTTATATTTTGTGATATGTAATCGAATCATGCATGTTAGTTTTGATTGTGAACTTTATTTTACTATTCCTTAAAACAAATTTCTAAATATTAACATAAATAAAATAAAATTTAAAAATGTATATAATGATAATATTTTATACTTTTTGTGAGGATAAGATTATTGATAAAATGAGATTTTTACGAAAAATATTCTTTTGGTTGAACAAAATTAAAAAGATTTATTGGAAATTCGCCAAGTACGCGGGTCTGCTGTAACGGGGTTATTTTTATATTCAATTTATCCAAGTTTTATTTAATCTAATTAACATTGCTTTATTTTTATCTCTTTTTAACTTTACGTTACAACCATGTTAGGCACACAACAAAAAACAAACATATTAAGACTAGGAAAACAATTAATTACACATAAATGTTGTGAGATACTATATATTAGTAAATTATGACCAAATGTTACCATTCATGTTGTAAAGAAAAGTCACAAAATTGAACTTGCAGAACTTTCAGATCTTCATACAAAGAAATTCTTGAATTGACATCACACAAAGTGCAAGCAAAAATCAGATGATCCAAGCTTGTCACGTCTTGTCTACATTCACAGATTGGATCTAGAGATACGTTAATTTTAAATAAACGCAGTTTAGTACATGCATGTCTAATTCTCATTCTGCAAATGGTTGTTATGAATTTTCTTGATTGGGGAAAAAACTTAAACCGGGGAGCGGTAGAAGCTGATCTTTTCAATTAAAATTACCGATTACCTTTAAATTTTTAGTTGCAGTTTCAATTGTTACTGCCAATTCCTCAATAAGTTTACTTTAAATAAGTTTGTTATATGAAAAAACGATGTATAGTAAAAGTGGTTTGCAGAAGAAGCGTTTTTTGTCACCTTATCAACAATGTTGTTACCCAATATTCCTATGGGATGTTATCGAGGCAAATCTTACCGTTTATCCTTTCGAGATTAGGTCAAAATATTATAATAAATGGCGAAATTTTAAAATTAATCTGATCGTTCATCAAGGTCATCAACAAAGTTTTAGAGTCTGAGAAAATTACAATTTTGAGAGTAATTTTCTATATAATAAAGGATTAAAGGATTGAGATGGCTTCTGCTGAATTTTTTAAAACAATTAAATGATCTTAAAATCTTTGGCGAATTGTTGCTGACAGTGAAATACCACACATGAAATTAATGAAGATTCCAAGTTTTTAGAAATATCATTGAATATAAGTTGAATATTACACCACATTACAGGTGTTGAATGGTTAAACTCTTGGACCAAGCACTCATTAGCCTATTGTGCCTTTCATTTTTATCAGATTCACTCCCAATATAGAACACACCTGGTGTTTTTAAATCATGATCCATTATTGTAATAAATCACGTGGTGTTCAATAAATCCATGTTGTAAGGCCCATTCTATACGGACCAATTGCCGGCGGCGGATCTGCTCATGCGAAATCTGTCGTCCGCCGGCCATTCTATACGAGCGGTTAATCAGCGCAACATTGTTGCCAACCATTCATTTAATGCAAATAATACAGCATTAAGTAGCATTTATATCTGACCTTGCTAAAATTGTTTCCACTTTTATACTATCATGCTTTACAAATTATGTAACACAAGAAAATACTCAATTGCAATCAATTAAAATTATAAAATTTTTAAACAATTATAACATTACAAAAACATAAGTATTGTATAAACATACGACATTACAATTCACATTATAAAGGAAAAAGTCTCTTCCCAATTAAATGATACGTAATTATGTAAAAATATTACAAAAATTATAATAAAAAGGGATAATGTATGGCCACAAACTCCTACGAAACATATATACTAAAATACAAGATTGGTCAATATTCGATTATTATTTTTTTAGAGAGAAATAAAGAGGGAGATGATTATATAATACAATTAACTTTAAGAAAGAAAATAATGGATATAGGTAGGCTTATATACCTATAAATAATTGAAAGGGCCTGATACATTTTGACCAGTATTATGTAACAACATGACATGGTCTTTGAACTGTAAAACCGTCGGTCGAGGCCTATAGTAATCTTTAAACTTATTTTAACATGTAATCAGTAAGTAACCAATAACACTAAAGTATAGGCCTACCGGTATGTAATTGAAATGAATAACCTCTGCGTCATTGAGATAAATATAGTTGTATTTGTTTGTTTTCGTGAATAGTAAATGCAGGCAAAAACTAACTGTACATTGAATTTTTACCTCAATCCAACTTTGAGATTTTTAACCTTGCCTGCGTAATTTTTAGATGTTACTTCATATAATTTAGGATGTTTTTTTCAATTTCTAGAAAAATTGGTTTTTCATGTCAAAAATGTTTTCTAAAAACCAAAACAAAACAAACTGGAGAGCGGTGAGGACAAAAATGATAAGGAAACGCAGTGGACGAGAAATGGCGAGAACGAGAGAGGAATTACGAGATTTGGCGTGAGGTTGCGAGATCGGCGGCGGAAGCAGAATATACCAAGTCATAGCGCGTTAAAAATCTGCCCGTATAGAAGCAACACCACCAGCAGGTGTTGATAGAAGCTCCCATTTAAACTCCATTGTTCGGTAAAATATCAGCTGATCGACGCCGACAATCGGCTCGGCGACAGACAATCGGTGCGTGTAGAATGGGCCTAGACTGAAATACATAAATAATATTTTCATCATACCATATTGCGATAAACGTTTTTTCGGAACGGTCAGCTGTGATCGAAACTAGTTTATTCCCGGTGGGATGGATAAACGAGTTGGTAAACAAAGTTTTCGGGACTAGACCGCGAAACAGAGGTTTTCGGGACACTAAACAAGTTAATTTATTTTTTATTTTTAATAACAGCTGTAAATAGTTCAAATACAGGATAAACAAATAACAACGCGTAATAAAGGGTATATAGGTTAAAATTTATTAATTTTTTTCCAAACTGTAAGTTTATTAAAGGTGGTATGATGAAAAGTACTAAGTACTGTTCGTAACTCGTCCGAAAGTGGTATATCGGTTATGATAGATCGAATTGAAGTATTTGGCTTCGCCTCGTAGGCCTACTTGGAAATCGATCTTGCACCGATGACGACCACTTTCCGGACTAGTGACGAAATATACTATTTTTATTAATTTTTAATGTACTTATAATCTTTTGGAGAGCGATAAAACTTTCTGGATAAGTGCAGATTTTATAACATATTTTGTATTACAATTAGACTATATTTACTTTATTTTTACAGAATGGCAAACATGAACAGATACAACTTGGACAATTTCTTCGTCAATGGTATAAAGACTTCTTGACCGACTCATCACAAGTACACGTACAATCCACGGATGTGAAGAGGGTAATTGAAAGTGCCGAGTGTACCCTGGCAGCCTTGTTCCCCAAAGAAGTTGGCAGCAAATATTATACCGGGAAAACAACCGGCATCATAACATGCAAGACCAACGTGATGATCCATAACCAAAATGTCGATGTAACTATATAACATTTTTTTAATAGTACATAGAGTTATAAGTATTTACCAATTCAGCGTTGTTAGTATTATTCAGCATTGTTCAAAGTTTGAATATAGTACTAGAGTATTATTCATAGATTAGTCTATATAAAACTACAGATCGCCTAATGCAAGAAATTCAACCAAAATTTCAGGTGATCTGGACCCAATTAGTTAAAAAAGCTTAAAATTAAAAAATCTGTTCTTCCTAATTTGCTAGCATTTGTTATTACAACAGCAGTTCAATGATCAATCAATATCCTTCTTTCGTACACTGTAAAAAAGTGTTTGTAGGTTTACAAAAAAAATTTTGGAGTCCACTTTTCCAAAAAAAATTTAAGTAACTGTACAACATTCAACCTTGTAAAATCACAAAAAAGGATTTTGTACAATTACACTAATTTTTTCTTAGAAAATTACAAAATTGAAATTTGTAGAAATGCGAGAATTGAATTGGTAAAACTACAAATGTTTCTTTTGTAGTTTTACAAATATACTTTTAGTAATTTTACAAGAAAAAAAATGTTGTTTTATTACAAAACATTACAAAAAAATTTCTTGTAACTGTACAAAATATTTTTTTGTTATTTCACAAGGTTAAATGTTGTACAATTATAAAAAATTATTTTGGCAAATTTGACTCCAAAATTTTTTTTGTAAAAGGACAAAAATTTATTTGTCAAAAGTACAAAGAAATCACAGTACCGCAAAAAATGTAGGTCTAAATGCCAAAAACATCTTCAGTTTCTGGAGGTTCTACAACAGATAGGTATACATCGTCTTAGAGCTACAAAGACAAAATTACAAGTATAACATTATAATAGTGTAAGTTACAGTTATTTTGCTAATCAAACTGCAGACTTGAAATTTTTTTATAAAACTGTTTATTTAATGGTCTTTTGTTTTTATCTTATATTTATTATCACACAAAAGAATAGTTCTTTATTTACTAGTGCCTAACTTACAACATTATACTAAAGTAGATCACTACACAGGGTTAGGCAAAAGTCTGGACACCCCCAGTTAACTTATTAACGCATTGCAGTAGGGAAACCAAACTCGGCACATGTTTACAACATAAGAAACAGCACTTTTTCATCAACTACACAGCTTTGCCCCTGCCCCCAAAACGGGGTATTTTGGGGGCAGCCCCAAATTTTCAAATGTAAACCTCTATTGAGTGACCCCTTATTTTGAACGGTTTATCAAGATAATGGCGCAAACCGGAGGTCAATATCTCACTCCTAACCGAAATGGCAGCCATTACAAAATTTGAGATGGGCAAGCAATTTTAAGTCTGGACACCCCCAAATTAATCTTTTAACGCATTGCAGTAGGTAAACCAAACTCGGCACATGTTATCGACACAAAAAATGCAATTTGTTCAACGAAAGAACAACTTTTCCCCGGCCCCTAAAATGGGGTATTTTGGGGGCAGCCCCAAATTTTCAAATGTAAACCCCTATTGAGTGATTCTTCATTTTAAACGGTTTATCAAGAGAAATGCATTGGTGCAAACCGGTGGTCAATATTTCACCCCTGATCAAAATGGCAGCCATTTCAAAATTTGAGGTGGGTTGATTGACATGGAATAAAATTAAATAAAAAAAATAGCTACTTTAGAATTACAAATTTTTTTTATTATTTTAGAATTTAACCTATTAATTCATTTCTGCTTATAGGTTCAATTTTAAAGTAATTTAAAAAATTCTCATTTCTAAAATAGCTATTTTTTTATTTAATTTTATTGAATGTCAATCAACCCATCTCAAATTTTGAAATGGCTGCCATTTTGGTTAGGAGTGAGATATTGACCTCTGGTTTGCGCAATTTAATTTCTCTTTATAAACCGTTCAAAATGAAGGGTCACTCATTAGGGGTTTACATTTGAAAATTTGGGGCTACCCCCAAAATACCCCATTTTGGGGACCGGGGCAAAGTTGTTGTTTTTTTGAACAAATTGCTTTTTTTGTGTTGATAACATGTGGCGAGTTTGGTTTTCCTACTGCAACGCGTTAAAAGATTAATTGGGGGTGTCCAGACTTAAACTTGCTTCCCCATCTCAAATTTTGAAATGGCTGCCATTTTGGTTTGGGGTGAGATATTGACCTCCGGTTTGAGCCATTTAATTTCTCTTGATAAACCGTTTAAAATGAAGGGTCACTCAATAGGGGTGTACATTTGAAAATTTGGGGCTGCCCCCAAAATGTCCCATTTTGGGACAGGGGCAAAGTTGTGTAGTTGATGAAAAAGTGACTTTTTATGTTGTAAACATGTGCGGAGTTTAGTTTCCCTACTGCGTCTGCAACGCGTTAAAAAGTTAACTGGGGGTGTCCAGACTTTTGCCTAACCCTGTATATGGAGCCAAAGTCACGCTTTTTTAATTAAACTTGTTTGAACGACCGAAGCTAAGCGAGTTCTGAAAATGAGGGTGGATTGAATAGCCACTTTTGGTAGGCCTACATGTAATATACGATAGGTCTGTCATGATATAAATAATACAGTAGACCCTCTCTTAACAGGCCCTTATGGGACTGGGCCTACGGATAACCCAAAGGCTGATTAAAGCAGGCAACTTCACAAACATGTATACTATTATACACTATTAAAAATATTAACTTATATTATAGGCTATATAGTAGGCCTGAAACAAAACTAATTAATTGATTATAAAAATAAAATACGATAAACCCAATAGTGATGTTCGACAATATTACGGTAACTTAGGCCTATTACTTTCCATAAAATTAACATTTAAACTTTGAAAGCCTGTAGGACGTAGCCCCGAGGGTCGATATAAATTTAAACGTGATTCTGCTCATCTACATGACACTACCTTTCTATAACGGTACGCTCGGTTTTCTCCTACGATGCTCACAAGCTGAGAAAGAAGGAGGAATAAAACATGCTTGCCTATTAATATACAGTAGTACCAGATTAACCAAGCCTTGCTTGTTCGTTTTAATTCACTTTTGTTATAGTGTCATGGTAATAAAGATCATCTTCACTTACTGTCAATATTCGTCCCTCCTAATCAAAAATCTTTATTTTGTGTAAACAAAGCAGACTTTTAAAATCACTATACATGGAAAATCTTAAAGGAGAATCTTTCAGAAAATAATGTTTCTTATAAATGTCTTATTTTGTTGTAAAGTTTTTGACCTGCTTCATTTCCCCCTAGTGGGCTATATTGGAGAAACGTCTCTCCTATAATTCTGCAATCTATGAAATCACCAAAACGATTATGAGAAAATTCAGCTAACAAAATATCAACTCTTCGTTCACTGATACACTTTAAGTTTTAGTTAATATATCGAGTCGTCACTCAACATGACCATTTGACACTTTTCGTCTTAAAATAAAACCAAACATGTTTTAATGTAATTATATGTAGGCGTTTCCCAAACCACAATTCATCGCCCATTGCGTCCTTATCATGATTAGAATGTATTTTATAATTTGTATACACACTCAGGTTTTTTACCATATAAATTATTATAACAACAGTAAAAATCAGTCACTTGTAATAGTTTGTAAGGTTGATAACGCTCCAAGTAAAAAGCCACAAAACGTTTTATTATAGTATTACCACTCTAAGTATATTTTTGTCATTTGGTTATCAATAGTTCCTCACTCAATATTACCTGTCTCGCGTTTTAAAATCAAACCATAATACATGTTTTGTTTTAAAGTACACAAAGCAGACGTTTTTCGAATCCTCATGCTGTTATTCAGGAGGACGTTTTACGGGATTTCTCATTTCCTGTTAACATTATAGGATAATTTTACCTCGTGCGTATTGGAGCGAGACCTTTAATTTGATAACCTTCCTATTTTTCTGTGATTGTATAACGCTCACAATTTTGCTCAAGAAATTTTGCTTACAGCATTATATATATATAGATGTATATTTATATGGTTTGTATCAGGGGTGGACTGACACTATGAAAAGGGCGGTGGAATGGGTCCCGGAGGGGTGCCATATATATACATATATATATATGGCATTCATATTATTATGTACATAATAAAGAACATTTATTATACATGTTTCGACTATCATATAATTTTCTAGCAATTAAAATTGTAACCTTACAATATTAAAGAGTTTATAGTTTAATTAATTGAAAATGACATAGTTGAAACATGTGACAAAAAATGGATACTTTGGTCTTTATTTCTAATGATTATAATAACAGAATCCCATAAAATTTAATTTACAATGTATCTATAGAAGTATATTAGCCTACTGTAGTTTGTAAAATACAGTAAATCAAACAAGTGTTAAAACAGTAACTTCTTAATTTTCAATAAACATTATAAACTGATATTAAAAATCAAACTAATGAAAGAAAGAATAACTTTACAATAAGCATTTGAAGGCTTTGTAGGCAAATATTAAACTTGAAAGTCGTAGTTTTTTATCTTTATCAAAACCAACATATTTTATTTACATTACTGTTTGTTTATATTGCTGCCCATAAAAGTTAAGTCAACATCCCAACAGTTTAGAAGTGAAGAAGTCTTCGTAATTGTTCATTCTTCTCACTCAACTTGTAGATTATCTAATAATTATTGATCTTGACAAAAATATATCTCCCTCCATGTTCATGAGAAATGAGGTCTGAAGGTGTACATCAGTGAGTCGTGAACAGACTGAACGGAGTCTTGTTTTGATATATTTTAATTTTGCAAAAGGCCATTCACATGACACTTGGGTAGCTGGTAATGTCAAGAGATATACTTAAAGACTGTAAAAAGATTCGTGTACATGTACAGCCCTGAAAACAAGAACATTGTACTCAAGTAAGACGTCGAGTGCACACTTAAAGCAAGTATTGCATTTTTACCACTTTTACACTGAATGCCTACTGCAAAATCGTTTGGGTCTCTTTATTCGTCATCATTTAAGTTGAAAACCAATTCTTCTTCCGAGAGCTCACCTTCAAAATCATCGGTTGGTTCTGTTATGTTTACCGGCTTCGACAACTGGTGATGACACGGTGATTAAAATATACTAATTCATCCTCCAGTTTCCCCTCCTTGCAATCGGTAACTAATTCTATTATTATTATCCTTTGAAAGCTAGAAGAGTTAATGTCAATGCTGTTAAACCGCTTGGGATCAAAATATTTTAAATCTAAGCATAGACTTTGTTTTGCTGAAAACTTTTCGTTCATACATTCGATAGCTTGATCTAAAAAACAGTTAAAAATGGTTACTTCAAATCGGCGATTGCTGTCCTCAATTAGGCCACGTCTCCTAATGAAGTTTCCCCCGGCATTTTCTTCTTCTTCCTACTCTCACCCCAGGCAGTTTTGTTTCTATGATGATTTCTTCCATATTTGGAACTGTACCCGACAAGTGTTCGATTTTGTTCGTTATTTCAGTAACGAAGACCACTGCAGCTTTGTTGACATCGGCAAACTTGGACCTAGCACCTTTTAAATCTTAGGTAAAGGCGCCTTTTTTCCTAAGTGCAGCTTACTAGCCTCAATGCTTGAACATAGTCAAGATCCTTGGTTTGCAGGTAATCTGTTAAGTGGAGTGGTGTGCTAACAAATCATCAGGAAAGTCATTGCAACGAAGATTGCCTGGAAACTGCTTAGTTTCTGCAAAATGCAAATACAACATTGTTCCTAACCTGTTAAAATTATCGATTTATTAAAATTATGGATTACAACAGTCGTTTTAATACGCGTATTTATATTCAAAATTGTAAATATTCCAGAATAAATACAAATATACACTTTGTGTAAGGTTTGACAAAATCATCACCCTGGGACCTTTACTCACTACGTCGCAATCATGTCGCGCCCAGGCTGACGGCTGTTTCGCCGCACAGGTTGGCCAACTATATCGAGTCATTGCTACACGAAACAGTTTATCAAAGTTGAACATTCAATTTATATGAAGATAGACGTATTATGTTCAAGTCACGTAGTGCAAACACATAATCGTTAAAAAAAAATTAACAAATATTGAACTTTAAAAAAATATTTTACAATTCCTTATGAAAAAAATCTCGTTCTAGGGGCGCCGGGGCGCCTTGATGGGAAGGGCGCGCCGGGAATTTTCCCGGTGTCCCGGCGGCTCAGTCCACCCCTGGTTTGTATTGTGTATATATACAGTGTGTTCATTTTTTTATGCTCACCATTGGGATCTCGCAAACTATAAAAGTTACAGCAAAGGTCAAATTAGCAAAGTAGTGCGGAATTATAAGCTAAACAAAATGATGTGTAAAAAATCCAGATATTTCTACTGGTTCGTTCGCTGTGCTCAAAAAACTGTTTTTTGCTCAAAACTTCTTTTGCGTATAACTTTGTTATTTGTTGAAATACAAAAAAACTTTTTAGATGAAACTTTACTGAAATTTTACGTAGATTCTAAATATTAAAACTAAAATTTTTTACTTCAAACGTTTTTTGAGATATTTTAGACAAGTTGATTATTTTTAACACAAGTATGTATTTTTTTCATCATCATAAAAAAGAAATAATTTTTCTGATCACGAAAATACCAAATATGGCATATTTATTAATCATAATAATTATTTAATTATAAAAAATGTGATTATTAAGCAACCCTGAAATGCTAAAGCCCCGTCCACACTTGACGACTTATCTCCAGAAACATTGTCGGCCGACTGTCTCCCCGGTGTTGCCTTTTGTATCCGGCGATGTTTCCGGCTTGTCTGCCGACTGTCCGCCGACTGTCTGCCGACTGTCCGCCGACTGTCTGCCGACTGTCCGCCGACTGTCGGCCGACAGTCGGCGGACAGTCGGCAGACAAATATGTTCTGGAGACAAAAATCGCTGTTTTCTGTTTCCCGATCAAACGGGAAACACGGAGACAAGATACAAATGTTTCCTCTCAAGTCTGCATATGTGGACGTGTTTGTAGACAAGAGACAGGATACAACCCGCCACTATCCTGCCTAGTTCACATTCAGTTCCCAGCCAGGATTCACACCGTGCGCATCGATGTTGTTGATAAGCGATTAATTCTCACTGAAATAGTTTTAGTGGTATTTACAGTGCGTTTTTATTAGTTAAAATGACTACGTGGAATTAAGAGGCCTGAAAACCTACACCATATTCTAATCGAAGGTCTTTTAGTGTCACATTGTGCCCATAATAGGAACTTTCTTCCAGGAACTTGCGAGTCCACCATCGTCTCTTCCTCGGTAAATTAGCCACATTATTAACCATGATGAAGCACGCAAAAGCTAACATCACGTCCTTTTCGGTCACCATGTCCTCAAAGACTGGCTTTCTAGTGTGGACGCAAAACAAGTCGGAAACATGAGACAAAAACTGTGTATGCAGACAATCGGCCGACTGTCTGCAGACAGTCGGCAGACAGTCCGCCGACAGTCGGCCAACAGTCTGCTGACAGTCGGCCGATTGTCTGCATACACAGTCGCCAAGTGTGGACGGGGCTTAATAATGAGGATGCTTCTAACATGCGGTGCAACAATGGTGTAAATCAGCTGTTTTTCATTTTGTGTTTCATATTTTGTTGCTTACATTGTTGATCAGCTGTTTACCGGCATCCCATGTAACAGCTGATTTACATGTTTTATGGGAACCGCGGATGCCGGTTTTATGATAAATAAATATGCCATATTTGGTATTTTCGTGATCAGAAAAATTATTTCTTTTTTATGATGATTAAAAAAATACATACTTGTATTAAAAATAATCAACTTGTCTAAAATATCTCAAAAACCGTTTGAAGTAAAAAATTTTAGTTTTAATATTCAGAATTTACGTAAAATTTCAGTAAAGTTTCATCTAAAAAGTTTTTTTTGTATTTCAACAAATAACAAAGTTATACGCAAAAGAAGTTTTGAGCAAAAAAACAGTTTTTTGAGCACAGCGAACGAACCAGTAGAAATATCTGGAATTTTTACACATCATTTTGTTTAGCTTATAATTCCACACTACTTTGCTAGTTTGACCTTTGCTGTAACTTTTATAGTTTGCGAGATCCCAATGGTGAGCATAAAAAAATGAACACACTGTATACACAAATACAAACTTATCAAATGTTGTTATTGGCCCCTAGGGACACCAAAACCAAAAAAGTATCATGATCCTGAGTCTGAGCTCAGATCTTACCGTGACTATTTCCGTAATAACGCAATCCCTGTAGGCCTACACTATTCAGAAATTCAGGGAATTCACTAAAATGACTGATTTTAATTTAGATTTCTGACACATTACAGTGTTGAATAAAAATAGCATAATGCATCAACATGAGATGCTTATTTGCAGTGCAACTATATTTTCTATTAATTCAAATTTTCAAAACATTTTTATCATTTGAAAAGAAAACAAAAATTTCGTCCTTTTGCTATTAGATAGTAACCAGATTCTATTTTACAGGTTCTCTCGCACCAAAAATGCAAAGCCTGTAACGACCACGTAGAAACAAACGTATTAAAAGAGGTTTCAAATAAAATAAAATCTTTAGTAAATGATGAAGCGCTGAAAACATTATCCCAGCATACAGGGTGGAAAAAAGACGAGTTGATCGATGACGACAAGAAATGCCTCTTATTCGACACTCTTCAAATTGAGGTTTGTATATAACCGTTTCAAATGTTTTAAAACAAATTTTGGAATTTTAAGACTTTTATAAGGAAGTCACTGGATAATAAGGTAAATTTTTATTAGAAAATTTAAGAGTTTACTGTAAAGTTTTTGTTCCAGGATAAAGTCTTCAAATTAAAATTGGAGGAGTGGACAAAGAATTTTTATCCGGACCCACTTCAACAAGTTTACATTGCTTACCACTTGATGTGGACTTGGGACGTTAAAGCTAAACGCTTGTCAACTGGTTAGTTAATTCAAATGAAATATATTCACAAAGCTTAATGCTGTTAAAACTCTTTCTTCTCGCACTACAGACTTAGGCTGTTAACTATATCTGTACTATGTAATTCAAACAATTAATATTTTAGTGCTTTAGCAGTTTAACTAGGCCTACTTACACGAGTCTTTCATCCATAGTCCTGTGGGAGCAATCGAATATAAGGCCTACAGGGTTAAGCAAAAGTCTGGACACCCCCAATTAACTTTTTAACGCGTTGCAGTAGGGAAACCAAACTCGGCACATGTTCACAACATAAAAAACGGCACTTTTTCATCAACTACACAACTTTGCCCCTGCCCCCAAAATGGGGTATTTTGGGGGCAGCCTCAAATTTTCAAATGTAAACCCCTATTGAGTGATCCCTCATTTTGAACGGTTTATCAAGAGAAATTAAATGGCGCAAACCGGAGGTCAATATCTCACCCCTACTCAAAATGGCAGCCATTTCAAAATTTAAGACGGGTTGATTGAAATTCAATAAAATTAAATCGGAAAATAGCTATTTTTAGAAATACAAATTTTTAGAATTATTTTATAATTTAACCTACTAATTCACTTCTGCTATTAGGTTAAATTCTAAAATAATTTTAAACATTATCATTTCTAAAATAGCTATTTTCTGATTTAATTTTATTGAATGTCAATCAACCCATCTCAAATTTTGAAATGGCTGCCATTTTGGTTAGAGGTGAGATATTGACCTCCGGTTTGCGCCATTTAATTTCTCTTGATAAACCGTTCAAAATGAGGGGTCACTCAATAGGGGTTTACATTTGAAAATTTGAGGCTGCCCCCAAAATACCCTGTTTTGGGGGCAGGGGCAAAGTTGTTAAACTTTCCGTGGGCCATCGCAGGACTGTTTACTACGCATTTGTGCAATCGATCTTGCATTATGGAGTCTTGGGATGGGGAGGGGCAACGGCGGCCGTTTTGGAGCCGCTAGCTGTGAGCCAACGAGCGATAATTAAAATACTTCTAAATAAAAACCAAAGATATCCTACTAACCAACTCTTTCTTGATTTTCTAGTGCTTAACGTTAGATAGATCTATATTAAAACTCTTTTAATACACATTAAAAAAAAAAAATAAAAACATCATCTTTTCGAATATTCAGCATAACTATAATACGAGGAATAGACAACATTTTGGATTCATTTTTCCAAGACTACAGCGTAGTTCAGAACTATCTTGTTCCTTCTATATTTCACACACACTCTATCGCAACTTACCAACAAATATTTTAGAGATGGAGGGGTGCAGTCTCGCCGTCTACAGCGGGAAATAAATAAATGGCTTCTAGAAATAGGTGCTGATAGCGCGGAGGCCCTCTTACTTTCCAATTATGCACGTTAATCTGCTCACTTTTGAGACCATGCCATGAAGTCTGTAGTCCAGCAACCCATCAAAAACACTAACTACTTCAGTTTATATATTTTCCCCCCTTTATCACTTTCTTTCTTTTCACATCAAATAATTTTTGTTTCACAGCAAGTTGATGGTTTATTTATTTTTTATTTTTTTAATTATTTTTTATGTATTTGCAATAATGTTAAAAGTAGGTTTAAGTTTAGTATCATTTATGTAATATTTTCATTTCTGTTCCATGTAAATTATAGTATCAGTGAAAGTGCAGTGTTTTTATTTTTAAATAGCATCGGCAGAACTGATTACAGACTCGTCCCCATACACAGACTTATCGTCTTTTTGGGGACTCATCCATTATAATGCAACTTGTAATATAATGTATGTATCTTTCTTTGGAATAAATGAATTGAATTGTGTAGTTGATGAAAAAGTGCCGTTTTTTATGTTGTGAACATGTGCCGAGTTTGGTTTCCCTAATGCAACGCGTTAAAAGTTAACTGGGGGTGTCCAGACTTTTGCCTAACCCTGTATGAATAGACAAAATGGTGGATAAAGAAAACCTTGCAGGTCGGAAAAAATATAATTTTAGGTATATGTCTTTATATTCTCTTTAAATTTGGTAAACATTTTATTTTCTGAAATTTTTTGGCATTAATTGCTGAGATATTTTAATCCAGAATACTTTGGTTTATGTTCAAACTGTTCCTCATGTTTTCCTTAATTTATTACGTTGTTGTTTTATTTTATAAAAGGAGGCTTAATTTTTATTTAGTGTATGTTATTGGTTACAAGATGAATTGACAAGGAATTGAAAGGCCAAGCTGAACCACTGCATCTTTGCCTCTGGTTCGAGGAGGAACCCATAATGCTTCGAATTTCCTTTTTGTCAAATGAATACCTTTTATATAAATTTCACTTCGTTGATTTCAAAAAAAAACTTCGGTTAAAATAATTTAAATTGTAAATAATATGATACTTATTACAATTATTATAGTTAAAAATGAGCCTTGCTTTGCAATACAATTATTTTTCTAAAATTTAAAGATGAAAATTCGTGAATTTTAATGTTTTTAATAACAGAAAATTTGTTGAAATTTAAACTTGAATAGTAATAATAATAATAATATAGTTATATCGGTTTTGGTATGAATTTGTTCCTTTTTAGCAAAGTCTCGCATTTATTGTACCGCTTTAGTATTATTTACAATTTCCTAGCGGACAATATTAAATGAATTGAAGGAAACCCAAAATAAACTTCTTCTTGGGAAGAAAATCTACTTTATTAAAACTCTTCTTCAAGCTATTACAGTATTTACTTTATTTTTCACTAATACCATTGCCTATGTACACTAACGTGAATCGACCTCTCGTCCAATACACTAAACTAAACTAAATAGTTTGAGGCAAAAATTTTGAAGTTTGGTGTACGCGGCTCCAGAGTCACTGCCATCGATGTCGTTATTATTTAGCTGAATTTACAGTGCTGCCAAAACATTTAATCACAACATAAACAAAAACCATTATAAAATGCTTAATCCTTTATTGAAAAGAGTGGTAGTACTGATTTGCCTATCATGACTCTTGTACTTCCATGTACGAGATCGCCCCACCGTCAATAGGTTTCTAACACGCCTATGCTATGAGAAGTCTACTCACGTTAGTGTGCATATTCAATGTTCAGAACAGGACTTAAATATTATTATTATAATTATCTTAACTCAAGCACATGGTTTCATTTTAATTGAATTGTTGTGAACAATCAGCTGTTCATGTAAATAAACATTCAAGCATTTTTCACTTATTTCATTTTTATACCAAACATTTTTTGGTCCTTCGAACCTAGATTAATTAACCTCATATTTTACAGTTCAATTTAATGTGATTTTTTTAATAATTGTTTACTTTTTCTGGACATTTATAAGTAAAACATTGTTAATTTTACTGCTACAACTACAAGTGAACCCAGAAGAAGATTCATAGTTGCCATTTTTCAGTACATCAAACAACTGTATTACTTTATTTTCAAAAATGAATTACATTACAATAATTACAATTGCTTAGTAATCTTTTTACACTTTCATTGTAAGTTTGATTAGAATAATTTTATTTACCAGATTTTACAATAACTCAACTAATTTTCTGAAGAAATGTTATTTCTTTCAAGTTTAATTCATAATTTAAGAAAATGTAACTGTTCCTAAATATTTTTGCTGATATATTTTGTTTATTTCAACAAAAAGACATTATTTCAGTGTTGTTTTCTCTTAGTTTTTAATACATTATGAGTGCTGCTGATGAAATCAAGAAGGAAATTGAAGTCTTTAAATTTAATAGGGACTCCATAATTAAGAAAATTGACAATCTTTTGTCTAAGGCTAATGCATTAACATGTAGAACCATCTTAACTTGGTATTTTTAAAGCCAGGTTTGAGAAACTCAATGAACAATATGAAAGTTTTAATCAATTTCCGAGCAACATTGTCTCTAAGTACATTTCATTAGGAGAAACTTCTCAAATTGAAGGTTTACTACAGTTAAACGAGGAAACTGATGATAAGTATTTTAAAATTGTAGCTAAAAAAGAAGCCTTATGTCCACAAGATGTTTCCTCAGTTAAATCTGTGTTGGAACCCATGCCAAGCTGCCAAAAATTAATTTACCTTGTTTTGATGGAACTTTGAAAGATTGGCCTAATTTTAAAGATCTTTTCTTATCTTTAGTACATGAGAACAAAACTCTTTCTGCAATTGAAAAATTTCACTACCTTTTAACTTGTACTAAGGGAGAACCACACTCTTTGGTACGCTCATCCAATTTCAGCTACTAATTATGAGGTTGTGTTCAATCAATTGTTGGATCGCTAAGACAACAAACGTCTACTTGCGACTCATTACATTGATGAGATATTTAACTTACCTATTGTTACTTCGGAGTCACCAAAACCACTTTAGCAAGCGCTAAAGTCTATTGAAATTCCTGACCCCTTAGTCGATTTCATAATTTTGTCCGTGGCATTAAAGAAGATCGATCGTCACACACGTCAATTATTTGAAAGAAAGTTTGCAGGAACGGAATTCCCTTCACTTGGGGAATTTCTTAATTTTCTCAAGGAACACTGAAAGTGTTTAGATGCTTCCCAAATCCTAAGTTCCTCTATTGCTAGTCAGAAGTACAAACCTGCCTATGCAAACAGCTCTATTACGCAGAAACCAAGTAAATTTGCGCAACCAATGAAGTCTATAAAGCATTTTTAACTAACACAGAAGAACCCTCCTTTTTATACTGTTCAGCTAATCACTTAATCTATTCTTGTCCAGACTTTTTGAAGCTAAGGGCAAGCAATAGATGAGATTTTGTCAAAGCAAGCCTGCTTTAATTGTTTAAGTTCGACACACATGTTACACAAATGCAATTCAGTGCACAGATGTAAGAAACGTTCCAAACCTCACCACACTACTTTACACGATGATTCATATTTTACTAATCCTACACAGCCAGTGAAGACTTTGAAAACTCTACCTGTAAAATGAGTTAAGACAAATACACCTAATTCAATTCCAAGTAATCCAGTTTCTGAATCAAAATCAGTCAAATATATGAATGCAGTGAACTTCGAATAGGGACTGTTCTTGTACAAATTCAAGATAGCTCATCTAGTTTAAACACAGTGCGTGCGCTAATTGATCCTGGCTCCCAAGGATCGTTCATAACTGGCTCTTGTGTTAATAAACTCAATTTGCCTCATTACAAATGTTATCAGCCTATTGAGGGACTTTCTGAAACTGCTGTTCTTGGTGTCAAAGGATTTATAAAATGCACTTTGAAACCACTAGATACTTATGATTCAACACTACATGCTAAGGCCATTGTCTTAGATAAGATTACTTCTTCAATGCCAATTGTCAAACTGAGTTCCACCATGAAACAATATTTTTGCAATTTAAAGTTGGCTGATCCCAGCTTTGATACTCCGGGACCTATAAGTTTTTTGTTGGGCGCTGACTTGTTCCCTCATGTATTTGATGGTGGGCTGTCTGATTCACCTTCTGGATATCCTACCCCTTTCCACACAATCTTTGGTTGGGTTTTGATAGGACAAATTGAAATTCCCAACATTATGTTTTGTAAAGAATTACCTACATTGTCTCAGTTAAATATTCCCTGCTTTGTTGCAACTCAGAACTTCAAGGATGCTCAATTACATGGATTTTGTGACGCCTCTGAACTAGGCTATGCATGTTGCATATATTTACGAATTGTTGGTAACGATGACTCTGTTTCTGTTCACCTATTAGCAAAATCTAAGATTGCTCCCTTCGAGAGATTCACTATTCCAAAGTTGGAGTTGTGTGGTGCTTACTTATTAAATAAACTGATTCGATTTCACAAGAAAACAATTGAGAACACAATGTTTTCTGATACACAATTCTATGCTTGGACAGATTCAAAAGTTTGTTTGAGTTGGATCCATACTTCCCCACATTTACTGAAAACCTTTGTAGGCAACAGAGTCGCTGACATTCAGGAAACTTTGGATCTGTCACATTTGGTTTTATGTTCCATCCTCCAAAAATCCTGCAGACTGCGCATCACGAAGTATAATGCCATCACAGCTCATTGATCACCCCCTTTGGTGGCATGGACCAGACTTTTTACAACATCCGCCCACTCATTGGCCAATACAAGACAATGCGATTAACCCTACAACAGAAATTGATGCTGAACTCAAACTAAAAGTTATTTTTACAACTACTGTCAACCAGGAATCAACATTTCTTGACGTCACAGAACGTTTTTCCTCTTTTCAACATTTGCAACGATGTTTTGCCTGGATTCTTCGCTTCATCAATAATAGTCGAAATATAACAACTAAAATAACTTCAAATGCTCTTTCAGTTTCAGAATTGAATTTTGCTACTATTATGTTACTGAAAATTGCTCAGCGATCAGAAGATTTAAAAACCATTGGAAAGTGTACACCTTTTCCACAGCATTGGTAACTCTTCAAACCAAACAAGGACAAATCAAGCGTCCTGTAATCAAGGACTGTTCTTGTACAAATTCAAGATAGCTCATCTAGTTTACACACAGTGCATCTACCGACCCATAGCCAGTCTTGGTGTCTGTTATAAGCTGCTCAAGAGGTTGATGTACAACAGAATCCTCCCTGTTCTCGATTCCAGCATCCCCGTCGAAAAAGCTGAGTTTAGACCTAGGCTCAAATGTTGTGACCAGGTTCTAGCTCTTACTTCTTTCATCGAGAATGGGTTTGAGCGAAGACTAAAAACCTCCGTTGCTTTCTTAGATCTTACTTCAGTAATTAACCTGGCGTTGTCAATGCATTTTTTGTAAATGTTTTACGACAATAAAATCTTGATTCTTGATTCTATGACACTGTCTGGA
Source organism: Neoaliturus tenellus (assembly GCA_030545055.2). Taxonomy (NCBI): domain Eukaryota; kingdom Metazoa; phylum Arthropoda; class Insecta; order Hemiptera; family Cicadellidae; genus Neoaliturus; species Neoaliturus tenellus. The sequence continues at coordinate 41,264,773 of CM061534.1, forward strand.
GAAAAGGCCTTCTTATCAAATTTTACAACCTAATTCCTTGCCCTTTCCTGTTGCGTCTCCTCAACTTAATGCTCTCCAAAAGGATGATTAAAGTATATTTAGGACGCAAGGAAAGTACTTTTATTCAACTAAAGGATGGCCTGCCAGAGTCATCCCTGTCAAGCTCTTGGCAGGAGAGAGGAAGGCGATTTATCAAAGACAAGGCGAGATTGGCAAGGACACGGCAAGAACAGAAGAGCGCTCCCGAAACTTCCAGCAGTGGCAACACAGCTGGGAGCACGACATCCAAGGACGATGGACTGCACGACATATCAAGCAGGTCAAACTATGGGTGGAACGGCGGCATGGGGAGGTGGACAACTACCTGACCCAAGTCTTGACAGGTCACGGCTATTTTCGGTCGTACCTGAACCGGATGGGCAAGACCGGTTCACCGGACTGCATTTATTGCCCGGGCGTTCCCGATGATGTGGAACACACTTTCTTCCGCTGCCCCCGTTGGGAAGGGCCCCGCCTGGAGGCTACACAAATCTTTGGTCCATTTTTGGTGGACTCGGTCTGCCAAAAGATCTTGGAGGATGAGGGCAACTGGGATTGTTTATCACAGTTCGTCCGGGGCATCCTCCTGGAAAAGAAAACCAAGCTGGACTGCGAAGTGGCCCAGATCCCTTGATCGAGCGGCTGGATAAGGAGCGAGAACCACGGGCGCAGCCAAATTTAGGCCTAGCCTGACGTAATGTGATAAACAATTCCAGGTTAAAATCCTAAAGAGTAGAGTTTTTTTAGTGGGTAAACCCGTTTTTTAGGGGAGCCCCACACTACAGGCTGGCCACCTGTGTGTGTAATGCATTTTTCCCATCTCTCCCTTAAAAAAAAAAAAAAAAAAAAATATATATATATATATATATATATATATTTGAGCAATATTTTAAGTTTGTTCTTACAAAACAACTTCTTTTTAGGACATTTACTAAAAGAAATGTTTTCCAACATGGAAAGAAAAATAAAAGGGGAAAACGACCTCAATGCTCACATATACGCAGCCCACGACGATACGATCGTGAACTTGCTCAACACCCTGGGAATGTACGACGGAAAACACCTGCCTGGCTTCTCGGCCTGTGTCATGATGGAACTGTGGCAAGATGACGATGAACAATACTACGTTGAGGTGAGCCATTGGTCTTGACACTTAGATGGTAATGTTTCATTTTTCCCTCAAAACTTATTGATGACTATGTGTAGAATTTATAGGTGAATAAACTAAGGGGTATCTAACATACAAAAATACCCCCGTCGCAGCAGACCTGTGTACTCAACGAATTTCCAAAGGAATTTGATTTCTGTATTTTCCCCATAAACACCATAGGAATGAGTATGTAGGTTTACTACTATGGGATGTTGTTAAAAAATGTTAGGAAATTTTATGGTTAGGTAAGGTAAAAATCAAATTGTACCAACATTAGGCACTTTTTAATTTTCCCCATAACCCCCAGGAGGGTGAGGTTTTCTGCCATATGGGTATAGTAAGCAAATGTCAGTTAAACCCTCCAAGTTATATCAATAAATAAGCGGATATATTGTTTTGTTGATTTCCCATAAAATTAACATGGGAAACCTATTTTTGGCTTTTCTGCGTAATCTGTTGAGCCAAGTGAAAAATTCTAAATACTAATTGGTTTGTTTTTAAGCTCTTTTAAATTGTTTTAGTTATAAAGTTGTTGAATTTTTTAAATTGAGGTCTAAAAATGTAAAAATTCTGTTTTTACTGCTTTGGGAACAAATAAAACCCCGTTCCCATAACCGATCATGCTGGTTCGCAAACTCATGAAAAAATACCTGTTCTTCAGGTCTAACGTTATTCAGGATGGAAAAAAGTCTGGAAACGGTCTAATATCTTTAAAAGTCTTTAAGTAATAAAACTAAAACTTTGCAAACTTATTTTAAGTGACAAAGTCTACTGCCTGAACAACTTTTTGTCCTTAGACCTCCAAAAGGGGACGGCCCATAAGGAGTCAGAAGTAAATCTTAAATGTAAGCATAGGTCAATATATCAAATTAAAGATCTCTAAGAATAGAGAACAATGCCGCAAACCCGACCTCAAAAGGATGACCGTGTCAAAAAGGCAGGCGATGAAACTTTTCATTAAAATCATATTGCTGAAAACAAAACTGCAATAACTCCCAATCTACTCGACCTTTTGAGGTCGGGTTTGTAGCTAATTGCTTGTGACGTAGGCCAATGAAGTTTTTCCCAAGACTTCCTTTAGGGACGTCCCTTTGTGGAAGTCGTCAGAGAAACTCATTTGGCCTACGTCATATGATACATAGTGATGGCAAAATTTCTTGAAAATAGATTTTTCGATATATCGATGTATCGAAAGAGTAAAATCGATTTCAATAAAAAATCGACGTTTTAAGAAATTTGATTTTTTATTGACGCTTTTAAATTGACTATAAGTTATACCAGGAAGTAAAAATATAACCAACATGACAGTATTTGTAGTCAATGGTCACACCTTTGATTATATCATTGATTTTGTAGGTAAAATCATTGATTAACTTACATATCCTCTACCCATGTAAGGAATACACTACAGTATTTGGTTAGAAATAAAATAGAGTTATGAAAATAAACCATTATTTGTTTATTGAGAAGATATATTAGATCGTAGACTAAAACAAAATGATTTAAATTACCATACTTCAAATGCTGTAAGAGCTAAAGTGCGTATAACATCGCTAGACTGGAATAAACACAGTTTTTGTTTTAAGCTATAGAATTGGAACATGTATTGGAAAGCTAGATAAACACAAATTCATATTAGGTCAATGGAGTCGGGAATTTATACATGTTTTAACGCCATTCAAGGACTATTAAAATATTTTATTTTACAGTAAAAATTATTTTATTATCGTTGGTTGCCGATCTTTTGTGAATCGTAACAGTCTAATCTTCGGTAACCAAGTCTCTATTTTTCAATTAAATTTTAATAATAGCAAATTTTAACAAAATCAAAGGATGAACCCTATTTTTAACTGTTTTGGGTAAAAAGGTATGATAGAGGGTACATATACTTTACATGATATTTTGGCCGATGCGAAATGAGTGTAGCAATAGTCATAGCAACAATCAGGGCCATCTCTATTCTCAAGTAAACTCTACTAGAAATGTCCTTATACCAATACGATATACAGCCAACAATACTAAGTTATTTGACTTTGATATTTGACTCTAATGCAACAAATTTTGTAAATTTAAAGCCAAACTAAGGTTGGGATCTTAAAATATACTGTTTTAGACCAGTAAAAAACGCAATTCTTTGTCTTTTACCCGACCGATTTTAAAATCGATATTTTTAGTAGGAAAAATCTATCTCCAAAAATATCGCCTTGAAAAAATTGATGTAAAAAAATTGATGTATCGAATGGTAAAAATCGATTTTTCCGAAAAATCGATTTTATTTTGCCATCACTAATGATACATCATTTTAAAACGCTTTGCATTTTAAGCAATTTGACACAAACCCGACCTCAAAAGGTTGAGTGTATCGGGAGTTATTGCATTTTTTGTTTTCAGCAATATGATTTTAATTAAAAGTTTGATTGCCTGCCATTTTCGACTTGGTCATCCTTTTGAGGTCGGGTTTGCAGCATTGTTCTCTATTCTTAGAGATTTTTAATTTGATGTACATATTGACCTATGCTTACATTTAAGATTTTTTTCTGACTCCTTATGGGCCGCCCCCCTTGAAGTGTAAGGACAAAAAGTAGTTCAGGCAGTAGACTTTGTCACTCAAAATAAGTTTGCAAAGTTTTAATTTTATTACTTAAATACTTTTAAAGATATTAGACCGTTTCCAGACTTTTTTCCACCCTGGATATACCCTAATTTTATGTATATCCGAAGATATATATCGTAGAACGTCTACAACCTACCCCAACGGCATCTCAAGGCGAAATGTGTTGACCGTAGATTCCGATATTTCTGACATCCCCTTCCATCTATCTTTCATTCGAACCTACACTGTCAGATTTTTCTTTGAAATATCATGCATTTGTGTGTCCTTGGACACCTACATACCAAATTAATTGATTAATACAAGTTTCTATAATCACAAAGAGACAACCAAAAAATTAACATTTTACTTTTCATCCATACAAATTTCAAAATTATAATAAATTATTCTTAATTCTACTTTTCCCTAAATTTGTGAGGTGTAAGAAAAAGTTAAGTCTAAACTGGTTGTAATTGTAGTGCGTTTTCAAGGAAGTTATAGGAGACTTATAACAAATCCAAAGTTATCTTTACATTCAAATATTGGAATCTAGGCTATATATTTTTTCAAAGTTCCCAAGGTCATTTAAAGGATACAAAACTTGTGATTTTCACTCTACCAACAGTCTAACACCTAACGATTTTTACCAGCCTCCAAGGCTGTTTATATAGTTAAATATCAGAAAATCTTGAATAATTCAAGCTCCCAAGGCCATTATTACATTCAAATATTGAAAAAACTTCTAAATTGTTCAAAATCCCCAAGGTCATTTTTATTCCCCCACCACTTTACCCCCACCAACCCGAGTACCTTGGATGTACGGCGATGCTGTGTCAGTCACGGTCCGACTCTCATAGCGTGCACATCGTTGTGCTAACCTCTTTTATTCGGTTTCACTTTAACTTTGAATTTTTCTTACATCAACAAACTTTAAATTAATTTACACATTCAAAACGTGGTTTAAATTATCCCTATCACAATTTGGGAAATGAGAGTTCACCACAGATCAAAGGAACCTTATCTATGACGTTATCGCTGGTAACGACACTAATGACGCACAAGGTGACTTCGCATTTCACATGTCATATCTTGACGTAACGAATTACGTAATAAAACACATTTTAGCGAATTTCTCTATAGGGAATGCGCTATCACGGTGGTACTCATGGTAATACCTAAGCCCGAGACCATGTTATTTTTTCGTTTCGAGGTCCTGGAAGCTAAAAACACAGTTCCTTTATAATTTTTATATGGTATGGCTATCATAGCCAGCTACCAACTTAAAATAATAATAAAATAAATAAAAGATGTTCTGCAAAGCATCTGCATCGGTACATTTACAATTAAACTAAAATAAACATTTATGATCTCCCTATAAAGCTAAGTCGAGGGTGCTAAGCCATTGCAGCCCAGCTTCACTTGCTCAATGCAGGCCCATCAGCCCTTCCGGGAAAGCACTCAAAGGGCACTCGGTGACAATGTGAATCATAGTCTGGAATCCGCACCACAGCTGCATGACTGACCTTCTGCCATTCCCCATCTGTCCGGGGCAGTTGGAACTTGGCCCTCATGGGCAGGGTACGTGGTAGGGGGGGGGGGGGGGTTTGATGGTGATGGAGGCCAGAGTCAGTGAGGAAGCAGACTAGAAGCCTACCTTGGGGAGTAGTTGTGGGGTCCCCTAGGGCCTGGTGGTGCAAGTTCAGTAAGCCGCTATTACCAATCTTGGATGGGTATCGGCGACCTGGGCCATTAGGTCAACTAAGTCTGGTGTGAGGGGATTCGCATGCATAGTTAGCAGCGCGATGGGCTGTTGTCTGGGGAGGTGTATTGCGGCCACGAGGGCCGAGTAGGGGTAACGAGGGAGGGGGCAGGGTCGGACGTCGAGTTCAGAACGGAAAGCAATAGCTAAGCCGCCAGAGTTCGGGAGGTGGTCACGGCAAATGAAGGTGAAGTCCGGAAGGTAGGCAGTACAGTTAGGAGTAAGTTTGGTCTCGTTCAGAGTCAATATGTCCAGTAAGAAGTCGTCAGTCAGGTTAAGGAGTGCGGAACGTTTGGCGTGGAAGGAGTTGAGGTTGTGGGTTGTGTGGCAGATGCGGAGGGAGGACCTGGTCTTTTCAACAACTACCATGGGAGGGACACTTGGAGTCGGTGTGGATTACGTATTACAAAACAAATGTTGCTACATATGGTTGCAGTTGATTCAAGATTCGGATTTATAAACACTCACAATATGATTAATTATTGTTGCAGCGAAAAATGTTGCTGTGGACCAAATTTACAAGTTGACGGAATAGCGTGTAGAAAATGTTAGTGCTTCAGTTACTGTAGATGCAATTGCAAATCATTTACAACCCCCAACCCTGCAGATGTTAAAAATCTACTCTCACCACTACACTCGACTTGACACTACTTCACCTGTTGTATGTACATGTGTTACAAGTATAATGTACATGATTTTACCAGCTTATGTTCAATGTGCCACCCTAAAGCATTCTGTGAATGTGCATTGAAATTTTGTAAAAACAGGAAAAATTGGGAATCTTGAAACACTCCCCCCACACCCCCTGCCCATACAAACAAAGGATTTTCATGATCATAAATGTCAAGCAACTTAATATTTTATCTCAGTAGTCTTTAGTTACTCACGAACAATGGACCGAACAGTTAGTTTTGTTGATGGTGTTTCCATGTCTAAAAAGTGCGAAGTGGAATTCCAAGCTTTCAGAAACAATGACGACTGATTTATCAAAAAAGAACTACTTTTTTGACATTAATACTACTGTTGTTAACTACATTCTTTGCAAACCGCCGTTTTCGAGGGGGAAATTCTTATATAACGGCGTAGATCTCTTCAAGAATCAAGAATAAAGAAATTTTATTGTCATCGACTTTTTACAACATTGAAAATAGGCATTACAATTTTCATCAACATACATAAATAAAAATATATAAAAAAAAAAATATCATTAAAAAAAAATCTTCCTACTCTCATTGGAACACAGGATCTCATCAAGTAAACATCATCTCCACTACGGCTTCAAGTTCTCCCCTGCAAGCTTGTAACAATTTTTATTTCGGTTGTTACAATTTTTGTGCTAGCTCAGGGGTGACAGGGGGTGGGTAGGGTGTGACTCCTGCTCAGCTGTGAAACACCAGTCAACGATAGCAAAAATGCAATATTTATTTCAGGGCGCCACCTTGTTCTGGAAGTACTTGAAGGGCAGTAACAAGGAATCTGTCTTCTCCAAGTCGAGGGCTCCACAGTAGTAAGCAGGTGTAAGGGACCAAAATTCTAAGTCGAATTGCCGTATATCACAAAAATCATGAAAATTAGCTATGTGAATATGAATTAAATTAAATTAATTAATTGCAACAATATTCAATCACTCTGGCCTGGTTGTAAAGAAAGGAAATTGTTATATTTATTGATTTAAGTCAGGCAAAGATATGATAACTCAGTTGGTTTCGAAAGTTAACAGAAAAAAATCACTGTAAATTATTTCTTACTTGAACTATATAACCAAGGCACCAGGTGCTATGACTTGAATTCGAATGTTTGTGAAAATTTTCTAAATTACTTTAACTTAAAAATCTGATTTGATTTTCTTTTTTTTCACAATAAAAAAATATTTACTAGTTATCAGGTGTGACTCAGATAGGAATAACTAATTTAACCACCAAATATAAAGCAAAAATTATTTTATTCTACCACTGCCAAAGGGCAACAAAATTGAACATGATTATGACAACTAGAACATGGCTCATCAACCATAAATTTGATAATTAAAAAAACCTTAGGGAATGATAAGAACAGCTGTTCACTTAGAATATAGTATTAGTTCCGGAGGTGGCCACCAAAATTTAAAGATAAAGGACACATACAATACTTAACACTATAACCTGTACATAGAACATAAATAGGACACATCAACTACGGTAACATATATATATTTCTGCTGAGGTCGCAGATAGCAGAATTCTATGATGAATTCTGGGCGAAGCAGGCGGTCCAGAGATAGTCCAGGATCAATCCGCAGACTCCAAATATTCAACAAAGGCACTCAAAAGTTAAAGTCACTCACCAAAGTGAAGTTCCGAGCTCACAGAAAGTCGCGAGATCGCGCAAACCGAAACGTGGGTACGGTATCGTCTCAACACCGAGATGAGATCTCGAGGATGTCCAGTATATGCACCCAGCCGTAGCCACAGAAGGTGCCAACAGGGTCTCAGTAGGTCTGTCCGTAGTTAACATCAGCCAAGGACCAGGTCTCAGATACAGGGGCCAAGAAACCCTGCACAATGTACCACACTTTATAGCCTAGGTCCTAAATTAATTCACTGGTAAAAATAATTTGACCTTTTCTTTTTGAGTGACAAAATAGAAAAGTTAAATTTAAACTGTAATAAAAAACACATTAATAAACTTTTGGGTTTAAGACTATGCATTCAGTATGTGACATACAACTACAATATCAGAATGATTAATCAAATACATGAGGAGATATTTATACATTATTCACAAGTGAGAAAATAAAACATTAAAAAAATAATCAATATTATGAACACATAAATGAGGACAATTTAGGTTGAAATACTGAATCACAAAACACTAAACATAACTGGAACAATTGTTTATACCTCCTTAGGTTTAGAAAATATTTGCTTTATCTGGTTTAAAAAATGCAGACTGGAATTTAAATCCTTCTCAGTGGTTTTTCTATCAGGAGAGATGATGAGGTTAATTTGTAATACTAATACTGTATGTGGACATAATCATTTAACATTAATGAGCAACCATTTATTTTTTATTTGTCATTATAACATAAAGTTCATAATAAAAAATCATGTTTAAAAATTGCTACAAGTAGACAAAAACACAAAATAATATTATCTTTGATTAATTCTGTATTGTTGATGGCAAAAATATTTAATCTAATTTTCTTTACTTGTTATCAACCTTTTTTTTTAGCTCACAGGTCATATTTTCCCACAATAAATGCATTTTATAGTTTTTCTGACTTGAAAAATCACTTTAGGTTCTGACATGAAAATGGCAAAATTATGAAACCATGTGACAAACATTTTTTTTACATAAATACATAAATATTACATTAGATTTAAATGGACACAAAACAGGAAAATGACTTAAACAGAATAAGATATTTAAAATGCTACAACTAGATGGCTTAGGCATACTTTATATTATATTTTTTTTTTAACCTTTGTTTCATGATCTACAACATGTCAAGACAATCAAGTACCTACACGGCAATTCGATGATTTTTGACTAGTAATTTTCATAAATTATTTTATTTGGGGCAGAACTAACCAGCTTGAATTTAATTTCCATCAAACCTAACTGAATAAATTTAATTTTGCATCACCTGCTTACCTCTAATAATTTTTTTCCAAGGAATATTAATTGGGATCCACCGCAGTGAAGAGGGTTGTCTTCTTTCTCCCACAAAGTCTGGTCACCGACAACTCATTATTCCAATAGTTACAGTAGGCACTGGAACCTTCTTATCAGCCGGCAAGTCAAAACCTGGGCGCTGCTACTTGGCGATCCAACCGCTGAGGCACTTTCACTTTCCAACTCAATCAGCTGACTAGCCATTGTTGAATGTACTGTGGTGTTCTTGTAATTATTTATTTATTATTTTTTTATATTTCTCTTTAAATTATATTGTTTTAGCCATCAGTGAATAGCAAAATGATGTTAACTGTAGTTTTTGGATACTAGAAATATTTATTGCTAATTATATGCAGATTGTAGGATTTCCATAAAGCCTGAAAAGGGTGGGTAGGCAATTGCAACACACTTCCTACATGATTTTGGTATCCCAACATTGAAGGCTAGCACTTCAACTACGATAATTCTATGAGGTGATCAATCTCATAAGGGATTATGCTGGTCAGGCAGGAAATAATGCTACAAGCTTTTGAGGAACGATTCAACCAACATTCCAAATTTGACCTTCTAACAAAGACATGCAGCGAACTTCAAGCGAAGAAGGATTATGCTGTACATTCAATGAAAAAATGGACACATCGGTTGGTGAAGCAGTCATCGCTGTTCTTGGAGATTCGTCCTACAAGGAAGGAGACAAACCCAAGTTTTAAGTATACCTTCCGAGACGATTTGTCAACGTGCTCATGAACGAAGACCTGGACTCCATCAAACCCGGAATATTTTATATAGTTTCCCATGGATGGTCTGGGAACAAATCTACAGAAATTACGATTAATTTGCACACACCTTTGTAAAATTTTCTAATTGCATAGATCGTATATATTCTTTCTTTTCACCATAGTTATTTCTTAAATGTATGTTTTATATATTATTTTGTAAGATTTTTTGTAAATAAATCGTTTTTTAAACTCCAGCCAGTGACCTTGACATAGTTTTTAGCGAATTTCCCATAGGGAATAAGCTATTACCGTAGGTCTCATGGTAAGACCTAAGCCCGGGACCATGTTACTTTTTTGTTTTTAGGTGCCCAGAGACCAAAAATAATAGTCATTAAAATTTATATATGTATATGTGTGTATATGTATATATATATGTATGTATGTGTCCCTAGACACGATAACTCTCGTAAAAAAGGTCCGATCGACACCAAATTTGGTAGAGATGTGTAATCCTACGTTTATTCGGATGAGTTCGAAAACCAGACATATCGACCTACCGGAAGGGGTAGTTTTTGGGGGTTTTGTACCCCAAAAATGGGTTTTTTTAATTTTTCATATGTAATTTTTGAAAATTTTAAATTTTTATTTTGACCATTGGATTCAGCTTAAAAAAAAACACACAATTTAGTATTTTAAAGCTTTGCTCTATCTCCAATGGTTACCGAGATATTACAAAGTCTAAAAACAGTACATTGTATTTTGGGTAGTGATGGGCGATTCGCGAACGAGTCGTTCAAATTGAACGAATCAACGGGTGAATCAAACGAATCATGACTCAATTTCTAAAAGAGCCGATTCGTGCCGCGAATCAATTGCAGAATGTTTCTTGCTCGCTTTCTGGTGGTTCGGTTCGTTTCGTTCGCGAACCAAATGAGAATACTGTATAGTGTTGTCGTTGTCATTTGGTTCGCGAATCGTGATTCAATTGTGTACATCCACAACGCTAGGTGGGTTTAGAGGGGGGGGGGGGGGGGGCGATAGTTGAAGGAGAAGGAAGAGAGAAGTAGAGAATAGCCGATAGACGAAGCTCTAGACGCTCGCTCATTGGTTATATGTTTGGGCGGGATGTTTTGGTGAGGTCCCATAGTTCTGTTCAAATCCGTCACCTTCTCTGTTTCTTTAAACGACTTATTTACCGCAAAAACCGATTCGCGAATCGGTAATGTGTTCCATATTTTGACAACATATTGATATAACTTATAGTTCGGTTCGCGAATCAATAAGCTAAACGGCTTTAACTGATTAATTTATCCCACATCTCTGAAATTAATGGATCCGTTATAAAATAACTAAAGTAAATTACTGTTAATAGAATACATATGCTGATTACTCTCATAATTTATAATCCTATAACTCTGGTTTAAACAACAAAATAAAAATATTATTGGTGAGAGGGGGAGACTCTACAGTGGGAGAAGGTCAGTGTTAAAAATAGGACAGACAATGTATTTTATTTTTACCCAAAACATTGTGCTTCTAAACAACAGTGGTTATTACTCAGGAATATTTTTCAGTTAATAATTGCTGTTTATAATGTCAACAGAGTGAATACACCCTACATACAAGGCCAGAAATAATTTCTTAAAATAATTTTTGTTTCCATAAAATGTTTACAATGAGTTGATAGTAAATTAATTTAATGCAGTGTGGACTGGGGAGTGAGGGGCGAGGAGGGGTGAAGAGCGGGACAGACGGAAGAGACAAATCGCAAATAGGTCAAGTTCGACGACCTTGGGTACAATAAGCATGACAGCTGAGCAGAAATGTCAGCTGATCAGTCGACATGTTCTGTTCTTCTATTGGCTCTTTACTTCCTCTTCACTTTCATTTCGCGCGGAAGTTTTAGCGTCTGCGCATGCGCATCATATCACCACAGTCTTTACTTATTTTGTTTCGTGAATCGAAACCAATTTGTATATGAACTATCGGTTCGCAAATCGAACATTGACGCTGGACATGTATTTAAGGGGAAAGACAGAATCAAATAATCGATTACAACCGATTCTATATTGGGGTTAGGAAGCAAGGAGAACCTGTTGATTTTAATACAATCGGTTCGCGAATCGATTATACGTCTGCCATGTATTGTAGGGTAGGGGGAGCGGCCAATAACCGTTTGCAACCGATTTTGTATGTTTAAATAGCACGGAGAAACAACTGAATCAAACGAACGAAATGAATCGGTTCAATTTTCGATTCTTTGAAATTGAGTGATTTATACGAATCGATTCACCAAGAAGAGCCGTTTTGCCCATCACTAATTTTGGGGCCCCCCATTTATGGGCATTCCCATTTATGGGCATGTGAAGATACTTTGTTTACAGGTTTATCTGATTAAAATTAATATTACTAATTTGGAAATTCGCTGAGTACGCAGGTCTGCTGCGACGGGGGGTATTTAAAGATAATATAGCCCCCTCCTAATTAAATTTATTCATCATAAGTAATCAGCCCACCGAGACCTTACAAAAATATACACCTCTTATGTACTGTACATAGGTAGGGGACGTTATAGATTGTATGTGTAGTCCTGACTATAAACTTCATTCATATACTCCGCTATCCTACTCGCTATCAACCCCCACAACGTTTTTTGGAGTTCCTGAAACGTTTTTTCCGAACACCCTGTTTATATGAAATTATTAAAAAACAACCTGTGTACCCTTTAACACGTTCATTGCTAAAAATTATGAGTATCGCGACCCTAAAGTGCTAAAAAATTATAATGTAATTACTTATTCAAAAATGATGTCAGGATGTCGAAAATGTTAAATCTAGATGTCTCAGTGTCGATTTTGGCTGAAATTGGTGACGTCACGTCCGGGGCGGAAATTCACGTCCTTAGGTCCTGGTGCCGGTCCTTGTCCAATCCCTAACTACTTTTCAGCCCCACACGCCCACAGTCACACAATAATACTAAAAAATGATGTCAGGATGTCCAAAATGTTAAATCTAGATGTCTCAGTGTCGATTTTGTCTGAAATTGGTGACGTCACGTCCTGGGCGAGAATTCACGTCCTTAGGTCCCCCCTTGTCCTTGTCCAATCCCTATCTACTTTTCAACCCCACACGCCCACAGTCATACTCCCAGAGCTTGGTTCTGAATCCTCATTCTCAGAAAACAGTTTTCAATCAATTCACTCTTATTGAGTAGCTCCATATTCCACACAAACTACGTCAACACTCCGTACAACACAGTGGTTACGTAAACAATGCACTGAGAAATAACGGAATGGCCGAACCGGAAGCGAAGCACGCCAAAAGTTAGAGTAAACCAAGCACAAAACGCGGGAATCGGTCACAACGTTCTCCGAACGACGCTGGGCTCACACTGAAGCAAGGTTGTTGGCATGGGAGAGGGGCGACAATTCCCGCCCCGCACATGTGGTGCCAGCCGCACGGGGCGTAAATTCTCGCCCCGCGCAAGGAACGTGTTAAACATTTTATTTCTTACATACTCGCTATTTCGCTATTTATTTCTTACATACTCGGGGGTCATACTCGCTATCAATATGAAGTTTCAAATAGTTCTATTGGACGAAGTGGATTTATAAATGTTTCATGAAACACTGTTTCGTCTGATGAGTGGTGATCCACCTCTCCGCTTAAACATTGCAGTTGAGTTCAACAATGTAACAGATGAAGAACCAAATTCATCCCAGTCAGCACAAGGATCTCCGGTAGCTACATCTTCACCCAATGTTTCGAGTGGTCAGCTACCTGTGAAGACTGAGCTAGAGTTCCAGACGTCCGGGTATGTCCGTGACATTATGTATTTCACTAAACTGGAAAACCATTAAATAATTTCTAACTGCTAAAGTGTCTGATAATTAGAAATATATTTTTTTAAACTTTTGAGTGTGCCCTTGAACATGTTTGAACTTGTTTTATTTCATACCTCTCTTGACTCCGTATTCTGTGCAGTACGTAGGTAGGGTACGTTAACTGTTCATGGTGATCTACTGTCTAAATCCACCGTTTCTACACTGCCTCTAGCGTGGACAACAACATACTCCACAGAAACATGAAGTTCCAACTTGATGTGTCGGACACTCTGGATGCAGTAATATGCCATCAATAACTTTATCGTCTGTTAAGTAATGATGATCCGAAAGATTTATATATAACACTCTAATTTGTCAATGAAACTCCAGGTAAATCCGATTCTACCCATTTTTTTTTTAAAGAAATTCAACTGGTTCTGTCAAACATGGCTGATTTGGAAATCTTCCATGAAACACTGTTTCATCTCGTGAGTAGTGATCCTCTGCTGCATTTGAAGATAACAGTCGAGAGTGAATATGGAGTTTGTAACAAGTCCAGTTCATCCTAACATTTTGTCTAATATTTGTAAGTTATGATTAAAAATATGTTTTTAAACTTCGTTTGAGTAACCTTGAACATGTTTGGACATGTTCGATGACGCCGTCAAATTGAGCTACCCGGGGCCAACGCAACAGTGGTTTTCAATCAGGATAACGTATTATTGGCGTCGGATTACATATGAGTGACGTCACACCACCACGTCACACCCGTGTCGTCACACACTCCAATTCGTCACCGTTTGACGTCACACATACGTCATCACACGTCACAAATACGTAACCACTGATTAAAAACCGCTGAATTTGCATTTGTCTTGAAAGCCTCAAAATGTCTCTACTAATGGTGTCATTTTAACCGATATTGAAGTTTAAAAAAATGATCTGGTCTGCTTTAGTGTGGTGGTACAATTTACTTATTTTTATTTTGTAAAAAAGTGTCTTAATCAAAAAACAAGACATGATATACTAACTACTTATACATTCAGACTAAAATAGCACGACACCCTGAATACAATTACATGATCCAAATCTTCCTAACTTGTATTAACGGTCCAACAATTGTTTCAAATTCGTCCAGCTCCCTCAAGCAACCCCGTATACTTAGCTTTTTGAAAGAAATGAGCGAAATAGGAGGGCGCTACACGAGCAGATTCTTAGGGCTCAGCGTCCTAGTACAATACGCTCCCATCTGATACAATGTTAGTTAAATGAAATTAGAAAGTTGTGCTTTTACTGATTTCATCACCACGTAGTCTGTATTCTATACCTTCTTTTACTGCCATATTTTTTTATATAAATGTGCATAAAACCTTGAGAGTTGAATTTTACAACCGTAAGAGACTCCGTATTTTTTATGTTCCAGGTGTACTACAAGAAAAGCGCTGCCGACGATGCAGTATTCCTACGTCCTCCACAATGTGCCAACCCCTGTCCTTTCTCAAAATTTAAAGAAAATTATCTTCAATACATCCCCATAGACTGGAAGAAAGAGTGTGGAAATCCAGAGCCCGCTTTAAAGAGTATGGAAATCCCCAAATCCAGGTCCCGCCTTAGAAGGGGTATGCCTTTTGGGGGTATGCCTTTGGGCATGTCTTTCGGGGGTTTAGGGTTGAACTCCCCGAAATCACCCCCTGCTACCCGCTCCGTGAAATCACCCCCTGCCACCCGCTCCAGAAGGAAAAATTTTTATTACTCTTTAGGGCCCAAAATGTAATCCATCATTTAAAATTATTATATATATTTCAAAATATGTTATTTTAATAAACATATTAAGGCTTATAATAACGAAGATTGTAACTAAAAACTTACCAGTTATTATTTCACACGTTTATTAACTTGAAGCACAGGTTGAAAAACAGTATTATGAAAAGTTGTTCAAACACATATAGCTTAGATTTTTTCAGAATGAGAACATGAGAATTCAAATATAGCAAACTAAATTTAGTTTTAAGATAAATATTTAAAAAATTTGGATTTCCTTTTGCAAAATTCTGAAAATAGCCGTTGTAAAATTTTGTGTGAGTTATTATAAAATTTATAATATAGGCCCTAAATATTGTAATTTTATTCCTTACACAAAAACATATACTAAATGGGGAGACGATTTTTTGTGTATATATCGAGAATTGAAAAAACTTAAGTAAATGGTAACATTATACGATTATTTTGGGAACAGGCAAAAAAAATTAAGTATAGGGTCTATATGTTAACTAGCAATAAATGTGTATATTATCACCCTTTGAAGAGTTCAAACAAATGAAATTTAAAATGGATTGTAAAAAATTTGTTAAAGTTACAAACTAACTGTATTCAATGTTGTTAAAATAATGCTGGCAACACGAGGTTGTACCGGAATTGAAAGGAGCAAGAAGGAAGTAAGACAGAATGTAAACACGTGACACACACCATGCGATCATCAGGACTACCAACCTGGCTACTTACATCTACATTTATCTTCAAAATGACATTTCATTCGACTACAATAGTAATTTGATATGATATTTCAAATATCATGTTTCATATTCATAAAATGATATTCACTACATCAAATAACAATTTTATCAAACTGTCGTCTGCCGGCCGTTGGTTATTTGTTATAGAGTTTGAAAACAGGCCTATTATATATTCTAACCTATAATACCTTACGAATAAATTAATAGCCTTATTAAAAATAGGAACTCTTTGACATACCAGTGGTGCCAAAATCAAATTTATTCGCTAAAATACCTGAGCTAGATAGGTTTGAAAAAGTAATGATTTGATGTTTCAAGCATGGCCGTGGTAGCTACTTGGATTGACTTCACACTAAAAATAAAGGCTCAGTGTTATTACGTTGTAACACAACTAACTACTTAACGGTTATCTCTTATTATGATAAGAAAGTTCAGAATGTTACCTTTCGAATAATACATAGTAATATGTAACCAGTTTCGAGTCGTTTTTCGCCGTTTTTTTACCATTGCAAAATGTTTTGATCCAGACAACCGTCTACTGGCAGAGGTCATTTATAAGCGGCACAACTATAAACGGCCGTCTCTCATTTAACTGCTATGATTAAAT
Source organism: Neoaliturus tenellus (assembly GCA_030545055.2). Classification (NCBI taxonomy): domain Eukaryota; kingdom Metazoa; phylum Arthropoda; class Insecta; order Hemiptera; family Cicadellidae; genus Neoaliturus; species Neoaliturus tenellus. The sequence continues at coordinate 41,281,628 of CM061534.1, forward strand.
CTTGTCAATTTTTTTGCACGGGGCCTTTAAAAGCGCGGGGCCCGGTGCGATCGCACCGCCCTAAGGCCGGCTCTGCCAAAATCTTAACTTTAAGTTGAAAGTGATTTTACAATGAATTATTTCATTTTATCGTATATTATTTCAAACGTGTTAGGCCTTCATCGACTTTTTGAGATTTTCATTAATCATAAAGGGCCTATAATTATTTTTCATATTATTTTAAATGCCACAAACAAGTTCAGCTGATTAAATGTTTTTCACCTTAAAATTCTTTCTTGTCTTATAAATAATCCAAAACCCACTATATATTTATATTATACAGGGTGTCCCGGAACTCTCTGGAACCCTTTTGTATATTTGTTCCTTGCATCGAGACAAGAAAAAACATTACACAAATAGGGGTCTGAAATGCTTCGTTTAGCCGCTAGCCGCCATTTTGTTTTTTACACATAATACATTTTATTTCCGTAACGGATGGTTGCATTAAGTTCATATTTTGTATGAGCCTTTATCATACCAATGCCCATTTTAAAGAAAAAAAATAATTTTTCCGCTGTACATTTTAAAAATGGTGGCCATTTTAATTTTTCAAACTCAAATATCTGGAAATCGGTAAATTTTATAAAAATTTTACAAGGCACAAAAAAGTTGCCAAATTAAATTATCTAACCAATGAAACCAAGTTCATTGCGGTTTTTCTGTTAAAATGGCCTTAATTTACATTAATTATAATGCAAAATCAATGTTTAGGGAGAAAAATGGTAATAACTCCGTTATTTGTTGTCAGATCCTTACAAACTTGGTTTCTTTGGTTAGATAATTTAATTGGGCAACTTTTTTGTGTCTTGTAAAATTTTCATAAAATTTACCAATTTTCAGATATTTGAGTTTGAAAAATTAAAATGGCTGCCATTTTGGAAATATACAGTGGAAAAAATTAATTTTTCTTGAAATTTACATTGGTATGATAAAGGTTTACACTAAATGTGAACTTAATGCAACTGTCCGTTATTCAAATAAAATTTATTTTGTGTATAAAACAAAATGGCGGATAGCGGCTAAACGAAGCATTTTAGACCCCTATTTGTATAATGTTTTTTTCTTGTCTCGATGCAAGGAACAAATATACAAGGGTTCCAGAGAGTTCCGGGACACCCTGTATATAGACTATAACTTTTTTCAAACAAGTAAAATTTTATGTTTATTTTCTCTAAAAATTTTATAGTTTTGTTATATTTGTATTATGAATTTTTTTATTTTAAGTGTTTTGAATAATTTTAGTCCATTTAATATTTATTTTACATTCACAAAATTGTGGGTTTAAAAACATTTTTCTAATGCATTGCATACAAATTGATTTTTTTCTATCTTTACTATAATATCTATTACAAAAATTTGAAATATCTTTAATTTCTTTACATCTAGATTAAAGAATTAAAGTCATTGAATTAAATGAAAAACAATGTTATAGCTATAACATATATTAACATATAACATGTATTACATATATATATATTTATTTATTTATTTATATAATTTACATTTTGAACATTTCTTCTCCATTTATATAGGAAAAAATTTACAAATTGGTTTTCTTCAGTTCATATTCATAAAAATTTCCAATAATATCTTCATTATTTAGATCTACTATATGTACCTAGATTTGTATTATTAATTTTAGAAATGTACACTCTCGTTCATCGGACTCGGCGACATCGGAACTCCGCTTCATCGGAACTGAAAATCTGGATATTATTAATTTTTTTTCTTACAAAATAAATCATTTTTCCGTTTTAGCGCCTTCAATTTTCATTCGTTCTATCCGCACAACAGTGAAGTAACACATTTTGCATCAAAAGGCATCAGGCGTTTTGCATAATCTGTACCCATCGATGTGATTTACGAGGCCGTGGAGTATTCGCACAAAAATAGAAAGAGGAAGGGGGCAGGAAGTGAACATCCGCTTCGACCGCTTCCCAAACTGTCATTCAGTCTGTCTCACGTCGCAACTGCACCTGTGTTACGTGGAAGTCAGTTGACTGCTGGAATATGAATATGGAACATGAGAATAAAGATTTTGGATCTATATTTCCTGCGTTGTTTTTATTCTTTTAGGTTCATTGTTACCATGTTCAAAGTTTGAGTGCCTTATTTTCATAAAATCTCTTGTGTTAGGCTATCTTAAATTAAAAACAAGAGTGAATACAATCACGATAGGTCAACGTACGGGCGGAAATGATGACTCACGACGGACTCCGCTTCATCGGAATTTTTTGACATCCGAACCGGCCGTCCGCCACATTAGTTCCGATGAACGAGAGTGTACTGTATTTCTCCAGACCAATTATGTTTATATTTATTGGAAAATGTTGATTTTTTTATTTCTAACTCTATCATTTATTTTAAATTTACATTTTGTTATTATTTTTGGTGGTTTATATTTATAAAACAGTGCCTAATAAATCCTTTTCATTATTTTTATTTACTTCAATTGGTTTCATTTAAATTGTTGAATGAGATGAATTATTATACCATTCTTTAACAATTTTTGGTAAAATATTCATCCATCTATAATTTTGATTAATTTCAAATTTTATTTTAATTTTTTTTCATTTTGAGTTCTATTATACTTTTCTATTATATTTGATTTTTCTTCATTTTCTGTATGATACAATTTAATGTCATATTTATTTAATATTTCATTGAATTCTTTATTGATAAATTCTGATTCTTTATCTGTATGTACAAGATTAGGTGATTTATGATTAGTTTTAATTGCATCCTTAATTGTTTCTTCAATCCATCATTTTCTTTTTTATAATTTTTCATTATAACTAAATCTACTGTCCATAAATCATCAATACCTAATGTAATTATTTTTCTTTTTGGAAATTTCTTTCTGATTGGAGCATGAATTTCATATGTTGATTTTTAGTTAATTCTTTTTTAATAATAGGTTTAACTTCTATTTTTAAATTTTACTTTTATTTGATTTACAAATTAAACATCTAGTAGCAATTCTATACAATCCATTTTTCATTACAACAATTTGTGGATTAATATTTTTAGTTTTTTTTCTTACATTTGTGACAAAGAATTTGTTCATTCATATATATATATATATATATATATATATATATATATATATATATATATATATATATATATATATATATATATATATATATATATATGAATGTATTAATATTCATGTATTAATATATATTAATAAATGTATATGTGTTATAGATGTCGTATCAAACTGATTTTACTATTATTGGAGATTGTGTAGGATGTAATATATGTAAAAGAATTTTTTATGAAAAAAGATTAAGAGAAAAAGAATAACATGAAGCAACCTTTAACTACCCATATCTCCAAAACCATTCAGTAAAATAAAAAATACTCAAGAACAAAAATATCTTAAATTGATGGTTTTAGGTTGTATTTTTCATAACATAAAATTTTTAGAAATTTATTTTTTGTCGGCCATATTGGAAATAAGTTAATTTAATGCTTAAATGATAATTTTTATGAATGAAATGTTCTTGATTCATATTTTAAAGACATTTTTGTTTTTGAGTACTTTTTATTTCACCGAATGGTTGTGGTGGTAATTGGCAGTTACAGTTTGCCCCATGTTATTCGTATGGAACTAAAAAAAGAACTTTAATTGCCTGTAGCTCCCTAACCTTTAGGTTTAGAGAAAAATGTCAAAGAATAAAAAGTCTTAAAATTACATGAAAATTTAAATTAAATTAAATGTCGGGTGTTCCATACTCAATTTTAAGTTTGCTGCCATATTGGAAAATGGCGGCCGTTTACAAAAAAATGCAATTATTCATATTTCTTATCGCCTTGAAGAACAAAATAGGTGATGTTCCCGGTTTAGTTTTTTCTAAATCTCATTGTTTAGGATACGCCAAAGGGCACCTCAAAACAAAAAAGTAACATGGTCCCGGGCTGACTACTACCATAATAGTGTATTCCATACAGGGAAATTCGCTAAAAGAAAAATTAACACTTCTTACACTGACTATTTTGTTCGCCTTATGATGTAAGTACTATTTTATTCGCCTTTTATAACCCAGCTAAAAAGTACAGCAGTTGGTCTTAATGAGTAACAAAAGCTGAAATACCTCTTTCTTGGTTTGATAAACACATTGTGGGATTGACTGAGAGAAGAGTTTATAAAAAATAAAATAAACACATACTTCAACTAAAAACACACACACACACACACACACTGTTTGGGCAAACAATAATTTTACAAGAAATTTCAAAATAAATTTCCTTTTGCTGATTTTATGAATGTATTGTGAATATGGAATGTTAAAAGGTATTAATGTAATTTATTTAAAAGGTTAAGAAAAGTTCCTTTATTCTCATGAGTAATATTTTAGTTTCAAATATAATGAACAGTTCAGTCAACAGTCAAGATCACCTGAGCTGAGGCCTGACCTACAACACTAGGTATTGTGTGTGTGTCTCCTTATCTATCTGCACTGGACAAAGGTCAATCTGCGAGCAGATATTTTGTTGAATGTCGCCAGTCTACTGTCTAATGCCTCCTAGATTACATGGCTGTGATGTTGCAGCTTGAAACATGTTTAGTGAATTTTATAATTAAGTTTACAAAGTTTCTACATAGAAATGGAATTATTCTAATTAATAGAATTTGTTGAGTGGTGTACGTTACATCAAGTTCTACTAGCTGAAAGGTCATCAGTATCCTGGAAGCAATTTTATTTAATATAAATTGGAGTTTAGCCTACTGTATGTACAAGCAAGTATCATTCAAATGCTCTACAAGTTGAATAATAATGAAATATATTAATGGGAAATATTAACTATAAAATTAATATGAAGACATCATATGGTGAGTTCTCCAATTATTTTCTACTCTACTGACTTGTCTACTACAATGTGGAAAACTTGTCTAGGAGGAAAACTTGATTTATCCTGCAATGTGAATGCAGGAAAAATTTGTGCAGAACTATCACTTAATTATGCAACTGCATAATGGCCTCAGCTCTGAAATTACTGTTCATTCATAGACTTTCATGAACTGTAAACTTTTCTTTTATTAGTCATTGTATACAATTAAGTTTTGCCATCAAGTCTGAATATTTTTTAAGTTATAATTAAGTATCTCTTGTTGACAATTTATTTCATTGAATTGCAACTGACCAAACTTGTATTTTTGTTAGCTTTAATTTCCAAAGGGGAGCTCCCAGGTTTATTTTGCAATTGAAAATTATTAATTAATTTTTAGTTCAATCTATTCTGCCATATTTCATTCTTACTATACTAATATTGTCTGTCTATATTTGCTGAAAATCTTCTTTTTTTTTTTTTGTTAATTTCGACTCTGAACCGGCAATATATAATTTTTGTGTCCTGAATAAGTTGTTTTCTTTACAAGCAACCTTTTGGCGCAAACACACACACACACACACACACACACACACACACACACACACACACACACACACACACACACCAACATATAATTACAAGTGGGACTTATAAAGAGCTAATCGAGGTATTACACTTTCTGTACAAAAACGGCATCTTACACTCAACCCACTATGTTAACGATAAAAATTTTTAGTTTTTTTTTACAAAACAAATACACCATTATAGGTAAAGGTAACGCTCTATCGAATGACGTTAAATCCCATGTACGTCAAGTACCACAAGCTAGTAGTAACTATCTATACCAGAAGTTATTTATTTTAAATAGAACCCCTCGCTTTTTATGTCATCTTTGGATTTCCCATGCAATATTATGAAAACTTTAAAGTGTAATTTGTACCCCTAATCCTATTGGTTTGGTAGATAATGAATGAATGAAATTTATTGCTTCCTTTGTTACAATGGTACAATTTTACAGTTTTACATTACACATTACAATATTTAGCCTATAGAATTATAGCTTACTTAATAATTTTACAATAAAAAAATGGTTCATAATGGTCGTGAAAGTTTAGTTCTTTTCCCATCAGAATAACATAGGCAAAATGTCACATCTATTATCTCTAAAACTTTTACTTTCAACAAAACTGGTCATGCATAAAAAGTCTCAGGACATTTTAAATAATTTTAAAAACAAAATGCCAACTATCACATGATTAGGGTAATTTTAATTTTCACTAATCTACGCCATATCTTTATGAAAAAAGGAATTAATTTATGATTAAACTAGTAATTATGAAAAAGTATTGAAAATGAGACTCAAAAGATATCATTAATATATGGGGAAATTTTTGTTTATCGGAATAATTTCAGAGATAATGGATTAAAAATTTTGCCCTCTTTACATTACTTACTTACTCTTACTCCCAGGGCCATTTATATCGCAGGTGATATTTAGCCGCACCAACAAATCTTCGCCAGGTTATCCGGTTCTCCGCATCTTCCTCTGAAGCCCCAATTCTTTCCATGTCTGCTTTAACTTGTTTCCACCATCTCTGTTTTGGTCTCCTCGGGGCCACCCTCCAGCAATATTGCCCTTTAAAACTTTTCTCAGGCTGCATTCTCCACTTCTTCTTAGTACATGTCCCACCCATATTTACATTATTCTTATAAAAATAAACTAAAATTATCTCCTTACTGTTCGTATTAGGTTTGCCAATTAAACTGTAAAGTTGTCTTAAAATTATGAGAAAATCCAAAAACTCCATAAAAAGTAAGGATCTAAATTTAAAATTCATGACTTCCGGTCTGGATGGGTTACTTCTGGTACACCTTGCTTCTGGTTTTTGTGAAAAATTAATTCTGTTTATTTGAAAATTGGAGAGCAGGAGGTTTTAGATATCAGAATAAAACAGTAACTAGCAATAATGGCCACTCTCAAAACATATTTTTAACACCAAAAAAATACAACACATTATGAAGCAATAGGAGTTTATTTCACATTTAACAACTTTAATAAGATTTCAAATTTCATTAAACATTTATAATATACAATTTTTATTACCAGTATTCAATCATGCATCAAACAAACAAGACCGGTACTGTATCAATGTTGTATTTTTAATATAATGATATTTGCGAAATGTAGTTTGCCTCCTTCGATCACTCCCAGTTCCTTGGTACGATCGCTGGCCCTCCAGCATAATACGAGTACCACAAATTCAACTGACAATATTACAAGTTAATGACAATAAGTGCTGCAATCTAAAGGATATCTAAAGTATCAAATTCTTATGATTCATTTAAAAGTGTATGTCAGCCAAAATAACACATGTCATTTAAATGTGTTAGTTAACGTTGCTCACCACTATGGGTTAACATATGAACCTTTATAAGTAATTCATAACAGAAGGCTTTCTCACAAATTGTTCACTGATAAGGTCGCTTACCAGTATGGGTTAACACTTGAACCTTTAAGGTTGATAATTTTTAGAACGATTTCTCACACATTTTACACTGATAAGGTTGTTCACCAGTACGGATTAACACATGAACTTTTAAATTATTTTTTTGAGAGAAAACTTTTCACACTGATGAGGTTGCTCGACCATATAAGTCAACACATGAACCTACTAACATTTTTTCAAGAATTTGTCTCACATTGGAAACTAATGAGGTCAGGACGCTCATCAGCATGGTTTAACATATGAACTTTTAAACTAGAATTGTGTGAGTAGGATTTCTCACACACTGGACACTGATGTCGCTCGCCATGGATTGACATATGAACCTTTAAAATAGAATTATGTGAGTAGGATTTCTCACACACTGGACACTGATGTCGCTCACCAGTATGGGTTGACATATGAACCTTTAAACTAGAATTGTGTGAGTAGGATTTCTCACACACTGGACACTGATGTCGCTCACCAGTATGGGTTGACATATGAACCTTTAAACTAGAATAGTGTGGGTAGGATTTCTCACACACTGGACACTGATGAGGTCGCTCACCAGTATGGGTTGACATATGAACCTTTAAAAGTGATTCATAACAGAAGGATTTCTCACACCTTGTACACTGATAAAGTTGCTCACCAGTATGGGTTAACACATGATTCCTTAAATTTGATTTATTTAAAAAGGAGTTCTCACAAATTGGACACTGATGAGGTCGCTCACCTGTATGGGTTGACATATGAACCTTTAAAAGTGATTCATAACAGAAGGATTTCTCACACCTTGTACACTGATAAAGTTGCTCACCAGTATGGGTTAACACATGATCCCTTAAGTTTGATTTATATAAAAAGGACTTCTCACAAATTGGACACTGATGAGGTAGCTCACCAGTATGGGTTGACATATGAACCTTTAAATGATATTTTCTGGTGAAGGATTTCTCACACCTTGCACACTGATAAGATTGCTTGCTTGTATGGGTTAACACATTAAGATTTTTTTCCCTATTATTTTGCATTTTGACAGTTAATCAACGTATTAAAAAAATAATGTAGATACCAAATGCCGATTATTTAGTTTGTCTTTAAAAAAACTACGCTGATTGAATAGACCATTGTTTCTTTGTGATGAAAGATAAGATATACGGTATGATAAAAAGTTTTCCTGGAATTAAGCATCTTGAATCTTGAACCTTCTTTAAGTTTGTGGCCTTGTTTGAGACTTAACAATCTCTTTAATTCAAACTCTTTATTGAAGATGGCCGTGGTATCACATGAACCAGGTTGCACTTAATATGAAAGACCTCTCATGATGAATTAATTTCTCAACTGGGCCATGGTTTTGGTACTAAAAATTCACACGTAAAAAATGCAACCCCACTATTCAACCACCACTTTGCCAACAATTGTTCACCTTTGTCTTTACGGAGTGTATTTTAACATTCCTTTGTTTAAATTCGCACTGATGTCAGTATTTTCTTCATATTAATAACTATGACTCTAATTTAGCGATAAGTTATCTGTTATGATTCATCTGCAAGTTGGTTGAAATCTGAAAAAGAGAAAAGGACAGATTAATTTTATTTTCGGAAGCAAGGTTTGCAACGGATGATCAATCAGTAAGTAATATAACTAAATCAATAATTTCAATATAGTATCTAGAATAGGATATAAGGGACTTACAATTAAAATTTAAAAGTATAAAACAACTAATAAATTTGTAGAATTGCATTTGAATTTCAAAACAAGAGCATTTGTAAGAATTATGAAAACAGCTGTTAACTAAAAATTAGAATTCGCGAGTTACAGATACCTTTAATACCTTTATTGAAATGGCAACCTAACTCAATAGGTAGTTTAAAGCCAATTATGAATGAGAGGTGAGTGTAGGATGATTGTGGCGCGATCTTGTAGTCTTGTTACTGACTAAGGCCGACATTCTCCTTAGACAGGACTGTTAATTCATAGCCCAACAGCTAATGGCATCTAGGGATCTACAGTTTAACGTGGGATCCGAACCACAATTTTTACCTCCTATATACGAATTGGTCTAATTATGAGGATGGTCCTTATGGATGAACTAGTATTCACTGGTGCGGACGATAATTCCCACCAGGGAATATCGCATCCACAAGCCATCGCTTATAACTATCCACAATTCGTGACCTCCAAGTAGCTGGATTACAGGACGTCGCCACCGTCCCAGATTCAACATGTATTACAACAAATACACACCAGTGCGCAGCACCCATAGGCCTACATTGAAACAGTCAGAGAGGTGAGTGGGCGGAACGAACAAGCTTGTCTTGAACAAGAAATAAGCCTTTTTGCACTTGGCATTTTAGCGCACTGTCTGTAACTAATATTACTATAAAGAATATTACTGTTTGAGTTACCGAGCAAATGCTCGGCCCCCAGGTACTGTAAACATTAATATGACAAATGCAGGAAGTCATATAATCAGCTGATTATGTTTAGACACATCTTTCTATTTTTTTTCCCATAATAGAGTTATTTTCCATTAAAATACCATGGGATTTAATATGCAGGTTGCTGCCATAGGGGTTTTTGACAAAATATTAGATACTTCACCTAATTAAGGTAGGCCTATATTCCAAATTTTATTGAAAATGTAAAAAAATTTTTTGAGATACAAGATTTTATTAGTTTTCCTTAAGAATAACATGGAAACCCTTTTTGGTATTTTATCTGTAACCAGTGAAACTAAGTTAATTATTCAAAATACTGAATTGTTTATTTTTTAAGCTCTTTTTAATAGTCTCTTTAAAAATTGGTAAATTTTATAAACTAAGGGTAAAAAGTGCTAAAAACCAATATTAACCCTTTTGAAACACCATAAGACCCCATATCCATAGTCCAATCCTGGTTTTCGAACTTAACCTGAAGAATGCTGCCTTACACATCTGAACAAAATTTCATCACAATCGGAGGTTCCGTCGGAGAGTTATCGTGTTAACCGACACACATATATATGAATTTGAACGAACCGTGTTTTTAGCTTCAAGGGACCTCAAAATGAAAAAAATAACATGGTCCCGGGATTAGGTCTTCCCTTGAGTACTACCCCAGTAACGAAGGTATTGCGATTTTTAAGCAGAAAGATCTTACATAATAATTAATGCATATTTAGGTTATTTTAATAGAAAAATCTCAATTACTCCGTTATGTATGGTCAGATCTTTACAAACTTAGTATCAATAGTACCAGGGGGACCGAGCTTAAGCTCGGTAAAATTATTACTTTCGTTTCTCACACAAAGCTCGTTCGCTCCGCTCACTCGCCAGGCGGAAGGTTTGCTGCACATTGGTATGATTTTCCTAAAACCACAGGTTAAAGATGTAACACATTGGTTTATTTTATCTACAGTTATCAGCTGATTTTTGTTCAGTTAAAAAATTTCCATAAGGATAACATGGGATCTTTGAAGGGCTCTAGCGCGAAAACCGGATTTTTCCCAGCTATGGGACCAGCTCCAATCGATTTCTGGTGGCCAAAACCCCCATATTCCAAAATTTGAAGGAAATCGTCGGAGCCGTTTTTGAGATAATTGTGCAAGCAAGCAAACAAGCAAACAAGCAAACATTGCTCTTATAAGAGTATAGGATTCAAATAATATAATTTTTCAACTTTTTTTGTTTTTTTAAATTTTTATAAAAGATAAAGCTAGCTTTTTTGAGAAATTTGAGTTCAAACATTTAAAATTACTGCCATTTTGTAAATACACATCAGAAAAAAATAATTGTATTCCTGAAATTGAACATTGTTGAGATAAAGGTTTGCACCAAATATGAACTTAATATGACCACTTGTTACGGAAATAAAAATGATTAAGTCCAATTAATATGAATTAAAAATATAAAAAAGCAAATCAAATAGCCCAGTCTTATCTATCTACAGTATAGGGTCTTTGGAAAAAATGTTCCAATAATTCAAGAGGTTATTCTACATTAAAATAAAAAAAAAGTTCCTATAAATATATGTCCTCCTAAAACGCTTCTGAAGCCGCTAGCTGCCATTTTGTTTTTTACACTTAAAAAATCATTTTTATTTCCATAACGGGATGGCTATTTTAAGTTCATATATTGCATGAACCTCTATCACACCAATGTCCATTTTTAGAAAAAAGAATTTCTGATATATATTTTCAAAATGGCAGCCATTTTAAATATTTCAACTCAAATTTCTCAACACTAATTTTTATAAAAATTTTACAAGAGACTAGGGGTGGTTACGTGGTCCGAGCGGCGAGTGGTCCGAGCGGCGAGTGGTTTGAGCGGCGAGTGGTCTGAGCGGCGAACCTCAGGTAGAAAAGGGTCAAATGGAATTTGCGGGGAATTCCTCTCTTCTGCAGGGAGAAACGATTCCGTATCCCCAGCGCTGCGTCTCTCCAGCGCCGCGGGCAAATTTGTATCCTCAGCGCCGCGACCATAAATTACCAAAGGGTCTGCTCAGTGATACAGAAGTGACGAGGGTCTATCTTCTCTTCTAAATGCCTGGCTTATCGGTAATCGTGGTCAGTTTAAATATTGTATCAATAGCAACAGGTTAATATTTCATAGTTCGTGATAAAAATGAGTTTAAAGTAAAACTAGGTGTGTGTTGCCAGGAATTCCCAACTGTGAACAACAGGGGCCGCCGGGGTCAGTGGATGAAGGGGGTATGTAACAAAAACCTAGTTTAGAGATATTTGGCCTCAAAGTTTTAATGTTAGAACTTTTTTATTATTGCTTAGAAAAGGTTGAAATTTTAGTATTGAACGGCTGTATGTCACAGTTTTTCGCTGCAGTAAAAATATGTTTGAAATTTATTATTTTTTATATTTTATTAATAAACAAACATACATACCACCTTTTTCCAATAAAAATTATATGAATCGCTTATTGAATTTGGAAGAAGGGGGTAAGTAGCAGTGTGGTTTAAGATAAAACACATACATACTGCAACACAATACGATTTAATCAGCGGGAAATAAAAACACTTTACATAACTATACTATCATTGAATGTTTTTAAGACTCATATCCATTAATGATGTGCTGGTACTACCAGCGATGATGCATTCAGTGTAGTGGAAGAAAGGTGTATGTAGCATTAGTTTATAATTCAAGTGGATGAAGGAGGTAAGTGCACAGTAAAAGTGTAACATACCTTTCTTCCACTACAGTATTATTTATTAGTGTGCACATACCTCCTTTATCCTATTGCTATCTCCATAGCAACAGGAGTTAGAGAGCTAGGGTAAGTGCCAAAAGTTAAGTTGTCACATACAACCTTTATCCATTCGAAAATCCAGAAATTCACCAAAATGTCACATACCTCCTTCATCCACTGACCCCTTCATTTCATAGTTCATGATAAAAATGAGTTTAAAGTAAAACTAGGTGTGTGTTGCCAGGAATTCCCAACTGTGAACAACAGGGGCCGCCAAGTCGGAATGTAACAGAACCCCTTACGCAAATGGGTGGTTCAAACAAGTAAAACTATTTTTCAATAATTTAAAACCAGGTGTGGGCTGTCAGGAATTCCCAATGGCGAACAGAGGCTGTTGGGTTGGATACCGAATGTAGTGAAGTCACCAGGAGACTTTTTAAAATGTAATTTGTGATTTTTATCGTGTGGAGTTTAATTTTTATTTTCCACTTTTGGGAAAAATTACACATTACCTCCAAGATAGCAAAAATTGCTGTTTTGGAAAAGGTGATAATTTAACAAATAATATTTTTCAAAAAATTTTACATTTTAAAATATTTTATTATTTTGAAACAGTCTTAGTTGTACATTGAAAAATTAGCTTCGGAGAAGTGAGTTTTTTGTTCATAATCACAATTTCTGTTAAATAACGATATTAACTGTAGAATGCGATTGCCCGTGAAAAAAGTCTTTCCGTAATGTTAAACCAAATCATTCCAGTAATATAAAAGTGGCTCTACATACTAATTCAAGATTAACTGTGATACTCAAAACTTACGAGTGTCGGTAAGCTTAATTCTAATTTTTTGTGTTACTTATTTATGTCTGCAATGAAATATTAAAAAATTGCTTCTTTCTTATGTTGATCAACTGTACTATGCTCAGTTAGGAACATGTCATTACCACGGTTCTTTGCTTTTGTGAATTCCAATCCGGCTGTCAAAACTGTCAGATTAGGCAGGTAGCCTGCGGCGCTGGGGATACACCCCGGGGAGAAACTCATGAGAGGCTCTGAGTACAATACCTCTCAGGTGACTCTGACATATATATAGGCCTACACTCGCATTTTCAGTGTCTTTACATCAGTTCCGTAATACAGTAAATGCAATACACTCTAAAGCCCGGTTTACACTATGTAGCAGAGCTATATAGCAGAGCTACATACAGCACAGCTATATAGTGTATATATCTGTATAGCTACAAGTTCAAAAAGTGACACTTGAGATCTGCTATGTAGCTCGGCTATATAGCAAATTTAAGCCATTTTTCTCTGCTATATAGTAGAAAACGTGCTATCCAAAAGTTTTGGTAAACATCAAAGGGAAACTGAGCTATATCTAGCTCTGCTACATGTAGCTGACGGAGCTATATAGCTCTCCAGCTATATAGTGTAAACCGGCCTTTAATGCTAATTGCATTTGCTCTATGCGTCAAACAAGACGCATAGGGTCTTATTGTTAAAAATTAGTCAATGTTTCCTTCTATTTGTTAAGTAGAAGTGCAAACAACACTGGGGCAACGTTAGTTTCATCATCTATATTTATTTCTATCTATTTCATCAGTATATTCTTCCTTACACTTAAACTTATGCTAAGGCCTATTCATAAGTGCTCTGCAACCAGTGGCGGATTTACCACTAGGCCGACTAGGCCCTGGCCTAGGGCCGCGGGCTGCAGGGGGGCCGCACGGAGTCCCAAATATACACATATATTTTTTAAGGATGCACTTGCACGGTAAAGATGAACATCAGCTTTGAGCCCTGATTTTTTAAAAGACTATTTAGTTTAAAAACCGTAAATTCACAACACAACAGAGATACTTTGGTGAAGTCATTGTGGCGTCTGCCGTTTTCCATGTCATTTTCGGGTGATCATGAGATACCTGTAGGTTAAGTCACTTTCATATTTGTGGCAACACTTTGCAACGACGCGGCGGCCCCTTTGGGCTTTATATTATAATTAACTGAAGTTACCTCTCTGTGTCTAAAAAGTGCCCTGTTTTCTCCTCGATATTTTTTGGTTGCCAGTTTGCTATTGGTGAGACGCTGTCAAAATGTATCAAAATTCAGAAAGCAACACATTTGTACTAATATAACAATGTAATTTAGACCAATAAGGACCCCATTGCACCTACACCATTAAAAACAGTTTGGTAAAATTGAGTGCGGATAGCCATCTTAACTATTTTGATAGCCTCCCACCAACAGGTATTTGACCAACGTAACGGACACAACATCCCTAATATACAGGGGCACGCTTTTCACAAACGTTTGAACAGAGAGTGAGAGTAGTGACTCCAGTTATAGCATATAGATCCATTGACTATAGATAAAGTCAATGATAAAGCATGATAGGCCCCATTCCCCACCCCCATTTAACAGCTGGATAATCCAGCATCTTTTCAAGACGAACTCGTTCTCAGAGATCAGAGTATACACGTCATACAATTACACTTTACTCATACCAGAGCATAGAATAAAAAATTAAGGACGATTTTAGCTTAATTTAGGATTTTAGTATCATACTTCGGTCAGTGATGAGGGGGGGGGGGGGGCACAGAAAAGTTGGCCTAGGGCCCCAACCTTCGTAAATCCGCCACTGTCTGCAACAATTATCCGAGGTAAATAAAAAATAATTAATTACCGGTAAGTTAATACCTTTAATAATAAAATTGGTCAGAGACAAATAAGGCGAGAGTTACATTCTCAAACACAAGTTCCACTTATTTAACTGTATTTCACACTTCATACACTGTTTCACACTTATTACACTTATTATAATAAGTATAATTGGTTATTAATAATTATACTTTAATTGGTATAATGTTTAATTATACCAATTAATTGGTATAATTAAACATTATACCAATTTAATTGGTTGGAAATGTGGCTCCAGTAAGAGGCCTCCAGGGGCGGTCCAAAGATGGCAACCGGTGTAGGCATTGTCCTATATCCGAGAACTATGTCACTGAAACATTGCCGCATGTCCTTGGACAATGCCCATATGGGGGTCTCCTCAGGAACATCCGCCATAACAGAATTCGATCAATTAACTTATAGCCGATGAATTTAGATCTAAATCTTATGAAGTTTATGAAAAAGTTACAGGTGTTGCATACAACAATTCAATTCGGTGTAGTGATATAATTGTTATAAATAGAAAAGAAAATAAAGCCTTCATAATTGATCCCACAGTAAGATTTGAAGGAAACGAAGGAATGCCTCAAGAGGTACATTTAGAAAAACATAATATATACCGCCCAACAATTGGATTTTACAAAAATGAATACAAAATTGAAAATTTTGAAGTACGGTAGTTGGTTTATTAATAGGATCAAGAGGAACATTACCAAAATTTTTTACAGATTTTTGGCAAAAATTCAAACTTTTGAAATCAAAATTAAATGAATTGCGCTTACAGCAGTGAAACATTCAATAATAATTTTAAGAAATCATTTGTATAATTAAATTGTATGGTATTCTTTGTATATATGCAATCTGCAATGGCAGAAAGATGTAATTTATTTATAAATATGGTAAATTATTATATAATCACAATCAGTAGGCCAAATAAACATTGCAATATTAAATATATATATAATGACAATAATGACTTCTTAATAAATAATAAATTTCTTCATATAACAAACTAAACTTTTATGGTCAAAACAAAAAACTACACACTCTTGCGCCCTTATCTTTTTTGTTTCCGGTATCCACTTGAGAGGTCCAACGTATTAGGACATTGGTCGGGTTCACGTTACATCCACCGTAAAGCGGTTTGTTTACGTTTTGCTAATCACGTGACTAATTTCAGACATTTTATTTGTGGGATTGGTCACGTGATAGGCAAAAACGTAAACAAACCGCTTTGCGGTGGATGTAACGTGAACCCGACCATTGACATTTTTGAAGAGCAAAAAGTAAAAGAAGCAATAGACCGTTAATAAATTCAACGTAGGGCTGTAGAGTCTATGGTCGGTAGAGTAAACGGACCCTAACCTAATAATATAATCATGAAGAACAAAGTAAGAAGAAAAAAGAAAAATTTCAAATAATGATTAAACAAACCAACCTTACGTTACAGAGATCCAAACAACCATTCATAAACAAAACAAATCAGTCAAAATGACATTTGGCACTTGAGCTTGCCAGCTTGGCGATCAGGCGATCCTATCCTTCTTCTTCTTATCTTATCTGCTAGTTTGGTGCACTTTCTTCTTCTTTTCTGCTGGCCACTTTTTTTGCAATATTCGGCTGTCACTGTCAGGCTCTAGTCTAGACGCTTGTTCTTGGTAGTGTCACAGGTGAACTACATCTCACCATTGACTATATTGACACTATAGCATTCAAGGTCAATGATCTCACGATCCATCGTTAGAATCAATGGTGCAGATTTCTGTGAAAACCGTGGTTGTCACAACCAAATTTAAAGCTGTTTAAAAAAGTGTAAAAAATCGACATTTTACTCTTTGCTACTTGCAAGTGTTGTCAACGCTGCGGGAAACAACAATTAATTGTTTTCATTTGCGTTGGCGATTGTTTGTCTTGTCTGTTATTAACAAATAATTAAAATGTAAAATAGATTATTATGTGGTGTCGTTACAATATTCCCCGCTGATCGAACCCAAATTCCCCAGCACTCTTTTACCATTGACTATGGATACTAAGTGTACAAATGATTTACCGTTTGCCCAGACATGTCCTCTTCGTAACGGCGTTTAAAATCCGGGAATCGACAGTACTGTGAGACTTTTTAGGGCAATAAAGCAGTTTTCAAACAATTCAAGAAAAGAGCACTTTATTAATCGACTATTTACAATATTTATATGCCATCAATCTCGTCAAATGGATACAAAAATTGATTATGGATACTAAATCCCATTAATTATTTATAATTATACCGTTCCGAGTTCAATAATTCGTTCCAACCCATGCTTTAGGGTGTTGGTAGTCCCCAGAATTTCACATTAAAAAAGGACAGCTGGGTAGTGACGTACGCTAATTGAGGCAAAATTTGAATG
Source organism: Neoaliturus tenellus (assembly GCA_030545055.2). Taxonomy (NCBI): domain Eukaryota; kingdom Metazoa; phylum Arthropoda; class Insecta; order Hemiptera; family Cicadellidae; genus Neoaliturus; species Neoaliturus tenellus. The sequence goes on from CM061534.1 coordinate 41,299,239, forward strand.
TTAAAAATCTATTCTATTTGGTCAAAGAGGCAGCAATTAAATTAAAAAACAATCAAACTGAATTGGCTACTAGGATCTAAATCAAAACTTAGTATAAACAACAAATTACTTTTGTATAAGGCAATTTTAAAACCAGTTTGGACATATGGCGCTCAGCTTTGGGGCTCTGCAAGCAACTCCAACTTGGAAATTCTACAAAGATACCAATCAAAATTACTCAGAAAAATTGTCAATGCACCTTGGTTTGTATCTAACAGAACTCTACATAAAGACTTAAAAATCCCGACAGTGAAAGAAGAAATCGTCAAAATTAGTACAAATTACATGATTCGACTTGAAAACCACCCAAATCACTTAGCCCTCAACTTGTTGGACAATTCAGAAAGTGTCTACAGGCTGAAACGAGCTACAATTCTGGACTTACAAAATAGGTTTATATAACTATTTTTTAATGTTTAATTAGTGTTGGCATAGGTCAACATCTAATTCATGTTTTCATGTTCAGTTTCATAATTTTCAACATATTCTTTACTTATTGTTCAAATTTTATTGTAACAGATTGTAAAGTAAATAAATTTGTTTAAAAAAATCTATTCGTATAAGCATGTTTATTCATGTTTGCCCCCTTGATTGATGATGACAATAAATAATAATAGGTTACAATACCTTTACGTCATCAATCCTTTCAAATATCTTGGACACACATCAAAAACCAAACAGATTGAGCAGAAGAACAGTGGCTTCATTGGTATCAGACTTTTACAAACTTTTTGGATGAGTGTGATTCTCACGCTACAAATGAGAAGGTAAAACTACGATTACTTGTCAATCATGTCAGTCCGTCTGTTTACAAATATATTTCAGGGGCTACAACATTATTGCTACTTTAAAAGAAATGTGTAACTTATATCCGTCCTAAAAATTAAATATATTCTAGACATTTGCTAGTTACAATTTGTCAAAAGTCAGGGGAATCAGCAGTGAATAAATATTTACGAGCTCTGAAAGATTTAAGTAGCTTTTGAAAAAGCTCGAGTTCTAAATTAACTCAGCATCAATCAGAGTTTTACGTTAAGCAAAAGTTAGTTTTAAATTGCTTGCAACATTCTGAAGCTACTAAGCAAATTCTAGCACAGTGTAATCTTACCTCGAGCAAAGGGGATAAAACTTTTATATCAACTACATCCTGGAAATGTTATTTTTGTGGTTCCATTAAAAACACAACCGGAATGATTGTCCAGCGGCTAATCATTCTTGCCACACTGGTGGTAAGAAAGGACATTTTATGGAGGTTTCCGATCATAAAATAAATCATCAACATTTACCAAGTTTGTCGCTGAAAAATCTCCCAGTAAAAATTCAACTCATTGCGCAGCAGCTCCAGAATTGTTATCTAAATCAATTATAAAAATTAAAGTTAATGGAATAGAAACTGATGAACTTTTTGATACTGGAAGCTCTGAAACTTTTATAAGTAAATCTATTGTGCGTAGGAGAGGGTTATTAACTGTTTTTCAAGTACTATTAGTGTTTCTATGGCATAAACTTCTTATCAAAATCAAAGTACTGATTTTTGTCTTGTTGATATGGCAATTCAGGGTCATATTTACTATAAAGCAAAACTACTCGTTCTAGACGAACTATCTGCTGACGTTGTGTTGGGACATGACATTTTCAAAGAACATTTGAGTGTATAGAAGTTACATTTGGGGGTAAGAAACCTCCACTGAAAGTATGTGCAGCTTAAGTTACCGTACCCGATCTTGTCAGTTTGTTCTCAAATTGAGGAGGTTGGTGGAAAAACGACCTCAGTCCAAAAACGTGTTTTGAGATAATCTACTTTGAATATTAAACTTAATAGGCTTCTACCAAATTGCATTACGCTTTGGATTCTTATACTACGCAAGATACATTCTTTTGGATTAAGAATATAATCTTTGTTATTTTATATGTCCTTTCCATCAAAAGTTATCGAGCAAAATATGAAGCAGAGTCAGAGGTCGTTTTTCCATCAAACCACTTTTTCAATATTAAAAACTTAGATTTTATGCATTTAAACTCATCAAAGTGGATATAAATAAAGTAAAATAGAATATTTATTCCATCAAAATTTATTTGAAAAAAAAAATCAAATAGGTCTATTAGCGACGATTTCATTTATTGAAACTAATAAACTTGTATAGATACAATGATCTATCCAGGGGTGGATCCAGAGAATGATCTTGGGGGGGGGGGGGAACTACCGGCAATAATAATAACATACTTAAAAAAAAACGCACACGCGAGAATTGCAATAATTTATTTTCTTTGTTACATTATTTACAAATTGTTACAATTAAATCTTACTTCATGATATTATAACCATTTTGCATTTAATGTTGATTTGAATCAACTCCTACTTTGACCTTACTGAGGTTTAACCTTACTTCAACTTTACTTTAACCTTTACTGAGGTTAGTATTTTAGGCTAAATCTAGTGATTTTGCCCCCGAAACCCAGTGCGGCTTCAAAACTACAGTACAACGGGCCTTGCTTGTTGGTTTTTATTTACTTTTGTTATAGTGTCATGGTAATAAAGCTATTCATTTTCCACCAACAACCAACTATACCTCTTCAGAAATAACAGCTGTTTCCAAAAGTCTGCTTAACATTAATGTTCCTTTATTTTTGTATACCTTTCGTTGTTACTTCGTAACCAAAATAGCAACCCATAAAACCAGTGTGAAAAATTACGATTTTTAAACTTAAATTTAGATCAAATTCTATTTTTCCTGGGATTGAGACTGTTTCCAAACTTAGTTTTGGGGAAAAAAACACTCTTAAATGCAAAGTTTAAGTAAAATCAACCCGCTAGTGGCCGCTAGATTTCGAGATCGTGGAATACACATTCCTTCAGACAGTGCTCCTATAGGATTGTATATAGGATTGTTTTGGTTCGTAAAACGGGCACAGCACAGAGTGCAAAAGCTTCCAGTTACATGGGCAAAATTGTATTTAGTTTGGATGGAGAAATGTTATTGTGTTGTAGCAATATAACCTACATTAAATAGCCATGTATTATTGCTCTAATACTAACCTCAAAATTTTTCAAGTTCACATAGTACGTATTTTGGATGGTTATCAGTGTATTATAGAAAACAAAATAAATTAGTTGTTTTGAATTATTTTATTTTTTATATCAGTTGCTTATCAAACTATTTTTAAATTGTTCAGAAATACCTAGTAAAATATTGCATGTATTGCATCGAATGTGAATGTAACTGCAACAAATATTTCAAGGGGCATTGTAAACCAAGGTGTATAAATATTTATACACCTTGATTGTAAATATCCAACGTGCACTACTGACACTGGCCAAGTCATAGTCACGCTGACTGACACTGCCGCCTTGTCTTGCGACTTGCCATTGACTATGTACACTAGTGTACATAGTCAATGGACTTGCCTTGACGTTTAGTTCTGAATACCTCAAAAGTATCCTCAATTACTGTATAATATGATACGATATACATCCACTTAGTCTGCTTGTTAAATAAATTGTTATTCCTAGTACAAAGTTGAAATGAAAATAAACTACCGTAGCGTTTAAGCGTTTTATGGAAAAAATTAAAGTAGTGAAATTCGTGGCTCTTTTACAGCTTAGGCCTACATATGTAACCTCCACAACATGTGTTGGTACTTGTTAACTTGTTTCTTATACAGTTGAATTTTTTTACCAAGAAGCAGTCAAGATTAGGTCGACGAGGTCGACTATCTTTGGCGCTGAACTTCTTTTATTTTGGTAGCATAATCATGTGTGTCATATCAATAATGTTATAGTTTTGTTTATCAACAACGGTTTTTTACTTGGGCTTGCTTTTGAAGTCAGCCATGTCACCGATGATCGCGGCGAACGTGTAAATCCGCCTGCGGCCGCGACGCTGGGTGAGATGTGAGATATAGATGTCTAGATGACGGTTTAACTTATGACTTGCCGCTACCGTGTGATTCGTTTTGAGTTAGTGAAAGTAATTCTTAAGTATACAGTAACCTAATCGCCGCAGCGCACTGCAAACGTGGCTGAGGACGTGTTTAGAAGGCCCGGTGTCGAGGCCACGAGCGGAGATGTGTTCGCCACGGTCATCGGTGAAAAGGCTGACTTTAAGGAAGCAGAACTCAAAATCCGTAACACTTAAAAACATGAAATTTTTACACCATGCTCATTAAGTATCCTTCTTTAAATTATGTGTTTTATTAAGGATACCAGTTCAAAATTACATAAAAAGTAGCTGGGTTATGTATAACAAACAAATACTCATTTTTTTTGGATAATCATAATCATAATAAAGACTTTATTGAAAGCTTTTAAACATTTTAAATAACGGATAGCTCGTTTAAACATCAATTTTCACACAAAGAAAACCAATACAATGTTTAGTAATAAACCAAAGTGTTTGTCTGCTCAAGACTGTTCCCTCCAGCTGAAGCCAGGCTGCCTCGTAACAGCTGACAGCATTAAGAAAAAAAGTCATAACTCAGTGAAAACACAAGATATTGATATGAAACAAAAACTGCTATAACCAAGGCCAACCCCCGCCACGTAACTTGACGAATGAATTTTCACTACTATTCAGTTAAAATGATTGGATAATCAGCTGTTCTATAAAAAATTGCATGTAACGTAAGCTCAATGTTTTTGGAAAAGTACCCCCTCTACTCCCCTCGCCCTACCCAGCTGTTTTTGGCCATTCGTCAACTTATGTGGCGAGACTTATAGCTGCAAAGAGGATTAAATAACGGATCATTTAAAGCGTTTTTCCAAAAACTGACTGAGGTGACTGAGGTCACCTGAGGTCGTTTTTCTACCAACCTTCTCAATTTAACTCTTGACTGTAGAACTATTGCGATTAAATCACGACGTTACTCAGATGAAGATTCACTGTTCATAACAGAAGAAACAGAACGTTTATTAAAAGAAGGAATAATTGAACCGAGCTCTTCTCCTTGGCGGGCCCAAGTACTAATCGTTAAAAGCGAAAAATGGATGTACATTGATTACTCTCAGACAGTAAATCGATTTACCCAGCTTGACGCATATCCACTTCCTAAGGTCGAAGATGTTGTAAACAAGGTTTCCAAGTTCAATGTGTTCTGCACAAAAGACCTCAAGAGTGCTTACCATCAGATACCCATTTTAGAGGAAGAGCTAATTTATACTGCTTTTGAAGCTTGCGGCCGCCTTTATCAATTTTGCAGAATCCTTTTTGGTGTTTCCTACGGTGTCTCCTGTTTTCAAATAAAATTTAATTCTATAATACGAGCAGATAAAAATGAAGAACTTAAATGTACTAAAGCTTACCTGGACGATGTAACGATTGGGAGAAAGGATAAAGCTGAACATGACAAGAATTTTAAAATGTTTTTTGGTGTGGCAAAGAAGTATAATTTAACATTATAAACATGGAAAAATGCAAAATTTCTCAAGATGAAATTAGTATACTGGGATACTTCATATCACAGATAATGAAATACGTCCCGATCCAGATCGCCTTCAGCCTCTCCAGAACTCTATGGATCTTTGCACACTACCTACTCTCTGATTTCATCAAGAACTTTGCGGAAAAAAATACAGCCTTTGTCATCGACTAAAAGCTTTCCATTATCAGAAGAAGCTGTTAATTCATTTAATCAGTTTGAAAAATTATATAGGGTCGGCAACTAAAGCGCCAATCCAGGATATCATAGCGTTCACAGTGGAGACTGTGATTGGCTCCACTTTATCTCAAGCTGGTCGACCTGTAGCTTTATACTAAAAAACATTGTCAAAGTCGGAAAGAGTTCACTCATCCGTTGAGAAAGAAGCACAACCGATCGTCGAATCTCTAAAGAAGTGGAGCCAATAGGACTACCTAATAGGACAGCCGTTCAAGCTTATTACCGACCAAAGATCACTTGCTTTTATGTTTGACAACTAAAAGGTTTGGGAAAGTAAAAAATTTAGAAGATTCAGCGTTGGCGGTTGGAGTTTTCTTGCTTCAAGTATGATATTGTAAATCGTCCGGGCAAAGAAAATGGAATAGCAGATACAATGTCACGGTTATGTGAATCCATGTGGTTATGTGGATCTACGTGCGATTTGTTATGGTTTTAATAAATTAATAATAGTTTTAATTAATTGATATGGTTTTACTGTTAGTTTTATGCAGCTGCTAGCTTACTCTGGCGACGGAACGGGGGCAGTAATTCCCCGGATGCCGCCGCCGTCGCTGGTGTCGAGTTTTACTTGCACTTTGGTTGAAGCGCGGGTGTCCTACACTTGTGCATGCGTTTTACAATTATTTTTCGTGGTAATTTTCTTTAGAAAATTTCGTAATTCTCTTTAGAAAGTAGTAATTCTCTGGAATAAATCCGTAAATTTTGGGGATTTTATTTACAGTCTTTAGTTGTTCAAAATGTGGATTGTCATTTTGAAGAGGGGAAAAAATTGGATGAAATAGTTTTTTTGTGAGAATTGTATCAAAATACGCAGATTTTAATATTTCTGGCCTTAATAGCCCTTAACCCATCATGACTCAGCTTTACCATTTGGTAACGCGCAGCATTAAACCGCAGAATTTTATTTGAAGGAAATAAATTTATCTATATAATATAAGGATTGAATAAAAGAATATTTGTACAATGTATATAAAACAGTTTTTCCTTCAAAGGAATTCAGACAGTAATAAGTACGAACTGTATATTTCTGATTAATGAATAGTAATCACAATGTTTGTCTATAGGAGGTCGACCACGATGGGCACGCCTTTGCCTCCTCTCTACGGCGTAATCCTTTGCCTCACGCACTCTTTCTGAGAGCCGCAATAGACGAGCAACTATATCTGTCCCCACAAACAATTTTTAAGTTTTTTTGACGTTTGCAAAGTCGATGCTTGTGTTGAATTTTCAGATAATCTTTCCTTCAATTGTTGTTCTGCTTTAACATCAATTCCTTTTTCTCCTGTCTCAGTACCTAGAGTTTGCGTCCTTCACAAAAGAGTCGATCCCATCACCTTTTATTTAATCATAAAAAACACTATTTGATTTTTTATTTTCACTCGACATAATATCAGATATTTTAGATATAAATAACAAATTAACGATGCAAAAAATATGCAATACGGTACTATATATTTCATTATATTCACAAAAAATTATCCATTTGTATTGTTTATAAACACGGAACATAGAATAAATATCATTGATTTATAAATGTTTACATATATACTGAAAACATATGATCAAAACAATTAAGTTTTAAACGTAACATTGCCGTCAAAAAATACAGCCTTATTGTCATTAAATAATTTATCATAATTTATCATAATGTTAGTTTACTTGATCTTTGTTCTGTAACTTGAATTAAGAGATAATTGGAAATTGTAAGAGGACTTACCGTACATTAATTTACAAGAGCCCCTTCGTATATTAAATAAGTTATGTTTAAACATATGTTTAATACATATTAAAAATATGTACATAACAAAACATAATACAAGTTATGTTTAACCAGTACATTCACGACCTTGTGTTTCCACAATCTGTTTCCTGTTTCCGTAATTCCTTTTGTTACTGTATTGAGTGTTGAGTCGAGTGTTTTCTTCTTTCCTTCACCTCGTCCATTTCCATTTTCAATTTTAGTGAGTCTTTCAGTCTTTCTTATTCATCAGTTACTTGTTGATATCTAACTTACTTTTATATAATTTATTTGTCAATAATTTTCCTTAAATCTTTTTAAGGCATATACTGTACCTGTTTCAGTTTTATAAATTAGGATTCCACTACTTCTATCGTAATGGATTCAAATTGGGTAAGCAAACGGCTACATCTAACTTTTATAAGCTGCCGATTTAAACTCCTTTGTACCTATTGTCATTATAAGTTAGTTTTCATTTAATTGCTTGCTTTAGCTCATTTAACTGCCTATGCTCGAGAAGCCTAGTTTAGCAAAATGCTTATACCTCCATTAGACTATCTCTGAAACAATTTTCAGAGTGTTTGGGGAGGGGGAGGAATGATGACGGTGAGAGTGGTGGTATGGGATATGGTATGGTTTGTAGTATGGCTAACAAATCCTACATCCTTCCATAGGCCTACCTACGAACACATTCACTTTTTAATTGATTGCACTTTTGCAGACACCTAGTGCCACTTGTTAGCTTGTAAATTTTGTACCCTAACATGGTTTTGTCACAGTAGGCCTAAATGTGATTTTGATTTTAGTTGCATAAATCTATACAGTAACTAAAACCTAGCCAATTCCTTAAATGGTTGTAACTTAAAACCAAAGTTGGGTAGCCTACAATTTCATATAGCGCCTACACTATACTATCGAATGAAAATATTGTATCAATAACTTAGGCCCTATATCAATTGGAAACGATAACAAATTAACTTACTAATAACAAAATGTGTATTCTAATCTAACTTAACAAACATCAACCTCAACTAAACTCCATTAACATGAAGAACCACCCTAGGCGTATGCCCAGAAAGTTGAAATGCGAAAGTAGACCAAGGAGAGAATCCTTCTCTCATCCTTTGCTCGTTTCTCTCTTTGGGCCTGATAATGATCGGTGTGTCCGGTCAAAATCATCGGTGTGTCCGATCGGATCTATAATTCCAAAATAGTGTAGGCGCTACTGTATATGGAACTGTACCCCTAAGGTATGCTGAAACTGACATGTGAATCTTATACTTATTCATCCCAAGACAGTCGCTTGTACAATAGCCTACTGTGGGTCAGTTAGGCCTAACTTACTTTGATTTTAAGGTACCTAATGGTGGTTTAATTTCTTCAAGGTTATCAGTGAAGGTGAATCTAACTACAATTAAAATAATAAAATATATTGAACATGACATACCGTAGCCTACCAAGTTTTAATTAGGCCTAAAACAAATTTACAGTTAGGTTTTTTTAGTGTAGGCCTGATAAATGCAATAAAAACCAAAGTCAAAAAAAAAAGAACTTGAAGAAATCAAAGCAGTTTACTTTTAATAAGCCTAAGTTAAAAACTGATGTCTCCGGAAGTGTAACCGGACCAAATGTGTAATGTTAACTAAGACCGTGAGGGTTACAAAAATTTCTTAAAGTTATTGCCTAGGCCTAATGCATAGCTAAATGTTGAACATGAACACAATGTTTTTAAGGGGGGATCTTTGCCAGCAAAGGCTAAAAATTTAGCAATGGCAAAATGTTTACCTACTCTACAGTGGTCTGCGACATGACATTAGAAAGTGGATGGAGTTTCTCAAAACGTAATGGAGTGGTCACATTTTCAATTTCACTGTCTCAGTTGGTAGCGTAGCCAGTGCTATCTAATTATAACTAGGCCTAGGGTCAATCCATATCATATCAACACAGCTCACAACCCAATCATTTTATAAGTCCAAGAAATTTTGTGCAATTATTCTAGACCATAAAATAAGTTTGTATTCAAAATTTCAGAATTTTTTGACATGTATATTTTGAGATATAAAATTGCAAAGTTAGAAAAAAACCAAGGATTTCGGAAAACGTTATTAACTTTAAACGAGAGTATCTCAGCTTCTAATTATGATACAGACATGAAATTTGCACCAAATTATAGCTTTTTATATAAGCTTTAATATTGTATGCAACACTAGTAATTTTGCAAAGAAAATGGTTTTTTCACAAAATAATTTTATTTAATAAATGCAATTTTAAAAAAAGCTACCTTTTGAAAAATTTGAAAAAAATATATGTTGTTGGTCTATGTGTGGTAAAAACACATGGAAAATTTCAACTTGGGAATCCAAGTAGTTTTTTAAGTTGTGACCAAATAAGTATGGGCGTGTTGCCAATATTTTTTGCGATTTACCCAGTCTGTCAAGCAGAATAAAGGTTTGGATGGTAAAATATCTTAAGACTATTTCAGTATGAATTACTGGTACCATTATATACAAGCACTGTACAAATTTCATACCTTTGACCTTTAAATAGTTTTCCCTAGTAACTAATTGGACTTTAAATTAGTCTATGAATATATCCGATTTTTATATTAGGCCTAGGCCTGTTATATATTAAACCGCTTTAATATATAACACAATTTTATCTTAATTTCTCAACAAAATGGGTTATTTCAGTTTATTGGGTAAATATAGTTTATTTACAATATAAATTACAAAACTTATACCTTTAAATTCCTTCAAGATTTCACAGCTGTTGAAAACTTTGCGATGATGCGTTTTTCGTCTTTTTTTGTAAGATTGTAAGTCCTTCCAGTGGCAGTTGACACATCAATCTTTGCTAGAATGTCATATGTGGGAACCAATAAAATATCAGCTCTAGGTGGAAAAGTGAATGATGGTGAAGGTCCGTGCGGTTGCAAAAAACTTATTTTCACCTCGTTACTCTCCTCAAACACTTCTAGTACACAACCCAAGTACCATTTACTGTCATACAAACAAGCAACAAAGCCATTAATATTTTCTAATGGAACATCATCTTCTGAATGTACAACTTTGTCTATGACGCTTTCACTACTGTTAGAAAACGTTTTAGTCTTCAGTTGACATTTGTTTTGAGGTATGTAGCAATGCTTTTTTTGTGTGCCCACAATAGTTTGGCATTGTGAAAATCTTTCTTTTAAAACCTTTTCTTCTTCAACATGTTCTTCTTGTTTGACATAAACAAAATGACACGATTTGATATTTTCTGTACACCACAAGTGAAGTTGGAAGGGAGTGAGAATTTGGTCCTCAAAAGGCCTTTGCAAACTAGCTTTTGAGGCTAATCTCTTTACTGTGCCACCTAGTCCATCTGACGGCCCTTTTCCATGCGATGTCGCGAAGAAATGCCATTCTGCATCGATATCAAAATCTTCTTTGTGGTAACATAAGTTAATAAAATTTTTTCGGTTCTTGTATTGGGCGGCACATCCGTCTGAGAAGTAATAGATTTTTTTGGGCTTCTCATCAAATAATTCTTCTAGTAACTTATTGACTTTTTTTTGGAACAAGTGCACTGCCACAGTGTCATGTGTGAGGCATTCGGATGTGATAACAATACTCTTGTGTTTCAATACGCTACCATCCTTGTAGTATATGATTACTGGATGGATTGTGGCCTGTAAATTGTTCCAGTGGAATCCTTGCACTTCATCTTGTAGAACAAAGCTAAAGTTTTCTGAAAAATCATATATCATTATAAGTTCACCTTCCTTAAGGTCATTCTTTAGTTCATCTAGATATTTGCTCTGTTCTTTAGCAATAAAAGAGTGGGTCAGAAGGAGCAACAACTTTCTTATAAGGTCATCTACCATCAGCTGATTTAATCAGTGTCTCTAGTGTGGAGCGATCTGTAGTGACCCATTGTTTGTAGATGATCTCATCTATTCCATTTTCATCCAGTAGTTTGTTTAGTTCATCTTTCAGTCTGGATGATACAGGACAGTTTTCACACTTTGCTTCAAAACACTGGGGTAATGGTGGATTGCATATCATCAACGAAAGGCAGTGTTTGTAAGTTGAAATATCCAAGTCTTGATCAGCACATAATTCCTTCATTTTGGCTCCAATTAACATCAGCTTTACATTTTGGTGTATAGCACAAACACAAACGTTATGGCTCCCATGGGCACCTGCTAGAATAATATTTTTGGGTCGGAGTTCACAAAATTTGGAGATTCCTATTTTTAATTCGGGGTACTTCTCTTTAAATTCTTAAACGCTTCTTTTAAGTTACAAAGAAGAAGCCGCTTTTGAACTTTGCTCTTTACTCCTTGTGTCTTTATGGTTTTGCAGTCTTTTTTTCCAGGTAAACATCTACTAATATTGTCATCATTGTAAAAATTGTGAACAATGTTTATGGTGTCATCTTTGGTGGTTTTACCCGGTCGAGGATTTAATGTGCTAAGAATGCCCTTTTCTTTAACTAACTTTTTTGCTTTTCTAGCCATAAAATTTGTAGCCCCAAATTCCTCTTGGACTTTTCTTATGGACCAACTTTCAGGCAAAACTGTCAGGATCTGAATTTTTTCACTCTTCTTTAACGAACTATTGAATTTGTTTTTTAATTGAGCGATTATTTCAGACTCATCTGTTCTTTCCGTCTCATTTTCTTCTTCGGATTCCACCCCTAATACTTTTCTCAGTGTACTATCAATTTTCAACAGTTTTTTTTTGGGTAAGACTTTTCATTAAGCCTCTTAGGTTTTACGGGCGATTCTCCAACAAACTTTAAGCTATCATTTAATGAGCTTAAGGCATTATTCAGAGCAGCATCATCTTCTGGATCACTCTCATCACTATTTACACATAATTCTTCTTCATGACTTTTAGATGGTAATTTTTTACGACAAGAAGAACAAATTTTGTAGCCTAAAACTAATTTATTCTCTGATTGTGTTGATTTGATCATCCATTCTTGAACAGGCCGCAAATCTTTTTTCACTTTACTATGTCCTTCGATGGAAAAAGGATTACAGCCTAGCATTAAAGGTTTAAATATATATATATATATATATATATATATATATATATATACATATATATACGCATATATATATATATATATATATATATATATATATATATATATATATATATAATATGTATTTATTATCAATAGGCCCCTAATGCTTTTATTTGCCACAGTTTTTAGCTAAAACCTTCCAAAAACATCGTGAAGTGAACAAAAACAGTGTTTATCTCAGAAGAAATGTAATCTAAAGTATCATAATGGAAGTTTGAGATGCTTCTCGTCACACATATACCAATCGTACCTAAAATTTCACATTTTATACATAGGCCTACATGAATTACATAAGTTTGTACATGTTTCATTTTAAATTTTTTTAAATGAAACCAGCAGTCATTCAACAATGGTTGGAGAGGGTAATCTCTGTCAAAGGTTGCAGCTCTTCATTTCACGATTTCAACTTTTGTTACACTGTAGGCCTACATACATTGTTAGTAGTTAGTAATGAATTAATTAAAGATATACCTCATTGTTGTTATCGAGGTTCTCTGTAGACCGCCCCCTATTCATGCAAAAAATAACAGTGGAATCTATCTTGATATAGGTCTAGGCCAATTAATTGGTCGTTATACTAGGCCTACTTGTTTGTTATACATAAGCCACCGTTTTTTTCTTAGGTTATTTAGAACTGAGGTCTTTAAAAAAACACATCAATAATTTAAAGAAGACTACTTTCTGAATATTGTTTGAAAATTACATGTTTCTAAGGTTTTTGAGTTCTGCTTGCTTTAAGATAGACATGTCACCGATGATCAAAGCAAACGCATCTCTGCCTGAGGCCGCAACGCTTTGTTAGTTACGGTACATGTACTAAGCCAATTTTATAGGCTACCATGTGATATTTTTTATTAGAGAAAGTATTGTTGATCAATAACAAACATAACCTAACCGCCACAGAGCACTGTAAAATTTGGCAGAGTGCGTGTAGCTGGCCTTGTGTCGAAGCCATGGGGGAAGATGCTTCACCGCGATCATTGGTGACATGGCGGTCTTTAAGCAAACAGTAGGATACTTAAAAACCGTACAATCAGAGACACACAATGGTCAGTAAAAAGTTTCATTAAATTCTTTGGCCATGAGTTATTTAATTTTATTATTATATTATAATTATATTATATTTCAAATTTCTCCCAGCGTAGCTTATCCCATTAAAACTTAATTATAACCCTTTTTCAGCATAATTATTTTAATCGGAATGAAGAAACGAGTGAAAGAAACAGATCACTCCCGAGAAATGCCAATCAAATGGCACCTGAAGCAGAAGTAAGTTGTGAATTGTGTTGTAACCTGTTACATTTTAAAATCTTCACCAGTACTATTCTTTTGTGGTTAAAGCATGAAAGTAGTTCTAGCCTATATAGTTCTGTATCAAAATACTGCAATTCATATCTTAAACTAAAAGCACAGCGGACTGTTTGTACATTATAAAATGCCATAATTGGTGGTTATTTACTTGGAATACCATGTAGGCTGCAAGATTTTCTATTAGTGGCTGCCTTCTATATTCTCTTTTTAAATACGGCAGTTACTTTTCCTAAGTGACAAAATATGGTTAACATACAGAAAAATAAATTATTGGGGGGAAATTCTGACAAGCTTTCCTTTGAGATCCATTGTTCGGGGCTGCATTATATCAATGAGCCTGGAGCTTTGTGGTCTGCCGTGTTCGCTCCTTCTGATATTCAGAAAATAAACGGCTGAGAAATTTTAAGCCCAATGTTGACGATTGATTAACTGTTTTAGCTAAGTTGAGATTGTAATTTAAAGATTTGATTTTTATTTTAGTTAAACCGACCTGGAATCCAAGGACGTCTAATTCGCAGCAGAGACAGTGGTACAGGTAAGCCTTTTATCCATTCAAATTTTATGTGAATGTAGCAGATTGAGTAGAAGATTTTAAAGCTTCAATGTTAGGTATTTTGTTTTAATGTCAGTATTTAGAAAGACATGTTCAATATTACACACATGAAAATTGACAATGTTTTAACTTAAAAGTATAACAACTCCATCAACCTGCGTACTTAATTGCGATTTTCAAACAGAATTCGGTATTTTAGCGAATTTCCCTTTATCGAATAAGCTATATTACAGTAGTAGCCATGGTAAGACCTAAGCCTGGGACCAATTTACTTTTTAATTTTGAGGTCCCCAGAAGCCAAAAACACCATTCGTTCATTTTCATATTCATTCATCATGCGACGGAGGTATTTTTATTTTTCCTATACCTAACATGAGAATGAAATTTTAGGTTTGCTGCTATTAAGGTGTTGTGCACAAATAAGTATAATCCCATCCCAGTGCAGGTACGTACTAATTCAGGTATTTTTTATTTTCCCCATAAATGCCATGGGGGCGAGTATGTAATTTTTCTGCCTAATGGATGTTGAAAGCAAGTGTAAATGAAACCCTATATAGAAAATATATATACCAATTTGATAAATTTTTGCGAATAAATAAGCGATATACAAGGTTTTGTTGATTTTCCATAATAACATAATAAAAACTTAATAATAACATGGAGAACTCATTTTAAATTTTCTCAATAACCAGTCAACTAAGTTAAAAGTTCAAACACAAAATTGTTTGTTTTTTCAAGCTGTTTAAAATGAATTTGGTTAAAATATTAATTTAAAAAAGTAAGGTAGAATAAAAATGCTTAAAGCCCATTTTTGACCCCTTTGAAATCCCATAAAGCCCTGTTCCCATAACCCAAATATGCTGGTTTGCGAACTCATGAAAATATACCTCGTCTTTCACCTTCATACCAAATTTCATCAAAAGGTCCCTGTCAAAAGTTATCAGTACCACGAACACACATATTTATGTCTAAGAAAGTGAACGAATGGTGTTTTTGCCTCTGAGGAGCTAAAAATGAAAAAGTAAAATCGACCCAGGCTTAGGTCTTACCATTACCATGATAAGGTAGGTATTCCCTGAAAGAAAATTCACTAAAAGCCTGGTAACATTAGACATCTTTATTTACTTATTTTTCGAGAATAGTACAATGATTCAAGAAAAGCTTAATTACTTAAAACATTTATTATTATCTAGTTAAAGACATAGGCCTAATTATTCAAGAATTCCTTTTCTGTATAATATAGGCTGTCCTGTAGCCAAGTTGTGATTTTATTCTTGAAGCTGATCATAGGTCCTTTTCTTAGATAGTCTGGTAAATAGTTTAAAATAGAGTGCTCCCTTACATTATGGCTTCTTTTCCTAGAGACTTAGACTATGGACTGGAAGAACGAAGCTTGCAGTATTTCGAGTGTGACAGTGGTGTAGATCTCTTTTGTTCTTGTTTTGTGTCTAACGACTGCATGCAGAATTGCCTCTTGGATATACATCAGTAATGTAACAGTGAGAATTTGAAGCTCTGTAGGCTTCTCGACAGCTCCCTTGGAACTTCAAAGGCATTGACTTATATACTCTCATATAACTAGACTTCTCATCCAATGCATTCATTTGATACCTAAGTTCAAATACGTTCATGTATGCATGTCCATTTTCCTAAGAGGTTCTACAATTTATGTTGTAATTACTCAGCTAAGCCTCAGCTTGTCATATTTTAGACAAAATTCACTGGGTGGCATAGGAGGTGTGAATAATAAATGCTTTCAACGGGGTTAGTTAGGCGGGGGTCGTAAATACCGGAGGGTTGGATTCCATACCCAATTTCCATTTTCTGTTATTGGGCTATTAATTTACAAATTATTCATTACCGAAATTTATCAATTTTCATTGGGCTAAATATTAATTAACAACTGGGGTATCCATTCTCCGTCAAAACATTAAATATGCAACTGGAGAACAGATATAAAAATTTTATGTAGTTCGCTATTAGGCCCAAAAGGTTTGTTAAAAAGTGTACCCACCGAAATATACCAATGGTTGTAACAGAAATTATATTTTGTATTGCCCCCTGTTTCAGTTGGTCGAGGTACGTTTTTGGATCAGCTGCCCCCCACTCTGAGTGAAGCTGCAGGCCCCTCTCGTCCACTAGAACCCAACCACAATGGTGAGAATATAAGTTTAACTTAACCATTCAAATTGAATACACAGTTGGAAAAAGGAATCTAAAATAAATAAAGAGAAAGTATAGGGGTCAAGACATGCAACGCCATCTATGCACCAGGTTTTCTTTTGCACCAATGACATCACCATTTTCTAATACTGGTAATAATAATGATGACGTCATAAGTGAAAAACCCACATGGCACATAGAAAGTGTTGCATGTTTTGACCCCTACCTTCTCTTTATTTATTTTAGATTCCTTGAGTTGGGCCATCTTTCAAGGTGTGGCTAGAAAAATGTTTCAACAGGTTACTGGGTATGCCAAGATCAAAAGCTATTGCTCAATTTGATTGTCAGCCTCTAGGATTACATATTTGTTCATTCTTTGTTGTATATCTGCCACCCTTGAGATAGAATATCTCATCATTAACGTGGAAATTTTTCTTGGGCCCATAGCACTACATCACTACATAAAGATGTAAAAAAATGAGTGATGAGCTGAGAAAACTGATTGTGAGTTTTATTTTGCTGTGAGACATCATACTGCTAAACAACAAAATATTTCTCTGTTAACATTTTACAAAATAAGATCCCGAATGCCAATTTAAAGCTGTCATCGAGGTTGCTTGTTTAGGCTGCTTACAGAGTGAGCTAATGAGTAAAAACTAACAATCTGTACAGCAATCCTTTATGTTCAGATTTGAAGGATCATCTCAAGATAAAGTATTCCTGTATTAGACGATAAGATTAACTAATTATTAGACTAGCAATTCCTGGTCGCCAGTCATCACAATATGAGCTAATAATCTCGGCAATATCAAACTGTTTTCAGTTTTGCCATTCCGTACACCATGTATGATTGGACCCTAGGGTTGTAAACTAGGGTTCTATTAATGTATTTAGGCCTAATATTTCTTACTTAGTTTTTAGTTCAACTTTAAGTCAATATACTCTTCTTCGGTTTTAAAAATATTGGAATACCTACTATATATTTCTTCATTCCCCCCCCCCCCCCCCCAAATAAAAAAAATCCCCGCTAATTACAAAAATCCCCCCAAAATTTTCTCCCGATAGCACAAACCGAGCTTTCAATCCCCCCTGGGCACCCCTGCAGTTAAGTGGTTATTATTCTTACTCTCTCATGTTTCAGTCCCAGCAGAATTGCATGCAGAATTGCCTCTTGCATATACATCAGTGATATAACAGTGAGAATTTTAAGCTCTGTAGGCTTCTCGACAACTTCCTTGCAAAGGCATTGACTTATATACTCTCATAAAAATAGACTTCTCATCCAATGCATTCATTTGATACCGAAACTCAAATAGGTTCATGTATGCATGTCCATTTTCGTAAGAGGTTCTACAATTGATGTTGTAATTATTAAGCTCAGCGCATATTTTAGAGAAATTTCACTGGGTGGTGTAGAAGGAGTGAATACTGATAAATACTTTCAACCATGTTAGTTTGGCGGGGGTCATAAATACCGGAAGCTCGGATTCCAGACCCAATTTTCATTTTCTGTCATTGGGCTATTAATTTATAATTTATTCATTAATTTATTAATTTTCATTGGGCTAAATATTAATCAACAACTGGTTTATGGACCATTCTCCGTCAAAACATTTAATACGCAACTATAGTCCTGGATAGGCTTATTGGCGGGTGCCGCAATCAGCTTTTCCATTTAAAACGGGAGTTTTTAAATGGAACAGCTGTTTGAGGCAGCCGCCAATAAGCCTGTCCAGGACTATTTAGTGGACAGATTTAAAAATTTATGGTAGTTTGCCATTAGGCCTAAAAGGTTTATTAAATAGTGTACCCACCAAAATATACCTATGGTTGAGACAGAAATTATATTTTGCATTGCCCCCTGTTTCAGTTGGTCGAGGTACGTTTTTAGATCAGCTGCCCCCCACTCTGAGTGAAGCTGCAGGCCCCTCTCGTCCACTAGAACCCAACCGCAATGGTGAGAATATAAGTTTGACTTAACCATTCAAATTTAAAATACAGTTCGACTATCTTTCAAGATGTGGCTAGAAAATTGTTAATCTTTCAACAGGGGACTGGGTATGCCAAGATCAAAGCTATTGCTCAATTTGATTGTCAGCCTCTAGGTTGCATTACATATTTGATCATTATTTGTCGTATATCTGCCACCCTTGGGATAGAATATCTCATCTTTAACGTGGAAATTTTTCTTGGGCCCATAGCACTACATCATCACTAAATAAAAATGTAAAAAATGAGTGATGAGCTGAGAAAACTGATTGTGAGTTTTATTTTGCTGGGAGTCATCATACTGATAAAAATAACAAAATAATTTCTCTATTATCATTTTACAAAATAAGATCCCGAATGCCAGTTTAAAGCTGTCACCGAGGTTGCTTGTTTAGGCTGCTTACAGAGTGAGCTAATGAGTAAAAACTAACAATCTGTACAGCAATCCTTTATGTTCAGATTTGAAGGATCATCTAAAGATAAAGGATTGCTGTATTAGAGGGTGAGTTCAACTAATTATTAGCAATTCCTGGTCGCCAGTCACCACAATATGAGCTAATAATCTTGGCAATTTCAAACTGTTTTCAGTTTTGCCATTCCGTACACCATGCATGATTGGACCCTAAGGTTGTAAACTAGGGCTCTTTTAACGCATTTAATATTTCTTACATAGTTTTTAGTTCAACTTTGAGTCAACATACTCTTCTTCAGTTGTAAAAATATGGGAATACCTACCATTTCTCTTCGTCCCCCCCCCCCAAATCAAAAAAATCCCCCCAACATTTTGGCCCGAAAGCGCAAACCGAGCTATCAATCCCCTGGGCACCCCTGCAGTTAAGTGGTTATTATTCTTACACTCGTTTATGTTTCAGCCCCAGAAGAATTGCCTCTTGCATATACATTAGTGATATAACAGTGAGAATTTTAAGCTCTGTAGGCTTCCCGACAACTCCCTTGCAAAGGCATTGACTTATGTACTGTCATATAAATAGACTTCTCATCCAATGCATTCATTTGATACCGAAACTCAAATAGGTTCATGTATGCATGTCCATTTTCGTAAGAGGTTCTACAATTGATGTAATTATTCAGCTCATCGCATATTTTAGAGAAATTTTACTGGGTGGTATAGAAGGTATAAATACTGAGAAATACTTCCAACGGAGTTAGTTTAACGGGGTCATAAATACCGGAAGGTCGGATTCCAGACCCAATTTTCATTTTCTGTCATTGGGCTATTAATTTATAATTTATTCTTTAATTTATTAATTTTCATTGGGCTAAATATTAATCAACAACTGGTTTATGGACCATTCTCCGTCAAAACATTTAATATGCAACTATAGTCCTGGATAGGCTTATTGGCGGGTGCTGCAATCAGCTTTTCCATTTAAAACGGGAGTTTTTAAATGGAACAGCTGATCGAGGCAGCCACCAATAAGCCTGTCCAGGACTATTTAGTGGACAGATTTAAAAATTTATGGTAGTTTGCCATTAGGCCTAGGCCTAAAAGGTTTATTAAATAGTGTACCCACCAAAATATACCTATGGTTGAGACAGAAATTATATTTTGCATTGCCCCCTGTTTCAGTTGGTCGAGGTACGTTTTTGGATCAGCTGCCCCCCACTCTGAGTGAAGCTGCAGGCCCCTCTCGTCCATTAGAACCCAACCGCAATGGTGAGAATATAAGTTTGACTTAACCATTCAAATTTAAAATACAGTTCGACTATCTTTCAAGATGTGGCTAGAAATATATTGTCTAAGAAGTTAAATTCACAATGTTTTCAAATGATTGTTCTCAAAAATATTTTAGATAATAATACAAAGCTGATAGAATATCATGCTTTGTTTGCCTCAGTGATGCAGTATGGGGTTGAACCAATTTATACAGAACCAAATAAGTAGGGACATCCCATGTAAAAAATCTTAGTTTTGCTCCCGAAAAACAGAGGAAAATAAAGCGCTGATGCTATTATTATTTCTCCTTACTGTCACGGGAAGTGCTCTTTCTACCTCTTAAATATATTTGTTTACAAAAAATCAAAACAAAAACAAACTTCTAAAAAATTATTCTAGTCATCTGTTTTCATTCAACCAAACAGCGTTATCCTTACCATCTTGGTGGTGCCATCTGTGTTTCGGGTACGGCGTTCTCACTTCCCCATAAGGATGTCTCTACTTACGAGGGCTATTCAGAAAGTAAGGAACGTTTTCGTCTTACGCCGTTGTACGCGCGCGTATCGAATATATTAGGGTATGAGAGTGCTCGGGGCCTCAGTGGCTATCCAGCCGTGACACTTGGAGCATCGTCGCACCGCCCGTTTTCTTTATATTTAAATTCAAAATGGCCGCTTCCGTAAAAAGTCCCGCCAGTTGCGAAGTGCGATCGTTAACACGGTTTTTGTTGACAAAAAACAAAAAACCGATGGAGATTTTTCGATTTTTATTCTTTTAATTTCAACACAGCAAAGTCCGTGAAACTTGAGGGAAAGATAACAAAACCTTCGTTATGGTGGAGCAGCGGTTTTCACGGATCTTCTCGTCAACTTTAGTGACCGGTTCGTCAGTCACAACGTTCGATCGTCCACTCCACTGCTCATCAAGAACATTGGTTCGGTCATTTGTAAACTGAATACACAACTTACGCACAGAACTTTCATTCAAGTCATTGTTCCCATACTTCCACACACTTTTCGATAAATCTTTATCGATTTTAAGTTTTTTGTCATCAAAAACCGTGTTACCGATAGCACTTCGCAACTGGCGGGACTTTTTACGGAAGCGGCCATTTTGAATTTAAATATAAAGAAAACGGGCGGTGCGACGATGCTCCAAGTGTCACGGCTGGATAGCCACTGAGGCCCCGAGCACTCTCATACCCTAATATATTCGATACGCGCGTACAACGGCGTAAGACAAAAACGTTCCTTACTTTCTGAATAGCCCTCGTATTTGGTACTGTATACATTGGTTGAACTGTGGGGCAGTTGCTCAGAGATAGAAATAATTAAATATATATATATGTAAGTATCAAGTAATGCAAGACCAAGAACGTCTTGTAAAGGTATTTTCAAGGTTTTGAATATTTTAACTCTTAATGTTTCTAATTCTTAACACGTTCGCAGCGGCATTGGAGCGATCGCTCCCACGCGGAACCCTAATGCCACCCTGATGGGTGCGATTGCTCCCAAGCTGCACATATTTACAATATGATTTATTTTTAAGCCAGGATCTGAGCTAGAAATCTGAAGCTTTGCACAGCACAACTCAATAGTACAATGTATTTTGTTACCACGTGGGTTTTTACTGGGCAGTGCTGCTGCTACGGTGGGTTTTACAATTTTTACATTCAGGATGGTGATGAGGTTCGAGCAAAAACCTCGCCGCCGCGAACGTGTTAAATGTTTGAGTTTTGTAAAATGTTATTATGACACATTGAGGGAGAAACAACATTTTCATAGATAGATATTGTAGATGTGTTGTCCGTCGGGCTGCACTTTGTGGTTGTAGAGTCGCAGGAGCGCTTTCGGCGTTTCGCCATTGTCAACTGCTACTCAGTTAACGAGTAGCAGTTGACAATGGCGAAACGCCGAAAGCGCTCCTGCGACTCTACAACCACAAAGTGCAGCCCGACGGACAACACATCTACAATGTTGCTTCACGGCTCACGGACCTCATCACAATCTTCATTTGAATAGATAGATATGAAACAAGATTTAGAAATGACTTTCAGTATCCTATACATTGACTAAGTTCTATTAAAAAACTACCTCACTATTTAGGAAAAAAGCTGCACAATAAACTGCCAAGTAGAATTAAAAATATTATATGTAAGCTCAAATTTAAAAAGAAGTATAAACCTTCCTACTGGATTAAGTGTACTACTGTATTGATGATTACTTAAACGATATATTTATCTAATATTGTTAATATGCTTACCACAATAGTATGGTGTTTAATATGACGTGGATACATTTTTTTAATAAACCTCCTAAAAATGGTGTTAATATAAAGTTATACTTTATTTGTTATAAACGTGGTTAATTTTTTAAATTAATTTTCTATCACGTCTAATGAAAAATACTAACATTTAAAATGACATCAATTTTGAAATGTTCTGATGAAGAACAAACTCACAGTAATGTTTTGAATTTAACATTGTTCTTATGGGACAAAGTACCAAAATGGCGGAGGTACTGCAGACCCTTAATATGCATTCCTAATGTGTCTTAGATCTGTTTGAACTTGATTTTAATTCAAAATATAACTCCAGCTTCTTATATTAAATAGATTCAAGATTATTTGATTTCGATTGTCCACAAGAAGATCATAGTGAAAGTCAGAAATAGAAAATATTTCCAAGGTAAAATGTACCGAGTGTAAAAGTAGCTTTAGTTGTCAATAACCACCATTGAAGGCATTATTGGCATGGACATTTTAAAGTTTAGTTTTGTTCACCTCATAAATCTTTTTTTGAACTGGCTTAAGTTATAAGTTGCATCACTGTTTTCAGCTTCATTGTCACGTAAACATCGTTGTATGCAGTACAAAAATATACACAATTCATAGTCTTTCTGCTTTCATCCTTTATGTAATGCTGTTTCAATCTAACTCATACCTATTCAAGTTGTAAAATATTCTCATAGACACATTGTATGAAAAATATGTTATTTAGGTATCAACATTTTTCATCATTGTTTGATGTTTATGTCATTGTTCATAATTAATGTTGTTTATTTGACTTGTCATTTGAGAAATCATTAATAGCTTTCATAAACTCTTAAACTTCACAACTTAGCTGTTTTAGTACATGAGAAAATTTTAGTCTATTGTAATTTTACTGTAGCCGGTGTTTGAAGCTCTGAACCTTCTCCATAAAATGTAGTTAAAATCATTTTCACGCACAGTTTATGTTGGTAGCCTAATATTGTAGCGTTGGTCATACTTAATCTATAATTATACCAAGAACAATATTGTCTTTAGATTTATATGAAAGAGATTAAATATAAAGTATCTACGGTCTTCAAACTGTTTTGTAGAGGTATAGATTCTTTTAGGAACATGATGTTTGAAATTGGGTAACAAATAAGTAATGAGGAACAGTAAAAAATAGTCAATAAAATGATTTTATTTAAAATGTTTTTACGGTACAACAAATCCAAGTTTTTTTTTGGGTGAAATAAACCCTTGTTTACTTTAAACCTTTGCAAAGGAAATTTCTTCCTTAAAACAGTTATATTATCATTACTCTTTTTAGTATTCAATACATCACTTGGTAATTTAAAAACCAAAGAGTATGGGAAGAAGTTTTTCAATTGTTTAAAACAAGTTAAAAGATTTGAAAACTACTTATAAACATAAAAATGTAATCAATGCTTATTAAGTAACATAAGTAAGTAGTCGATGGTTTTTTGTACATAAAAAGTAATTTTTTTCAATGGAGAATTTGAAAATAAATTATTAATTTTATTGAACAGTTTTTAAATTTAAGTTAGGTCAACTGAAAATTTTTTGGGTCAGTATCAGGCAATCGTCGTTTAAAATTTTTATATTAAGATATTTTTTGATAGTAATAGGTCTAATTACTTAGGCTAAAAAAAAAGTGGACAGTCACATGATCTGTGATGGCATTGCTAATTGCAAACAAATGTAAATATTGTTACAGTCAAGTGGTTATTATTCTTACACTCAGTTATGTTTCAGTCCCAGCTCAAAGTGCCTCCACGGTGAGTTCTGCACCACCAGACTACGTCATGGAGATGGTGACTGTGGCTCCGGGAATACAAATCCCGAAGAAGAAGTTCCTCCCGCGCTTTCTGCCGATGCCCATTGGCACACCCCCAGGAGGTGAGTTATGAGGGCTGACTTCAGGCGATTTTTAGTAGAAGCCCTCTACTCCGACCTTGGAAGGTTCAGCCGCCGGATAATCCGGCCGCGGTATATTCTGGAAATGTTTGTACAGCAATACATTTACTTAGGTATTTGTAAAACTATTCTATTTTGGTTTACTTACGTAAAACTGCCTAAAGGTGTCAAAAAATCCTTTTTCATGCAGAACATTGAATAATGAGTGGTATATTATAGTACTATATGCAAACCTTTTAGGTCCTATATTAACAGTTTCAATTAGGATCTTACCAATTTTCATTTTCAAATGATTCTAATAATAATAATATAATCAAGGCTGGTATGCAAAATAAAAATTCTTCAATTGTGAAGCCTGCAGGACGGGTTTACAACTAAGTTTGGCTGCATTGAGGAGAAATTATAATAAACCCTTTTCACCGTATATTTCAATAAATGTATTTCAACACATATACATAATTTTTCTACTGCACTGAAGATTTTAAGGTTATGACCTTGTGATTTCTGTAAATATGACAGAGCAAGAGTAATGCTAGTGAATTCAATGCAACTGTAAATACTTTGGTTTCCTAGAAGGGATATCCAATTGAGAACTACAGAGTTAGGTCAAGAGATGATACCGGGTTGTTTTGGGTTATGTTCCAGGGCAAGGTCGACCTATTTTGGGACGAGGCTCTCTGCTCTATAGCATAGGTGAACGTCAACCTAATCCGCCGCCTGGTTTCAACCCTCTACCGCGTGGTAAGTTGCTTTTGCTGTGTGGTACTTTTTCCTTTAATATTTTAAAACCCTTAGGCCTCCATAAAAATTGTTGGGGGCCTTTTTTGTCCATTTTGCTCTGTTCACGTAGACTATAGGTCCTTGCCATGTCACTTCAGGGGTACAATTATTGCCAAATATTGTGCGCACTAATTCAAAGTCTTACACCAAGAGGTTTCATTGCTGCTAACGGCCAACATGTCAGCAGGTTTATCAGATCCTGCAAAGTCTACTGATCAGTGATAATTACGAATAAAGTGGTAACTCAACAGTGGTATTCTATAATGACAGTTTTTGGACTCTATGTTTTTGCTACCATCATGCTTATAAATGTATGCATTGAGGACACTGAAGAAGTACCAACACATCAATACAATACCCGTAAAAAGGTAGAACCCATCCCAAGCATTGTCTAAAAATAGTTAAGAAAAAAAAATCCACTCTTATGTCGGGAAACGATTTTAAAGCAAATTCCAGACTAAATAAAAAATAAAACAAACAACACAAAATTCAAAAATAGATTAAAAGAATATGTAATAGATTTAGATGAATTTCAAAACAAAGAGAAGCTTCTTTATTTTATTTTGATCATTTTAAAAATTTACATACTGTAAATTGTCACTGTATGTGTAAAATATAACATGATTAATTTTATGTTTATTTCAGTTTGTTACAACATTATTCAATGTACAAAACTGTATATGAATAAAAATTGAATCTGAATCTGTAAATGAAATCATGAGAGTTAAAAAGTTAGCGAAGTGATATTTGGTTACAAAGATTTCATTTTTATAGAGTGGAAATGTAAAGTTAAAATATCAGAATAATAAAATTACAAGAATATCCACTAGGGGCGCCACTAACTGTCAGCCGATGTGATATATAATCGAAAGCTTTCAACAATCGATAGCTCAAATTCATTTGATCCTTCCATGGTTTTCTACAATGACCATAACTAACGTTTTTATGCAAAATATAGTCGATCCAATAAACCAAAAATGCACACAGCTATTTGAACAATCAATAGTTGCCGTGAAAGAAGTCTGAGACCTGTGGCAAGCATTCCCTATTTCCCTTTCTCTGGTTCACTCTATAAATTAAGAAATAACATCACCATATTTACTCATCTTATTTCTCGGGCGCAACTGAGCAATAGGCCGTGAGATCAACATGGCCTCTTATGACGGTGCAATCAATGAACCCAGATGAGAAGCAATTGCTGCTACCTTCCCACCTGCTGCCGTTAGCTCACTGGACAAGGTGATTCCGAAAACTTAGGAAACAAATTTGCCGGTACTTCTTGATTATATCCACCTCCCATTATTTTAAGACCATACGGTGAAAACAATGAAATATGAAAACATGACAATAAAGTACCTTTGTTAAAATTGGTCCTCAAATTTTAGTCACTGACGTTTTTTACAGCAGAGTTTTAGAAGATGGTAACTTCGTCGCGGTTTTGGTTTGGTTAGGGTCAGATTAGCGTAGATAAGTCAATATTAGTTCCGTTATCTTTTTTCACTCATCTTATAACTGAAACTGCATAAAAATACAATGTATTGTTTAAACAAATTGATTTTGTACACCAAACGTCTAGTAGCGACAGAACCAGAATGACATTGAGCACTCGAACTTTGTACCCGTCAAACATTCTCATATCTGTAAAGAAGACTTGTTGAGTTATACTAACCCAGTGACTAACATAACTGTACCAAATCACATTTAAGTTGGTAAAGCCAAAAACTCACAAGTATCCTTTTATCTTTATTTAAACTATTATAAATCCTACCAATCACACATTTTTACCATTTATAAAGTAGCCCTGCCAATTAAAATTTTTACAATCTTATTGGTACGGTAACTTGGATCTTGACCTGAGAATAGAAAAAAATATGAACAAAGGTCTACAAATGTGGGAGTTTTTTGGCTTCAAAGGCCTTATTATTGGGCTGAATTTTTCAATTAAATCCTCTAAATTCTAATTTCTTCAATTAAATCCTCTAAAAACCACTTTTTTTAAACCTTGACTGACTGTCCTAGCTTCTTTTTATGAAATTTTCTTATCAACCTTTTACAAGCCACTAACAGGACCGTGTGTAAGCCCAGAATGAATGGCCATAAAAGGTAATAAAATGAATTCCTGGACAAATTTGTAAGGGTTGTTGAAAAATTTATGTTTGTTTGCATGGTAGCAGGCTTTTTTTGCTTATAAGCCTATGAACAAGTTGATATCAGACAGGAAATATTAAAAATCCTTTCATTCTTTTCAGGATCCATTGAGTCCGGTACATCTTCCGAGATGGCTGTGGCAGGTGTAAGTGCCACACACCAAACTGAGAGACCAATGTGGCCGCCTGCGGGTAAGTAAACAGTGGATAAGTAATTGTGTTTTAACCTTCATTGCCAAAAGTCTGTGTTCTAAGTGAATTTCTAATGGAATTTAGTGATTTTTTTTATTTCCTGTAGAAAAATACTAGGCGTTACACAGTAAAGCCCCACTTGGATAGTACCTCCATGGACTGCAATGTTTGACTGTGTCACATGACTTGTTATTTTCAGCATCTTATTCATGTCTTCATCGGCAACATATTATGGGACTTATGGTATTTAGATACAATATACAGGTTGCTGCATTTTTTTCGTTATGAATGTTTTTGGAGTTGACATTACAATTTACGATCAGTACTTTTGGCATTTAACATGGTTCCATCACTGATGATTGTTAGTGTAGACGATTCCGTGGTCCAATCGTCAATGTTATACAGCCTGTAAGAGTAAACGAAATCAATTTGATACCTGAACCACCAATGGTAAAAATTAGTTTGGATGATAATCTCTCTGTGGCATTTAAGTGTGTGAGCTCTGTACGTGGGTTCCCTTATTACTGTATAACTTCCTGTTGAGTTCACATCAATGTGTGCTTTGAAGAATGAAAATAGTGTTGGAGTAGAATCCCTTTTAACTGGCCTCCTCTTTAATCGGAATACATTGTCACAAAACCAACTTATTTTTAAATGGCCATTTTTTAACATTACATTGCTTTAACCGGAAGAATTGATATATTGGTCAAAAGGACTGGGTTGGAAGTTTTTTTGATCAAACAATATTTCCCGGGTGTCGGCAGTCTTCGCCGGCACTGTACCTCACGAGCCTCTTTCCAGGAACAGAATGACGCATTTCCCATCATTGTCCAACTTGTACAGCTAGTGCAGTGGACTAGTCCGTAGAAGACTGGTACGTTCGACCTTGAGTCAGCTCCGGCGTTACAGAATAAACGGTGCATTTGAACGTGTGTCAGTTTTCAAGTAGTAAAAATATGACAGTTTTATCGAGTAACTTGTTTGTAATTTAAACTATTTTCCCTGTATAAATATTTTTATTTGTGAAATCATGGACTCAGAGGAACGTAATCGGATCAATAGACTTGTTACCTTACATTTTTAATCATCGATAAAATAAACGTGTGTAGTTCATTAGACTTGCTAAAAATTTTATTATTTTTTGTAAATAATAAATACATAAATTACAAATTTTTAATTGAAATGAATTCAATTTTGAGTTACAAATAGATTGTTAACAAATGTTTAGTGATCAATCAGTTTTTGTTTCCTCTTCCACTAAGTAGACCAAATTAAAACCTTTGATAAAAGTAAAAAACCATACTTTTTTAACATACCTTACATAAGCTATGTAAACACTTGTTTAGAGTGTCAAATGTTAAAATAACTAATGGGAATGGGTTTTGAAAAATTAAATACTGATTTATTCAATAGGCCAACAGTTCAAACAGTTCTCATGTTTCCAAAGCAATGTCAGTTCTTCCGGGATAACTGGTCTAGATTTGCCAGAAATGTTGATTTAATATCTATCTTTCAAATCAGTTAGTTCCAGAGAATGATTGAAGTGCGGCGATTTCCCTGAAAGGAAGTGAACTCCACCGGAAGTGAACATGTTTGTTTGTTTGTTTATCTTCATCCCAGTAGATCCCAATACCAAATTTTTCAATTTGTCAGTCTGTGCTTAGTTGTGATTTGCTTTTTTTAAACCGGAAAAAAATAGGATCTGATTAGGTAGACCTAGTTTAGTTCCATATAGTAGTGTTATTTTCCATCATACTTCAGTCATGGAGAACTATAATTTAACGTTAATGGTTCAATGGTTTAATGACCCAGTTTGTTATCCAGCTACTGTCTAGTCCAAAGGTTGGTTAGACCAGGATTTAATAAAATCGGTTAAGATGGAGTCTACTGTACTATATTAAATGAATAGACTGGTCATGAATCGTAACTGATTTGAATCTAGTCTTCAAGAAAGAAGAACATTTTGAAATCTACAGGCCTTCATCAATTTTGGGAGATTAATTCAGTATTATTACCAAAATGAGTCTTAATGTAAACATTATGGTCGCACCAAGTTTCAGTTCTGTTTTAGATATCATGAAATTTACATAGGCGGATGTTCTCAACTTTTATAGGTTATATGATGATGAAAATTGTCTTGGTGTGAGCATATTCCAAATTGTAAGTTGTGTTATGAACACCTCGTTTAAATTGTGTTTACAGCAGTTTCCAATCCGGTGCGTGGAGCAGCAAACGCAACGTGGGCAGCCGGGACTGCTGCGTCTGCCGAGAACCAAGCTAACACTTCGTACACAGTCCCAGAACAAACACCCAACACAGGTGATAAACACAACAACCGATGATAACCACAATAGTGGTAGCATGAAAATCAGCCATCGATAAAAAAATTATAGTTTAGACTTGCTGGTTGTAACTAAATAGAACAGGAAATTTGAATATGTTTTGACATCAAAAATAAATATGAATGGTTGTTTATAGGTTAAGAGTAGAACATTAGGATAAGGTCACATAAGACTGATTGATAATTGTTTCTTAATTGAATATAAGTCCACAGATTGTATTAAATTTTATGAAAACAATCTGATGAGAATTGATACATTGTTTCAAAATTTACCTCTTATTTGGGGTTCTCACTGTAAATTGGTTTTTTTCCGCCAGGGTTTGTTCCTGGACGTTCAGCAGCCGTTGGGGGTTCCAGCGAGTTTCAGGCCCCGCGATCCATAATGCCCCTGGCTCCCAGATACACACCCTACGCAGGTGAGAAACTCTCTTGTACCTAACTACTGGAAACAACAAATTAACAAAAGGATCAATGTAGTTTATTTTTAAAGATACAAATAAACTCATAATGTTAAATAGTCCAGTTTCAGATCTTTACAGAAGAAATTTTCTATAACAGTTTACTTGTCATGAATAACACAGGGAGCCCAGTTGTCCTATATTTCCTACTTTTCCTTCCAAAAAGTAGAAAAGTAGGTAATAAAGTGCAGGTTAAAGTGCAGTTTCCTCTCTAATTTTGTAAATCTTACAACATTGTCCATGCCAGGATCTATGCCGGGCGGCAGAGCAGACCATGCAGTGTCCGCAGCCGCAGCGCCCGCAGCTGAGCGCCAGGCCCTCGTGACCCCGTGGCCGCCGGCTCCGTGGCAGCCACCACGTTCGGGTCAGTAACAATATTATTACATTTTAAAATAGCAGTCAGTAACTAAATGTTGACGAAAAGTTAACAAATAAGTTACTAAGATTCCCAGGTAAAATTTTGATTTTCCAGTTAGATTTTCGAGTTGAAAACGGATGAGTGAGTTAGTTTGAAAGTCTCATTACTTTATCTGATAAAATATATATTTCTCCGTTCTAGAACTTCTTAACCACACTGTACATCAATACAATAACAAAGTAAGCTATTAGCCTTCGTGTGCTGTAAACTTGGCTGAGTAGTCTACGTGTAGCAGGCCCGGTGTCGAGGCCGCGGGCAGAGATGCATTCGCCGTGATCATCGGTGAACTAGCTGACTTTAAGAATACAGAAGTTAAAACCGAAAAACGTTGAGAAATGTGAAATTTTTACTCAATGCTTAGTAAGTAGTCTTCTTGTAACTTATGTGTTTTGTTTTTAAGATTCCAATCCAAAAATTATTTAAAAAGTAGCTGTCTTATGTGTGACAAACAAGTATCAATTCCATGTAGATGCCAGTTCTCGGCTGGCCAGGGTTCCCCAGCCCCTTGGATGTGTGTTGAGTCCATGTAGATGCCAGTTCTCGGCCGGCCAGGGTTCCCCAGCCTCTTGGATGTGTGTTGAGACCATGTAGATGCCAGTTCTCGGCTGGCCAGGGTTCCCCAGCCCCTTGGATGTGTGTTGAGTCCATGTAGATGCCAGTTCTCGGCCGGCCAGGGTTCCCCAGCCTCTTGGATGTGTGTTGAGTCCATGTAGATGCCAGTTCTCGGCCGGCCAGGGTTCCCCAGCCTCTTGGATGTGTGTTGAGTCCATGTAGATGCCAGTTCTCGGCTGGCCAGGGTTCCCCAGCCCCTTGGATGTGTGTTGAGTCCATGTAGATGCCAGTTCTCGGCCGGCCAGGGTTCCCCAGCCTCTTGGATGTGTGTTGAGTCCATGTAGATGCCAGTTCTCGGCCGGCCAGGGTTCCCCAGCCCCTTGGATGTGTGTTGAGTCCATGTAGATGTCAGTTCTCGGCCCACCAGGGTTCCCCAGCCTCTTGGATGTGTGTTGAGAAGGTGATGGTCCATGTAGATGCCAGCTCTCGGCTGGCCAGGGTTCCCCAGCTCCTCGGATGTGTGTTGAGTCCATGTAGATGTCAGTTCTCGGCCGGCCAGGGTTCCCCAGCCTCTTGGATGTGTGTTGAGAAAGTGATGATCCATGTAGATGCCAGGTCTCGGCCGGCCAAGGTTCCCCAGCCTCTTGGATGTGTGTTGAGTCCATGTAGATGCCAGTTCTCGGCCGGCCAGGGTTCCCCAGCCCCTTGGATGTGTGTTGAGTCCATGTAGATGCCAGTTCTTGGCCGGCCAGGGTTCCCCAGCCTCTTGGATGTGTGTTGAGTCCATGTAGATGCCAGTTCTCGGCCGGCCAGGGTTCCCCAGCCCCTTGGATGTGTGTTGAGTCCATGTAGATGTCAGTTCTCGGCCCACCAGGGTTCCCCAGCCTCTTGGATGTGTGTTGAGAAGGTGATGGTCCATGTAGATGCCAGCTCTCGGCTGGCCAGGGTTCCCCAGCTCCTTGGATGTGTGTTGAGTCCATGTAGATGTCAGTTCTCGGCCGGCCAGGGTTCCCCAGCCTCTTGGATGTGTGTTGAGAAAGTGATGATCCATGTAGATGCCAGGTCTCGGCCGGCCAGGGTTCCCCAGCCTCTTGGATGTGTGTTGAGAAGGTGATGATCCATGTAGATGCCAGTTCTCGGCCGGCCAGGGTTCCCCAGCCTCTGAGATGTGTGTTGAGTCCATGTAGATGTCAGTTCTCGGCCGGCCAGGGTTCCCCAGCCTCTTGGATGTGTGTTGAGATGGTGATGGTCCATGTAGATGCCAGCTCTCGGCCGGCCAGGGTTCCCCAGCCTCTTGGATGTGTGTTGAGAAGGTGATGATCCATGTAGATGCCAGCTCTCGGCCGGCCAGGGTTCCCCAGCCTCTTGGATGTGTGTTGAGAAGGTGATGATCCATGTAGATGCCAGCTCTCGGCCGGCCAGGGTTCCCCAGCCTCTTGGATGTGTGTTGAGATGGTGATGGTCCATGTAGATGCCAGCTCTCGGCCGGCCAGGGTTCCCCAGCCTCTTGGATGTGTGTTGAGAAGGTGATGATCCATGTAGATGCCAGTTCTCGGCCGGCCAGGGTTCCCCAGCCTCTTGGATGTGTGTTGAGTCCATGTAGATGTCAGTTCTCGGCCGGCCAGGGTTCCCCAGCCTCTTGGATGTGTGTTGAGAAGGTGATGATCCATGTAGATGCCAGGTCTCGGCCGGCCAGGGTTCCCCAGCCTCTTGGATGTGTGTTGAGAAGGTGATGATCCATGTAGATGCTAGGTCTCGGCCGGCCAGGGTTCCCCAGCCCCTTGGA
The DNA here is from genome assembly GCA_030545055.2 of Neoaliturus tenellus. Classification (NCBI taxonomy): domain Eukaryota; kingdom Metazoa; phylum Arthropoda; class Insecta; order Hemiptera; family Cicadellidae; genus Neoaliturus; species Neoaliturus tenellus. Next base: position 41,332,306 of record CM061534.1, read on the forward strand.
TGTGTGTTGAGTCCATGTAGATGTCAGTTCTTGGCAGGCCAGGGTTCCCCAGCCTCTTGGATGTGTGTTGAGAAGGTGATGATCCATGTATATGCCATCTCTCTGCCGGCCAGGGATCCCCAGCCCCTTGGATGTGTGTTGAGTCCATGTAGATGTCAGTTCTCGGCAGGCCAGGGTTCCCCAGCCTCTTGGATGTGTGTTGAGTCCATGTAGATGTCAGTTCTCGGCCGGCCAGGGTTCCCCAGCCTCTTGGATGTGTGTTGAGAAGGTGATGATCCATGTAGATGCCAGGTCTCCGCCGGCCAGGGTTCCCCAGCCTCTTGGATGTGTGTTGAGAAGGTGATGATCCATGTAGATGCCAGGTCTCGGCCGGCCAGGGTTCCCCAGCCCCTTGGATGTGTGTTGAGTCCATGTAGATGTCAGTTCTCGACAGGCCAGGGTTCCCCAGCCTCTTGGATGTGTGTTGAGAAGGTGATGATCCATGTAGATGCCAGGTCTCGGCCGGCCAGGGTTCCCCAGCCTCTTGGATGTGTGTTGAGAAGGTGATGATCCATGTAGATGCCAGCTCTCGGCCGGACAGATGTTATTTTTGTCTTCTGATCCTAAAATAAATCCAGGCTTTAACCTTATATCCTAAAACAACCACTGTTTGCGAGGGCACACATTTTTCTGTCCAACGATTTTTTTCCATCTAATGTGTTTTCCACATGGAATCGATTGGAGCTGCTTCCATGACTTGATTCAGTTTCCATCTTACGGCTCTTCAGCTACTAAATTATACAAAAATTAGCTGTTTACGTTTTTAAGTTTACCAACCCAATGACCAAACCCTGCGCTACAGGGTGCTTTATATATAACTAGACAATTTCAATTTAATGTTTGTCATCAAGAAGTAATGCCCATTGTTGTAATTCTTACGTAAAATAAAAATAAATTTTATAGAATTTTATATAAATATCACTTGGAAAATCAATTATGAAAATGTGAAGCCATTCATAGGTTTTGTAAAAAATTCAGCATTACAAGTTTTTATGACAATTTTTTATGGTTCTGAAAATTAAAGTTGGGTTTCTACAGTTTCCACCCATCCAAGATCTTTGCATCGACGGAAATACTTTATTGTAGCATCTACACCAGGACTGCCATCAATATTTAACACTGCTTGATTTTTCATTGAAAATTTAAAGTAAAAATAACTGTCACAATATTTATTAGCTAATTATATATAAAATCTTATCAAATTCCCTTCAGTTTTACATAAGAACTACACAACTTTCATTACTTATACTTCTTGATGAACTAGATCAAATTGAAATTGTATATATATTGTACACCTGGTATTATCTGAAAGTTATTATGGTACTATAGTTTTATTGGATAATTTTTTTGTCTACCACTTTGGCTCAGTCATCCACTTGACATCCGCAAGTTTGTGGCATTGCATTCTACTAATTAGGACTGGTATTTAACTGTCCCATGACATTTTTGTCATCCTGTACAGTGCTTGAACATCATTTTCTCAGATAAGCTAGCAGAATCCTTTCTCTTTTTTTGTAAACCTTGTTTTAATAACCATGTAAGTAAAAATTATTCCTATTTGTGTTTTTTTAGGTCCTTAAGCAACCAGGAATAATTTAATTCGGTAAGTAACGCAACTCCTTATATTCTGTCTTAATTTATTGGGTTGTGGCATTTGGCTTCTCATTTCACTTTTAATCATGGTATTGTGTTTTCTAATTTTACCTTTCACTTAACATTTTTTAAATTTTACCACGTCACTTAATAAGTAATGAACCAATGCCCATTCTGGAGGATTCTCAATACTTCAGGGTCTGGAATTCAATGTTAAATAATGACTAATTTAAGAGATTTGAAACAACTTATCTATCAATATTTTAAAACTATGTAGTAATGTTTGCTTTTAAGATTTTCTGGTTTGAAATATTTTGGGAGTAAAAATAATAATCAATAATCCAGAATTTTATTAATTTTTTGAATTTTATTTTATTTTTATGAAAAATGGCATTTACATATACCGGTAAGTACCATTCAGTTACCAAGAAAATGTTTTTCCTTGCAATCTTTCTTTTCTAACTAAATTTATGTCTTTCCAGACTATTTGATGTGGACAACCTAGTAATATCATCTACAAAATTTCATGAAGTCATCATTAGTTTCCTTTTCTTAACCAACAAAATTCTGTAATTAGTTACAAAAACATAAACTTCCTTATACATAATTTTATAAACCTATAATATATTTTGGAAATATAATAAATTATAAAAAAGAAAAATTATACACTCCGAGTTATCTGGTATGATGCGGTAGACACTAGTTGACTTGCTAGTGCTAAAAGCACTAGCTAATAGCTAAATAGCTCTTTTGCTAAAAAAGCCAGTGTCATATTTTTCTTTCGGGCAATTAATTATCCAATTTTTTTTTTTTTTTTTTTTTTTTTTTTTATACAGAGAACGACTTCTTTTACTCTCGAATTACTTTTCTCTATTTTCAAGCAATCTTTCACCATTTCCTAATATTAGGTCGCCAATCATGAAATGTTCCCTCAACTTAAAAAACTCCCTTTATTAAATTTTTTCTGGTCCTTAAACATTGTAGATTGCAGAATAACGTGATTATGAAGATAATTACATCAGAAGTAGCCAAGTATTCTTTTGTTCATGGTGCAATACTGGTTTTATCGCAACACAGTGCTAGAAAACTGATAAACCAAGATCAGTATCAGAATAATATAAATGGTTGTAGCAAACAGTGGACTTTGAAGACGCAAAATAAAAGAATTTTGTTTTATTTTATTGGCCAAGCCAAAAAAGTTGGAAGCCAGATAACTATGAGTATAATATTATTAGTAGAACTCCGCTTATCTGAACTGCAACTAACCAAATACCCATCTATCCATATAAATTTCGATAATATCTAATACCAAAGAAGCACTGGGAGCATGGTGAGACGCACGACAGTGTGGACATTGCTGGTGATCACATTCCAATATCTTTCTATCTCCCAGACATAACATTACACTACGTTTGTTGTTCTGACTTTCCCTCAACTGTTGGATTATGTTTTAGCTATACTTTACTATCTGAAATTTTTATTACTCAAATCAGTCCATTTAAATTAATTTGGATAGTTGGAGTTCTACTGCTGGTATATTTTATGACAACTATTGGTGTGTAAAATATTTTATGGCAATTATTGGTATACATAACTTTCATTGACAATGTATGTACAGGTGTCATATTGTATGTTACGGAGATATTTTTCCCAAATTATTCACATCAGTTTACTTTGAACTTTTACTCTCCTTTCTTATGCATTTGGAGGTTGTCCATTTATTTTTGCACTATTGCTGCAGACAAATATTCTGTTCTATTCTCCATTTATGAGTTTGCATGTTTTATTCCTGGGAATTCTTGTTTTTTTTTTTTCTCTTGATTTCTGAGATCCTTGGTACATTTTCTATGCTACTGATTGCACACAATACAATTTCTTTGTTTAATTTATGTTTTTTTTTTTAACACTCATTGTAATTACCATAGTCCTTATGTGTGATTCCGGATGGTGTATGTTGTATTCTTAAACATGGCTGTATTAACAAAAATAGACTCACAAACATAAATTGGTTATTTTAGTACATTGTTTAAAATGTTAAAATGTATACTCCCGATTGTTCAAGATTGTTGATTCCCCCCTCTCCCCCGAATGGTTGATTTTAACTGCGATCAACCCATTTCAACCTTCCGAAATATTATTTTATCCTATGGCAGAAATTATTGAATACCTTAACTGTGATGTATCGTTATACAATAAAACACAGTTCATATTAAAAACTGTCAAATAAATAAATTTTTAATACATTGGTTTAACTTCACAAAAATACAACCAAGTTAGAAACATTTCAGTTTTTAGAAAATCATCAACAGGTTAATGTTTAATGTGCTATTCATACTCTTAATTTCATATTTATTATAATAATTACATACCGTAACTGCGAACCATGTGAAACATAGGAAGATAGTGTTAGTCCCCTTTGGAACAATATGGACTTTGGTATTCAGGACTGTAGTGTATTAGGGCAATTCATTACCGTAGTATCATTTACTGAACAGCTTAATGTTTCTCCGTTTAAGTTTGTGAGGCTATTTTTAAGGTTATCGACGATTGTTGGCTTGGTACCTGTTTCACTATTAAATAGTATGTGTTATGATGTAGTTAGTTAGTTAGTTAGTGTTAGTGATTGTTATTAACTGTTAACTGTGATCGTTAATTTAAGCATTGATATACCTACAAAGACTGATATGATAGTAACTAACTTCAAGTCGTGGAGATATCTTATGGTTATTAACAAAAAAGTCTCTTGATTGATAATAGTATGTAGTTTTGTTTGTATTAAATACAAACAATTATGGATGTAAAGGATTCTTTTAAAGAAAACTTTCAACTTTGTTAGATTAGTTTTGTAGGCTCAAAGCCTGTCTCATGTCAATTCCTTCGGAGTAGGGGTGGACGAAATGTTACATTCATAATTTAAACAATTTAGAAAAATAAACTTTAATGTTTAAAAGTGTTTGGATAAGTCAATTAAATTCTGTTGTGCAACTCTGTTACAAGGTACTATTAACGAGTGGTTTAGTATATTAATAGATTGAGTGCTAACTGGTGTAATTTTAATGTATTGCTTGGTATTGAATTTGCACCTTGAATGTTTCTAATTTGTTCACAACAGAGTTATTTTCAATCCTGTCCATCTCTACTCTGTCTTCTCATGTTCAAAGACTGAAGTAATGACTATATTTAGTTTGTAATGTTTGCCTCTTGATATCGATTGATTGTCTTTAAGACTGTTCCTATTAAAGACTGAACTTGTGATATGCATTAGATTTGTCTAATACTGTAATGTTAGAATATGATTGTTTAAAAACGATCCATGCATTTCGTACCAAGTATGAAATAAATGTTTTTGTTCATTGATATTTTTGTTTTACTTACCCGCCTTCTACTTTAGGGACTTAATGATGAACTGAATGGTTGGGATACATGTTTACAAATAAATTGTAGTGTGGACATTTATAAATGCCTTGGTCAAGAATTTATACAAATAAGTGAAGCTGAGAAGAGTAACACACTTATGATTCATTTTATATGTTCTTGTAAGATAGACAAATTGAACCATTTTTGGCATTCAGACAATTATACATCACTAATATCTCCCCTTACCCTAAAGGTGCATGAAGATAAAATGAAAAAGTATAAAAAAGTATGTTCTGCGCAAAAAATGAAATGCAGCAACAATTATTTGACACAATTCAGAAGTTTTTAAAAGTGAAAAAGATAAATTTCCAAGATTTTTTCAGCTCAAACCAAATTTTATGTGACATGCATAAAACACTTGTTTTCCTGAAATCTAAAAATTACCAATGAATTTGTATTGAGAAAAGAACGTTTTCTATTGGTTGCTTCACAATAACGTCTGTTATCGGTCGGCCTTTAGCACTCTTCCCAATCACAGCAGTTGTTTTCCGTTTCCCCCTGGACCCTAGACTGATCCATCAGCCTCAACCAGCAGTGGTGTAGTGGTGCGGGAACGCGTGGGAACGGCGTTCCCTCACTGGTTTTCAAGAACCCGGGAAAATCCCAGTGCCCGGTTCAGGGAAAATCCGGGAAAATAGCTAATATGTTTCTAAATACAAATATTAATTAAACAATATAAAAATATTAAACAATATTTCTATGCAAATAATAAATTGCAATACTCTGGTAAACACGATTTTACTCTGTATCTGTTTCCCAACATAACCTCACTCTCGCTTGAACTTTGTATTGTGAACAGAGTACGGTAGGCCTGTATCACTCAAATATACGGTGGCGGGCATCACTCTCCCATCCCTCCACACCTACAGAAGAGGATGCATTTGCCGACTACTTGTAAACATGATTTTGTCAATCTGTCAACGAACTTTCATTGTTAATAATTACTCTGTTTTTCCTCTATTTTATGGATTTAATTTATTTTAGTTCTCTGCTTTTATAGGCCTACTTGTATAGAATATGTCATTTAAAAATTAGGTTATGTATGTTGCTATTTTGGGGGTTAAAAATAAAAGTAGTTAATAAATTAATTAATAAGATTTTCTAAAACAACCGTCTTTTGTGAAATAATAAAATTAGTTAGGTATAAAAATATTTTTAACTTAAGTTTTGTTTTTCTCAAAATTATTAGTTTCTTGAATTCTCAGTAAATTCAGTTAGCTTAAAATACATAGCCTAATACGCAAAGCTATCGTACGCATTCAGGGAAATTTTCTCTTAATTTTCAGGAAATTTGACACATACATTAAGCGTTCCCACATTGGAAAATTTGCCACTACAACACTGTCAACCAGCCAATAACTGTTACTGCTGTAATACATCCAGTAAGCTATTGTAGCATTGGATCACTTCTTTTAAACTAACATCAGTCTAAGACTGAATAGGTACCTTTCTCAAAATACCATTTTCCCTTTACCAAAGTTCAAACCATTTAAGAAAATATGGACACATTTCAACGCTCTATACCCTATGGTAATGGAGGTACTCTGATACACAGTGAGTGTATTTGACAAATATACAGTAACCACTTATTTAGCCCAAGGGTTCACCAAGACAAATATTTTGTAACGGGTGAAAATCTTAAGGCCTGTCAAATAATTTATTAGATCGTTTACAAAAAAGTCAAAATTTAAATTCAAAATCAATGAATTAATTGATATTTGTTGAAGGAAGGGTCTATTTCTCGGTTTGTAAGGGAAGTTTGCCTAGAGGAGAGGTATGATGTCATTAGTAACCTGTTACCTAATACCTGTTACCTCCTATGTCTGTCCCGTAGACCACGAAGGCATGGGACCCGTCCTTAATTTAATTTCCTTGTAGTGGCTAAAACTTGGCCGTCAACTCCTGACGCTGTCCAATCAGGTTATGGTAAGGTTGGGGAGTGGGTATAGTAGTAATGTGCGGGAGAAAAATCAGGATTATTGAAAAGGTGGTAGATCATAGTAGCACTTATCGATGAGGTACTGCCTGAGTTTCTTCTTAAAACTGTTCAAATTTTCAATACTCTTAATTGTTGACGGTAATTGAGAAAAATATTTAACACCAAGATAACTGGGTTTTGTTTCAAAAAGTTTTAAGTTATGCTGAACAGATGGATTGACATTACGGTTTCTAGTGAAGTAAGAATGACTATGAGCCTCTATCAAATTATTTTCTTTTACATAATTGATAACTTCAAAAAGATAAAGTGAAGGGAGTGTCATGATCTGGAGCTCTTTAAATTTCTCTTTGCAAGAGTCCATAGGCCGTAGCCTACAGATAGCTCTGATCGCTTTCTTTTGAATGACAAATATCCTGTTCAAATTGATTTTACTCGAAGAACCCCAAAGCACCACCGAATATCGCAAGTAGCTTTCTATGAGACTAAAATAAATTAACTTGCAAAGGGAGATATTATTGAAAACTGCCAGACTCCTAATGACAAAAACATTTGAAGTCAAAGTTGAAGCTAATTTGTCGATGTGATCCGACCACCGGAGACCATCGTCCAATCTCACTCCCAGGTAATCCACAAAAGGAGAACTTTCAAGTATTTCATCTTCAAGCATAACTAGTGGTGGATGCAAGCCAGCCCTTTCGAGTCTTCTTTTCTTCTGGCAAGTAGAAACAAACATGAAATTGGTTTTCTTTGGGTTGATGTTTAAGTTTATCCTTGAAAAATACTGAGAGAGAGCTCCAAGCCGACCAAACGTTTCTATTTCTAATTGTGAGACATTGCTGTTTTTAGTGAAAAGCGAAGTGTCGTCTGCAAAAATAGTTAAAGATTCTTGAGGGAAAAAATTAGAAATGTCGTTAATGTAAATAATGAAAAGCACAGGGCCTAAAATTGAACCTTGCGGAACTCCAAAAGTATTATTTGCAATATGAGAGAAAAACTGTTTTTTAAGTCCAGAATTGAAAGTAAAGTTTACTGTAGTTTGCTGTCGCCTGTCATTCAAATAGGACGTCAGCCAACCAAGGGCTCTCTCCTTTATTCCAAGTAATTTGAGTTTCTTCAAGAGAATTTCATGATCAACGCAGTCGAATGCCCTAGAGAGGTCGATAAAGCAGCCGACTGCAGTACCGCCCCTCTCCAAGGCATCGACGCACTTACTCACGAAATCAATAAGGGCTAGCTTGGTGGATCTCCTTTTTCTATACCCAAATTGCTTAGAGAAGAGAAGATTATGATCATTTAAATATTGCATTAATCTGTTGCAAACTGCTTTTTCTAAAATCTTACTCACTGTTGGTAGGAGTGAGATAGGACGATAGTTCCGGGGCAGAAGTTTACTGTCTTTTTTGTGCAATGGTTTGACAATGGCCAGCTTCCCACTGTCCGGAAAAATCCCCTGCTCCAGGGAAGTATTGACCAGATGCAACAGCGGACCTTCAATTTCTTGAGAACAAGCTTTGATTATTTTGCTGGAAATACCATCATGTCCTGAGGAATTTTTATTTTTCATAGAAGTGATAATTTGCTTAAGTTCATTCAAAGTTACAGGTTCAAAAATATTTAGTTCAACTACAGAAGAAGAAGGATCGAGATCCATTTCAAAAACACTATCAGCACCATTGCTACTATTACAGTTCAGGAAAAAATCATTAAAAATATTACAGACTTCAATTGGATCCTGCTTCAAAGTGCCATCTATTTCTAGACAAATATTTGATTCAGTAACAGAGTTTTTTGTTGTTCTATGACTATTTATTATTTTCCAAGAAGTTTTAGGAACCAATCAGAATAGAGCCAAGAAGCCAAGATGGCAACGGTACAAAACCAGAAAGCGGGCGAATTTTCGTTCTCCTTTCTTCTCTCATCTCAAGCTCTAGTCTGGCACTCGTTGTAGGCTTGCTGTAGTGATGTTGCCGGTCTTTCTGATTGTGAGAAAAAACAATGAATTTACATGCTTTTTTCATCCTTTAAGTGAATAACTTAGTATCAATACTTGTGAGTGGTGATAAAAGTTTATACTTAATTCCCTAAATTGGACATAGAGAGTCCGAGTATGTAGATGAGTACCTAGGCCTAGCCTACATTTGAGCTGTTATTATTCTGTTTTTCGACAGGAACTCAGTCATTGATTCAATTTATGAATATCTATTTTGTTGAAATGTTGAAATTAATTACACCCTAGATCTATAGCCTATGTACCAGAAGATTTAAAGAACTCTGAACTTACATTGTAAATCATTTGTATCATTGGTTTGTATTTCTATTTAGGCAGGGTTGGTCCACATTTCATGTTAGGTTTAAGATGTATTTTTCATTAAATTGATGTTTTTCTTAAAATATTAGTTTCCTTTTATTACCATCAACTAACCTAACTCTCATTTGCCCTACACGAACTCATCAAAACTTCAACATTTTAATAGCATGAGGCTAAATAGGCCGAGTCTTAAAATGGATTTTCCCTGAAAACGCTCTACCGAAAATAACCGTCTCAATTTCCACCAACAACTCGAGAGCATTTTTACAAAAATAATACTTTCTCAATATAGAATGGTGTAGGGAAAGAAATTAAAATCAACTCTAATATAAACTGTATTTCCTTAAAGCTAGTATGTACATTATTTCTCCGAGGGTTGCTCGGTGGTGGCTGTGGGGAGGGGTTCGGTCCCCTCGATCTGTTCCACGGGTTCCGTCGGGCCGACGGGGCTTCGCAGAGTGAACACTATTGGGATCTCCCCTAGTCTAGGGGTCTCCCGTTGCAGTAACCTCACCCACGACAGCAGTGAATCTCGACTAGATGTTCCTGTCGCGCACACGGCTATGATCGTGCCTTCTTCTTGTTTGTGCACTACCTGAAACGTGAACGTTGGCTAGGTTAGTCAAAGCGTAAAATGTATGGCTCATGTACATTTGTATGTACATCTTACTGGTTTGCATACTTGTCTGCACATGTTTGTAGGCTGTCGGCCCAAGGAAGAATTGATAACCCGATTAAGCCTGCACACAAAATGAGAAGCTGCACACAGTTTATTGGACTAGGTAAAAAAATTGTCTGAATACAACTGTAAAAGTATTATTTATTCAGGCCAACGATTTTTAATAGTTATTACCCAAAAAAAATCACTTTTTTGCAATTTTTCATTTTGTAAGGTAACAGTCTCATTTGAGACAATTGGACTTAAGTTATATCTTCCATGTTTGGATAAAAGTGGCTAAGTCAGTGGAAGCAAACTTTACAATACAAGGAAATTTAGGAAATCCTAAAGTTTGCAATACCAGTACGGTATCCTATTTCTATCATTAAAAATTAGTTTAAACTTTCAGTAAGTTGTCTGAAACTTAAAAAAACATGTATTTAGTTAAGTCTTTATATTACAGAATTTAGGTGTACTCAACTCCTTTTGACCGATGACTTAACCCCTAAAGCCACGACTTAACCCGTCTGATCTTACAAAATATGATTGAACCCCTTTGTACCTTGACTTAACCCCATTTGATCTTAAAAAGTATCAAGGCTATTAAATAAGAAACAGAAGAGGTTGTCTCATTCCCATAAGGCCTATGTAGACAGTAACAGCTGGAATCGTGACGTCACCGGCCGACCCAGTCAGCCCTAGCGATACTAGTGGGAAAAAATGGAACTAATCAGCAGGAACTAAATAATTGCTATAGATGCGCAATTCTATCGGGGACCACAGGTTTAATAATAATGCCATATTTTATCCGTCGCATTTCATTATATCTTTATATTATGATTTTGAAAAGGTTTTAAATCATATTTTAAAGATTGTTTACTTTGATTACCGTACAATTTCTTTCAAATTCTTCAAACTTACACGAGTTTACATGGGTGAATTTAGGTCTTCGTCTTAGTCTGATTAGTATCTGGACGGGGCCAATCTGGAGGTGCGAGGTCGCCAAAATATTTGCTGGGAAAAAGGTTAAATTGTTACATTTTAAGGTTTAAAAGCTAGACTATTTTATCCAACAATAATCATTTCCTTAGTTTATTACAACTCATTGCAGTAGGCCTAGATAAAAAGCATCATCCAAAAAATCTAGGAGTTCGGTGCACTTACGGTTAACTCAGACAATTTTCGAACAATATTTGTTTGTCTAAATGAATTTTATAGGTATTTTAATTAAAAATTTCATAACATTGATGTTTGTTGCAAATATCAGGTCGTTATGGGGATGTTGGCTATGGATTTCTTGGTTATTATAAATTGTGTCATTTGTGTGAAGATAGTTTACCAGAAATGAAATAAAATATGCATGAAATAAAATACACTATGCCGGCAGTGGAGTGATTTATTTTTGGGTCTCCCTGTACATTTATTTTTTAGCCCTTTGCACCACTTACAATCGTAGCGCTTTAATTTATTGCAGTGAAACTCCACAAATACGACTCAATGTAGCCTAGTCGAGTTTGATGTAAGTTTTGCGGAGCTTACACTAATCTGCCGTATACTCGATCAGACAGTGAAACATGGGTTCAAAGGAAGATCGGACCACAGGAAGGCGGTCGCTACAGTACCGATTTAGCATCGTTAAATGGGCTAAAACACGGACCAAAAATTGTATAATATCTTCTGTCCAAAACTGTGATACCGCGGTAATGAAAAAAACGGCCGCAGTAGCACGTTATCGTGTTTAATGGCCTTCATTACAGTGGACTAACAGGACGCCAAAACCGAATAAAATATAATATTAAATTCAATAATCATAATAATAACAATTTAAGACCTGTTCTTCTTTTAGGATTTGTAATAATTAAAACAGCCTATCCATTTCACACAACAAAGTTTTGATATTAATTTTAATAAATTTAATCTGTATTTTTTATCGTTATAACCTAACCACAATACTAACAGTAAACAAGTGAAACAAAAACAAAGAAAATGTAAAAAAAGAAAGTTTACATCTGATTTAAAACAGCCAGCTGATGGGTCGGCCGATTACGTAGCACAAATGTGTTGAATTTGTGAATGAGACAACCTCCCCATATTCTATTATCCTTGAAAAAGTATGACTTAAACTTTCAGTAGCATGACTTAATTTTTTTTATTTTTTTATTTTATTTACAATTGCAGTATTACAATTTGATTATTGTGTTGCAAGTGTCAAAACATATTCAGTCCATTTAATAAAATAAAATCACTTATATGAAAAAAAAACAAGTTTTCTGGTCACTCACACACATCAAGATCACATTCATACAAAACAGAGTAAGCCAGGCCAGAGCAGACACGTTACCCCACCCCTTCAGACCACAGAAGAGCACGCAGTGACATACTCATCAATGCTGTAGCATGCGCTTTCAATCAAAAATGATTTCAAGCGGCGCTTGAACACAATGGGGTTGTCAGCAACCAGTTTGAGATGCCTTGGTAAGCAGTTTAGCAGCCGTACTCCCATTTGTGCAGGAAGTCTAGCACCAGCCACAAGCCTGTGTTGGTCCACTCTATATAGTTCTCTGGACCTGGTATTATATGAGTGGATTTCTGTACCTTGTGTGATGTTGGTTTTTTAAACACAGTACGAGAGAACTGCTAGAATGTATACACAGGGTAGTGTTAAAACTTTTAGTTCCTTAAAGGATTCTCTGCATGAGGCATTGTACTGGAGATTACTAACCACTCTAATAGCTTTCTTTTGTAGAACGAAGAGCCTTTGAAAATGAGCTTGAGCACAGCCGCCCCAAAGCAAGATGCCATATGACAGGTGCGGTGATATGACACCGTGATAGGTCGTGGTCAAAATTTTTTTGTCGCAGTATTTGGCAAGGTTTCTTAACAAAAACAGGCCAGAAGAAACCAAGGAACACAACCTGTCTACATGGTGTGCCCAGCTCAATCTACTGTCAAGCCACAGGCCAAGAAATTTAACATTGTCTTCATAGGCTATAATGTCTTCATCAATCATTATAGTAGGAGGATGAGGATCAGCCACAGTTCGGAGCGAGAACAGTATACAGTTAGATTTTGAGCTATTGGCCAGCAGATTCATGTCATTCAGGTGTTGAATACAGGCATTTAGATCAGAATAAGCCTGGACTTCCAGTGTACTTTTTGATTTTGATTTTAAGCATATAGAGGTGTCATCTGCATACTGAACTAGATTCCCATCTTTCACACATGAGCTCAAACTGTTGACGTAGCAGAGAAAAAGCACCGGACCAAGTATGGAGCCCTGCGGGACTCCATAACCTAGCCCAATGCTATTGGAGTATTTGTGTGAGACACAGACTTGTTGAGTTCTTTCAGAGAGATAAGAACGCAACCAAGCGAGGGGCAAACCACGCACACCGCAATGGTAGAGCCTGTCTATGAGAATTTTGTGATCAACACAGTCGAAGGCCTTGGACAAGTCCAAGAACACTCCGACTGTTGTAGATCGTTCTTCCAGCCCTTCAGTGATAGTCCTGACCAACTGTGTGACTGCGTCAACAGTTGACATAGATTTTCTAAAACCAAACTGGCAAGGGGATAATATTCGATTTTTTTCCAAAAAATTTACCAATCTTATACAAAAGAGCCTCTCAAAAACCTTACCAAAAACTGGAAGGATTGATATGGGCCTGTAATTGCTAGGCGAGTGTGGATCATTTTTTTTAAATATTGGTGTGACTAAGGCTCTTTTTAAAGCCAGAGGAAAGATTCCCTTGACAAATGATTCATTTATCAAGGAGGTGAGAGGTTTCAAGATTGCGAAATAGCAACGCCTTAGTATAATGGTGCTCAACCCATTAATATCACGGGTGTGCTTGTTTGCCAAGCTCAAGATGGCGGTCTCCACCTCTTGCACCGTGACAGTCGTCAGCACCATGGAGCCCACAGGACCCCCTCCCAGACTCCCATTATTCTTTGAGTTATTAGAGTTGTCACAAGCCACATTCGCAAAGAAATGATTCAAACATGAGGCAACCTCTTGTGGATCTTTTAGACGGGAGCCCTCATGATCAATCTCAATTGGTTTGTTGGAGCCTTCACAATTTTTTCGGATTTTATTGATTACTCCCCAGGTAGCTCTAGTTTTATTTGTAGCTTTCTGAAGAGTGTACTGGACATGAAGGGCTTTGGCGCCTCTGATGACTTTCCTGTAGATTCGTCTGTAATTTCTCACATAATTATTAAAAGCAACAGATGTAGAAAATTTTGCTATCTCTGAGAGAAATTTTAATTTTTCCCTTGAGGTGAGGATGCCTTTGGTAATCCAGGGGGATGATCTATTTCTGTGAGTTATCTTTGAAGTTTTCAATGGACAGGCTTCATTGAGATGGTAATGAAACAAACTGTCAAAGTTATTGAACTTATTATCGACCGTCTCGGAAGAAGAAATGAAGGACCAGTCCTCATTTTCCAAGAACCGGTTGAGAGTGAGTAAATTGAGTTCACTCGTGTCTCTTGTTATGCGGAAAGTGGGAGGAGGGCTGGTGGGAACCGTCTGTCTGATTGATATGAGTTGGCCATAGTGATCTGAAACAGCAGTCACCATAATGCACACATCCACATGAGGTATGTTGGAGATAACATTGTTGATGGCTGTGGCTGAGCCTGCAGTTACACGGGTGGGAGAGTTAATTAACCAAGTAAGGTTGAATGATGCCAGGAGGTCAAACAGTTTCTTACGAGGGCTGTTGACATCCAAAACATCAATGTTCAGGTCACCGGCTATGACAAACTTCTGCTGCTTGGAGAAAATTCTCTGCAGTAGCAGCTCGAGTGAGACTAAGAAGTCGTCAAGATCTCCACTGGGAGACCTATAGAGCCCAATCACCACTATGTTGCCGCCCCCGTGCAGAGATACTCTCACACCGCTGACCTCAAAGGTTTTTTCAATGGAAGAAATAAGATTGAGCTTGTCAAAAATTGTATAATATCTTCTGTCCAAAACTGTGATACCGCAATAATGAAAAAAACGGCCGCAGTAGCACGTTATCGTGTTTAATGGCCTTCATTACAGTGGACTATCGGGACGCCAAAACCGAATAAAATATAATATTAAATTCAATAATCATAATAATAACAATTTAAGACCTGTTCTTCTTTTAGGATTTGTAATAATTAAAACAGCCTATACATTTCACACAACAAAGTTTTGATATTAATTTTAATAAATTTAATCTGTATTTTTTATCGTTATAACCTAACCACAATACTAACAGTAAACAAGTGAAACAAAAACAAAGAAAATGTAAACAATGAAAGTTTACATCTGATTTAAAACAGCCAGCTGATGGGTCGGCCGATTACGTAGCACAAATGTGTTGAATTTGTGAATGAGACAACCTCCCCATATTCTATTATCCTTGAAAAAGTATGACTTAAACTTTCAGTAGCATGACTTAACACTTATTTACTTTTTACCACAGTGAATTCTTTTACCTAGAATGTGACAAAAGATATAAGTAAACTTATTACTTTTGTGCCATAATAGTTCGATATAACGCTTTCAGATATGGTGATATAACAATTAAACCAAATTTTTCTGACTAAAACTATTTGTACTAAGAGAAAGAGTGATATTTTCTTCCAGAAACCATCAAAACCTTAAAATCTCCAAAATTATGACTTAAACCACGGCCATCTCTAGTAGAAGGCCGTGGCAAGCGAGAAGTGGCACACACACTTGAGTAATTTGGAGCTGTGGCAGTAGCAATGCATTAAATGGAGAAAGTCACATACCATAAACTTTAATCACATTATATTCAAAGTTGAATTGAAAAGTATAGCATAATCCTCTATAAGGTAATTTAGAGGAAGAGCCAAACTTAATATAACTAGGACTACGCTCGTACCTCCCTTAAGTGTCTATTCGAAGAAGAAATTTAAACTTTTGCATTAGGGACTGTCACATTAAAAAAATTTTGAAAAACAACTTTGTTTTTGTTTTTGCTCCCGTTCTCCGTTCTGTTCTGAATCCAATAATTTGGACTGGACTGGAATTGAGCCGGTTGGTAGACCAATCAGAACGTCTCAGTCTTGATTGTTAAGACTCACAAAGATGTTGCCAAAACGTATAAACAAAGAACCGACGACTAAAAATGACTTCAATGCATTTCTTATGGGGAAAATGAAAAAGTTATATTTCAGGTTTATTTAATTAATATCCCACCAAATGTTTTCAACAACGAACTTAGCCTTAAAAATTGCATTAAGAATATTCGACTGAAATTTGAGACTGATCTTGACTTCTATGGAGACTCAGGTTGAAATAATAAAACGTCTTCCAACACTACTCGATATATTTACACTTATACTGTAATTGTTTACAAGACGGTAAATATATATAAAAGATCTTATAATGGCGATCGATTTCGACCAGTCACACCGGTCATCATCAGGCCCAATCCGAGACTTGTAAACAATTACAGTATAAGTGTAAATATATCGAGTAGTGTTGGAAGACGTTTTATTATTTCAACCTGAATATCAGTAACAGGACGTATAATGCTAATCAAGAAGTTATCTATGGAGAGTAATCGTCGGACATTACATTAGCATTATGAGTCACTCTAGAGCCTATTCTTAGAATAATTACAGCCATAACTCGCTAAAAGCAGTATTATAACTCGCTAAAAGCAGTATTTCCATTTCTAGACAAAATTACATCAGACTTAATGCTGCACGCCCGAAGCGGTTAACGCCACGATGTATGATTACTCAGTATTATGTATGGCACATAAAACTTTTTTATACAAAATTCCATATTTAATAGTACATAACGAACAAATTTTGTGATGTTGATTATTTTACTAACCAGAAAAAAAATTGTAAAAGGAAGCATGAAACAATTTTAGCATGTGCGATTGATAGCAATCCATAGCCGAAATGGTCAGAATACAGTGCAACATTTACACATAGAAATAACCTAAACATTATTATTTTTATATCTTCATGAAAATTAATTCTCAGTACATGAGTAAATAAAAAAATCAAAACATTCAATTTAATTAGTTTAACAATAGTAATATTTAAATCAGGAACTTTTAATTGAACTTCTATTCTCTTAAATTAAAACCTGCATTATATTTAAATCTGAGTTTTTTTACATTACCATTACCTTACAGAATAAAATTCACTTGTTTGATATTCAAAATATACTAATTAATCAGATGTACTAATTGATTTATATCAATTATTAAGCATCCTTTAATTTAAAGAAATAAATAACAGATTTGTTTTGTAATGACATAGCCACCTTTAACACCGACATAGCTTCTGAGATTGTGTCCATAATGGCGAACATTTTGTGAAACAACTAAATAATTTGTAACTAAGGCAATATATTATTCTAATTCAATTTATAAAAAAAAAATTAATAATGGTTCAATAGGTAGGCACATGTAACGCAGAGGTAAACACTCTGAATACTCTCCTCGAGTTACGACTTCCTAGGAGTGGAGCAAAAGGCCACTTTGAGCACAAGATACTAAGGCATGGTATTAACAATGAATACAAAAAATAAAGAAGGTCACATCCCATGTTAAAAATTGGCACACAAATTGTTTTTCTAGGAGCGCTGTAAACTGAAATTGAGCACTTCAAATAGAGATGGCGCCAGCGGAACGTAGAACGTACGAGAGAGGGGGGATATTAAATTTCTTATTTAATATTGCATCATTAAAAGCACCCCTTTAAACATATGTTATCTATCTTATTTGGTATAATTGGTAGACTTTTTTCAAGGAGAATTCTTAATTTAAGACATTAAATCCTTGAACAGTTAGAAATTTATAAAGGCTTCTATGACAATCACAAGAAAGATTTTATTTTAAACGAAAAACTTAACTTCAAATCACATTCAATATTTAATGCAATAATTGCCAATGGAACCAGGCCACAAGGTATCAACCTTAGTCCTCCTGATAATGAGAAAAGGGTGGGAGGAGTAACCTAGGGGGATTGTCTCCAGTCTGCTTCCGGGTCGTGCCGCGGTGTGAGATAGTTAAGTGTATGGTAGGCCTACCGAACTTTGTAGTATGTGTGGTTTTGTGTTGTGTTTTATTATATTTTAATCTTTGACGAATCCTATGGATAATACATTCTTTTATCATGCACTTGACAATGCCGTATTCACGGCGAAACATGTTGTGAACAAGCAACAAAAATTTTGAGCTTTTCGACGGAAGGTATGTAAAGTACTATTTTAGTCTTTAATAGCAGCTCAGGGGCTACTACAATGAATTTTAATTAAATCCTTGTAAATTTTGTCGTATGGGCTTTCAAACTTTTAATGCTATTCTAATGGAGATATTTCTTAATCATATGTTTACAAAAATAAGTTATACTTTACAAGTGATCAACGTCATCAAGGTATCTTGCTATTTTCAAATTTGTTCACTCGCGGGGTCCAAAATAAGCACTAAAGTGTAGTCGGAGGAAGAAGGTGTTCCAATATTAATTGTGAGAATAAGTCCAATAATGGAAAACCATCATGAGCTATGCATGCTTTGTGAGTGTGGTGTGTGTCGATGAGAGAGATTCTTTGCTGGTGACCAACTACAACGAAGTCAGGATGTAAACTGACTAAAATAAATTATTGTCTCATGCATGGAGTGCGCTACTATGTCGACCGAAACTTTCTTAACCATTTCGTCCATAAGATGTGTTCTTCTTTATATTATTGTATTCATTAGTACTAACTATATGAATTTACTATTGTGTACCTCTGTTTTTGCGACAACTCGCTCCGCAGCTTCACTGAACAGGGGCATCGTTAGGTGAGAGACATCTGAAATTTAAAATTCAGTTAAAATGTACAATCCATTTGACGAACTTTTACTTATAACTCAAATCTCCACTAATATTTAATAGTGTTGAGTAATTTTGTCAGTTGATGTAGTCAAACTTTACCTTAGTTATAATAATTTTGTAGTAATATGTAATATTTGTAATTAAATTTGGTATTAAGACAGCCATTAAAATATTAGTATCTAAAAAACCTAATAAAATAAATTAAATTTTTACACAATGGCCAACATACCAGATACATTAACAAAAATGTCCAACACACTTTTTGATCCTATTTTCTGAGATATACCAAGGAATTACAGTAAGAGCCCTTAAATCCGGCCACTTCGGGACAGGACCACCGGCCGGATTTCAAAATGGCCGGAATAACCGGTGGTTTGTTAGACAAGTCAAACAGAGAGACCTGTATCATATGTTTGCTCCAACAATGAACTATTAGGGTGTATTTAACAATGAAAGGATGTCATTTTTGCCCAATCAATATGTTGTGTATCAACTTTGTAAAAATCATGATTTGCTTGCTCAGACAATGTATAGCGCCCAAATGACGATCAGACAACACGGACAAGCGGTCTCTACTGATAAAACTGCGTTAAACGGACAATATTACTGGTCTTCTGTCAACAAAGGCCCTAACGTATAAATGGGACCGAAATAGAGTTGGAATCTGTCTAATAACCTAACTTCCGTGTTACATCGACGATCAAGACGCGAAACACCCAAAAAAATAACGATCAAAACTAGAACACAACCACAATATTTTTGAAGACATCCGAAACCGAATAGTCCGCAAATCGGCAATTGAACTCAGTTATTTTAGTGATATAATGGGGAACAGGTTGACTCTTGTCTATTTTGGCCATGGGAAATGCCCATGGCTGAACATTTTGTTTCCAGAAGACCACGGCTGGATCATCCGACGCCGAACCATCCGAGGCCGGACTAGAGGGCTTCTACTGTATGAAGAAGAATATGGAAAGTTTTAGCTTGTATTTTTTCTCTTCTCATTTCATTTCGGATGTCAAAAAATTCCGATGAAGCGGAGTCCGTCGTGAGTCATCATATCCGCCCGTACGTTGACCTATCGTGATTGTATTCAATCGTGTTTTTAAAATAACACTAGAGATTTTATGAAAATAAGGCACTTAAACTTTGAACATGGTAAAAATGAACCTATAGGAATAAAAACAACGCAGGAAATAAAGATCCAAAATCTTTATTCTCATATTCCATATTCATATTCCAGCAGTCAACTGACTTCCACGTAACACAGGTGCAGTCGTGACGGTCTGAATGACAGTTTAGGAAGCAGTCGACGCGGATGTTCACTTCCTGTCTCCTTCCTCGTTCTATTTTTGTGCGAATACTCCATGGCCTAGTAAATCACATCGATGGGTATAGATTATGGAAAACGCCTGATGACTTTTGATGCAAAGTGAGATACTTCACTATTGTGTGGATAGAACGAATGGAAATTGAACGCCAAAACGGAAAAATTATTTATTTCGTAAGAAAAAAATTAATAATATCCAGATTTTCAGTTCCGATGAAGTGGAGTTCCGATGTCGCCGAGTCCGATGAACGAGAGTGTACTGTAGCTGACTTCACCTAGTTTTTGGTTTTAAATTTAATTACCATCATCCTAATTGCTTAACTGTTTTATCCTTTTAGGCTTCTTTACTTTTATTTATCTAAACATTCATAATAATTAATTTAAGGTACGATTTAAAACAAAATGATGATAAAATGATGATTATTAAAAATCAATTTAAGTATTAAAAACTCTTCTCATAAAAAAAATAAAAAAAAAAAACTGTCTTTTAACAAATTCTCACTTGCCTCCTTTTTGAGAAAGTTCACGTTCAAGATGAAGCTAATTTTGACTCTGAACGGGGAATAAACACTCAGATTACAACAAATGGATAACATCCTTCTTAAATGTTTTATTTAAAATTAAATAAATGGTCTTGTTGTAATAAGTGTGGACATTTCTAATGACTAGAGATCGCTGCCTGATCGAAATTCAACCATAAAACCTCATTCGATCTGGACCCAATTAGTTTTAAAATATTTTATTACTAAAACATATGTTTTCCTGTTTTGCTAGCATTTTTTAAAATATAACACTAACAGCTGCCTTTGATTCAATCAAATACTCCTCTTCCATAATAGGCCAGTAGCGTTAAAAAAAAAAAAACAGGTAAATCGGAAAAAATTGCTACAAAAGATTTTTTTGCTTTAACGGCTTTATTTATGTCTCAATATGGTTATTCTATGTTTTCCCCCTCGTCGGAGCTGTGCTAAAGTGGTGGGAGGTTAAAATGTCCACATAAAGGGACATTTTTTATTTTTGTGGTTAAATCTCGTCAACTTCTCAGATACTGAAAATATGTCAAATATAAAAGTCAAAGAGCTTAAATTTCCGCATTTAATGACACCAACCGCATATATTTTGGATCACCCGTTGTCATGTTACAACACATCAAACTGCACGATTTTTAACAATTTTTACAAAATTGTCTCCCAAAAGGCGTATTTTTGTAATTTTACGGTTATATTTTGTAAATTAATAAAAATATTAAAATATTATTAGTTATAAAGCCAAAGGGCTTTAAATTCTGCATTCAATGAGACCAACAAAAATTTCTTTTGGACCACTTATACCCTAACTATGTCACATTAAGTTTAACAGAGATGAATAAAATAATGACATAAATTATATCAAGTATGTACTGTGTAGGCATATATTCTATCATGAAAATAATGACTATTACATAGGACATAATTGTTTAGTACTTTAATTTGACTATTTATCAATAATATTAAAGAAATTTGTAATTTTCAATCACTCGATTCTATTGACACCTCATTTACTTTTTTGTCAAATTGCATATAATCTTTTAACTAATAAAGTCTGTTTTAACATCAGCAGTATTTTAACAGCAGCATTAATTGATTTGGCAATAACCTCAGCGAAGAAAGGTTTGATTTCTTTCAGGAAGTGTTCATTTTTTACCAGCAGATTCGCCACCTTCTTTTTACCCTGCTTGAAGAGTGCTGATGAGGCTGTGTCACATGTACTTATGCCATGGAGAAAGGTGAGTAGTTTTCTCATGGTGTCTGCTAATTTAAAACTATTGACACCAAAAACCTTTGGTGGGTTTGTTCCTCTTCCAGGTTTTAAGAGGTATATCTGTGATGATGATGGGAAATCTATAGTCGTGAGCGCTATTCATAAGTCTGTATCTTCACCAACTAGCACAACCTTGTTATGATCCTGTGACATAACATAAATAAAATAAAAATCTTTTAACTTCATAAAAAATTATCCAATTTTTAAGGTGAGTCTATAAATTCGAGTTGTACTAAATATTTAAGGTTGGTCTCATTGAATGCAGAATTTAAAGCCCTTTGACTTTGTAAACAATAATATTTTTATTTTTTATTAATTTACAAAATATAACCCTAAAATTACAAAAATACGCCTTTTGGGAGACAATTTTGTAAAAATTGTTAAAAATCATATAGTTTGATGTGTTGCAGCATGACAACGGGTAATCCAAAATATATGCGGTTGGTCTCATTAAATGCGGAATTTTATGCTCTTTAACTTTTATACTTGACATATTTTCAGTATTTGAGCCGTATACGAGATTTAACAAAAAAATTCAAAATGTCCCTTTTCGTGTACATTTTTACCCCCCACCACTTAAGCACAACTCCGACGAGGGGGACAACTTAGGATAACCATATTGGGACATAAATAAAGCCGTTAAAGCAAAAAAATCTTTTGTAGCAATTTTTTCCTAGTAAGGTACTAATTCTACTGTACTATAAGATTAGCAATGAAACTTTAAAAGCCTGTAGAGCATAATCCGTGGAGCTGATGTGAATTACATAAGGACTAGTGGCTTGTAGGGGCAAAGGCCCCTAAAAATCAAAATGGTGATGTTGTCTCCACAAAAAAGTTTCAATTTATCACCTCCTTGCAGTATTATTGTATTTTTCTCAAGCTGCAGTGTGAATTTCCAATAAAATAGATGTTTAGATTTTCCAATAAAATATTTTAAAATTTTGACGAAACTTTGTGGAGGTGTCAAATTAGTACTTTAACAAAAATTTTCCCTGTATTAAAATACAGTAAACTATTTTGTGGAAAAAAGAAAAATTATTGCACTATTATACTACCGGACGCGGTAAAAATAGTTTTAACCTTAACTATGACATGGTGAGTTTGTAACTCAATTAAATAATATAGTTCAATACAAAATTTAAGCCCATTAATACTGTAAACTCCTTCACACTGGACCCCTGTGCCCCCCCATTCCCCCCAAACTCACCGTGATCCTATGCCTCCCTGTGCCTCCGTTCACCTCTCCTGACCTGTGCTTCCTGTACCCCATATGCCCCCGGGGCCCGAGTACCCCCCATGCCGCTGTGCTCCTTATTCTTGCGTGCCCACATGCCCGCAGTTCTTCCCCATGGCCCCCGTGTCCTCTATGTTCCACATTCCTCCTCCGTGCCCCCCATGCCCAACCACCTTCTGGCCACCGACGTCTCTAGTACCCCTTGAGCCCCTCCCCATACCCCTGTGACCCCATGTCCACCATTCTTCCCCGTGCCCCCTATATCCCTATGCCTCCACCTTGGCCCCCATGCCCCCCTAACCCCTGTGCCCCCGAAAACCGTTCTTTCCTGTGGTCCCCATACCCTCTATGTCGCCCCCCCCCCCCCCCGGCCCCCATACCCATCTGCCCACCGTGACCCGTGCCAACTCCCCTGGTGCTCATTGTGCCTTCCCACCTCCGCGTCGCCACGTATCCCCGTGCTTCCGTGCCCCCATGAAAAATGTTCCTCGCCATGGCCCCTGTGCCCCCATGCCCATCCACCCCTCTTGCCACCGACGCCCCTATTTGCCTCCGCACCTCCGCCGCCACGTGCTCCCGTGTCCTCATTCCCTTTGCATCTCCTCTTGCCACCGACGCCCCTAGTAACCCTTGTGCCTCCTGCAGTGCCTCCCCATGCCTCCAAAGAGTGCCCTCTATGCCCCCACACCCCTATACCCTCCATGCTCCTGTGCAATCATGCTCGCCGTTCCTTCCTGTGCCCCTATGCCTCCCTTGCCTCCAACGTGCCCCTCATGTCCCCCCCCCCTGTATCCAGTGCCACCGACACTCCTCGTGCCCTTCGTGCTCCCATATCCCTGAAATCCCTTTGCACTCCATGGTCCCATTCCGCCACCTCCACCGTTCCTCCCCGTACTTCCGTGCCCTCCCGCCTTGCTCCTTATTTCCCCCCATGTCCCCTTACCCTCCGTGCCACCGACGTCAATAGTGCTTTTATTGAAGTCAATTTTTGCCTGTTTGTCAATGAAGTAGAACATTGATTGATATAGGCCTTTTGTTAGTTTTCGCTTATCTTGATTATTAAAAGCTACCCGTCTTTATGGATTAATGGGCGTTTATTGTTTCCCAGCAAGATATACATAAAGGAAGACGCAGTGAATTGATAAAACCAAACAAAATATTCCTCAATAACTACTAAATAGCCGATATATAAAGCAGTAACGTAATATCTAAACATTCACTAAGTAAAGACAATTAACCATTATAAACATGCCACGTCTAAGCCAATTTCAACTTTGGTATATTCAGCATAAAAATCATTCTACTCCTGTTTCCTTAATGACATAGATGGGGTCACCAAGATGAAATCTCCTGTAAATCCGTAATCTGTTCATGACTCTCATTTTTTATAGTGCGTTGTAACTTTTCAAAAGCTCTAATTATATGATTATCTTAACTCAATATATCTGTTCAGTAACCAGCTGAGTTTATGATAAAAAATATACACTGGAACATCTGCTTAATCACACGTGCAGATATAAAAATCTTCTTCCCATTAGATTAACATTGGAACTTCAAGGTCCATTGGGGCAAAGCCCAGGTAACTTTTGGGAATTCTGTTATTTTTCCTTGCGTCCTTGGACCTCAAGCTTTAAAATGAGCCATCATACGTTACCCTATCTTTCTTCTAACTCGAGATATTTCGTGGGGACCGTAGATTCTGCTCATCTATAGCACACTACCTTTCTAACGGTTTGCACGGATTTCTCGTGCAATGCACACGAGCTGAGAAAAAAGGAAGAAAAGAAACATGCTTGCCTGTTGATAGATTAAAGGTTAGGTCAACATAAGAAAACAGACGAGCCACTGTCAATGACCTAAGGGAATATTGGGACTGCTTCATAATTTGAAACAATAACTTTGGAAACCTTACATTAACACACTTAACTTAACAGCCACTGTATGCCACAGTATTAACTTGGTTGAGTAAGTACAACTGGCTAAAGTCACGGGCGCAGGAAGAGATGCATGGCTGCCTTTTGGAATAAGAACTCAAAAACTATTCAACGATTGATTTACAGACAGTGTACATAAAACACTCTTTTCCCAAGGTGACTGTAGGCCAGGGTGAGGTGAGCTACATCCCATAAGAGCAGTGGTGTCACTTTCTGCGACATCCATGGATGTCGCCACGGAGGTTTTGTCGGTTAAGAAAGTGTTAAAAAACCAACATATTACTCTTTGTTACCTACAAGTGTTGCCAACACAACAGGAAACAACAATCGTGCTCGTTTGCATTGGAGATTTTTTGTCTCAACAATTACTAAAATAAAAATTTCAAAGCAAAATAGGGTAGAATTTATGGTTTTAGATTTACCTTGATAGATAATTGTTAATTTGGTCATTACCTAATGGTTTGTTATTAAGTAATAATCCAAATGTAAAATAGAGTAATATGGTGTCTTTACGATAAATATCGTACCCATGGCAAGACTGCTTCATTCTCTTTTTCAATCAACTGTGTAATGGTAAATATTATAACGTAACTTGACTTCCGTTTTAGTTTAGACGCTTCATATCCGGAACACAAAAAAAGAGCATAACTACTACATTAGATAAGAGAAAACCCACTGTTGCAACATATATAGATTTTAGCAAAGCGTTTGATGTTGTTGACAGATTTATATTGCTACATAAACTGAAACACTATGGTATTACTGACAACGCTCTTAAATGGTTTCACTCCTTCTTGACAAAAAGACAGCAGATTGTACGAATAAATAATGTGACAAGTTCGTTAAAGGTAAATAATCTGGGGGTTCCCCAAGGGGGGGTCCTTGGACCATTAATGTTTGTTATATATATAAATGATTTATTAGATAAAAATCTTCAATCAGATATATTAGCATATGCTGATGACATTTCAATAGTTAAACATCAGCAGACACTTTTTTGGCTGTTGAAAATGCAATTAACCAAGATTTGATGGTAATATCAGATTGGGTTAGAGAAAACAGGCTAATCATCAATTCAAACAAAACTAAATCAATAGTTTTTTCTTACAAAATGCACACAATCAAAAATGAAAAAAATGCAATCAAACTTTTCTGTCATAGGCATTCATGTACTTACTCTTGTTCATGTAACTCACTGGAAATAGTCGATAAAATAAAATATCTAGGATTGTATATTGATTATAATTTGAAATGGAGCAATCATGTAGATTATTTAGTAAAAAAACTAAGAGTTATTAACAGAAATATATTTTTCATGCGACAGTATTTAAGACGTGAAGACCTTAAAACTTTGTATTTGTCTTGGTTTGAGTCAACATTACGTTATGGTATTATACACTGGGGGGGGACGTATCAAACATTACTAGAACCAGTTATTGTAGCTCAAAAAATGGTTCTAAGGACTATTTGTGGAGTTAACAAATTTGATAGCTCAAAACCTTTGTTCGAAGTGCTCAATGTTTTTGATTTTTATCAACTTTATCTTAATTGCATTTTTACATATCTTAAGTTGCATAAAGAGTCGTTTGCTTTTCAATACAATTTAAGAAATACGAGAAGTTCAAATGAAGTAAGACTAGAAATTCCTAAACTAATGAAAGAGACGAGCAGAAACCAATTTTTTTATAAATGTACTACACTTTACAATAAAAATAATGCACACATTGACCTTGATTTAAAAATGGGATCCTTTAAAAAACCTATCAAAAGTAATCTAATGAAAAATTGTATATCTTTTTGACAATGTTTTTTTTTCTTTTAAAATCGATTTATATTTATAAGGGTTTCTTTGAGTTTAAGATTAAATAATGTAAGTGATTAAATAGTGTAATGTAGGTTTACTTTATATTTAAGAAGATTAACGTTTTGTTACGTACTGGTGGACTTTGTTTCATTGTTTATTATAATTGTATAATCTATGTTTTTTTTTTATTAATCCACGCGTGCATTATGCACTTGGATTAACTAAGAAGATGTAAAACTGCTATTTTAAAACTATTTAATCTTGAAATAAAGAGTTTTTGAAATAAAAGCTATTCAGCTGACCTGGGAAGAAGTTATGCTTCTTCCTTTACAGACCTTGCTCTTTTCCTAGGTTTTCTTTCTTTCAAAGTTCAAGTAAAAATAACCTTTAATAGGTGATATCCGTATTACAAACTAATACCGAAAAATTTCCATTATGGTAGCGAGCGTGTCATGTCTCACCGTCGATGTCCTGCTCTGGCGTCGTGTCTGGGACCGGGTCGGCGCGCAGGATGAAGTAGCTGACACTTGCGCTGCGCAGCCACACGCGGAACGAGCCCTCGATGTAGAGCGGCCTCGCTGTGTCGTGTTGCGCCACCAACTCCTGCTGCAATGGACTCATCCCGCTCACGATCCAGGTGTCGTCGATCGAGTCCTTCACTTCTTTCGTCTGCAACACAACAGTGGGTAACAGCTGGTTGAATATGCCGTAATCGTAATAAAGCCTATCAACGATGATCAAACCATGAAAAATCAACTGAAATATTGGGACTGTTTCATTGTTGGAAACAATACCTCTGGCCACCTAACATAAACTTACTTAACCTAACCGCCGCAGCATGCTGTAAACTTGGCTGAGTAAATACTGTTGGATAGTCACGACCGCAAGTGCATGGGGTAGAGGCACTTTTGTCACTACAAAATTGCATCTAATATAACATAAATTCCATGAAATGCTATACTCTATCACAAGTAAGGTTTATTTGTTAAAGTTGTTAAAGTTTATTTGTGTTTTTTATATGCACACTAAGGTCTTCGGGTGACTATGGCGATGGTAACAAGTTGAAGGATGTTGCCGACGTTTCGGACGCGACGCAGCAGTCTACTCTCGAGGCGCACTACAGCGAAAAGGATTTGCTTGTAAGTTTCAACGTTCAGTCCCTTTTCACCACAGTACCTATCGCAGAAGCCATTAACATAATCTTACCTAAGGACTTAGTGAACTGGCAGCCCTCTGCTTAAAATCCACTTATTTTTACTTTGATGGTCACTTTTATGAACAAATTGATGGAGCAGCGATGGGATCTCCACTATCTCCGGTAGCAGCCAACATTTTTATGGATCATTTCGAACCAACTTTTTCACTCAAACCAAAATTATTTCTACGGTATGTCGACGACACCTTTGTAATCTGGCCTCAAGGTAAAAGCAATTTAGACGATTTCCTTTCCCAACTTAACTCCATTCAACCAAAAATTCAAATCACAATGGAAGTAGAAAACGACGGGTGTCTTCCTTTCTTGGATGTATTGGTCACCCACAGGAAGGTTGGAACATTGGGACAATCGGTATACAGGAAAACTACACACAATGATAGATACCTACATGCAGCATCTCATCACCACCCGATTGAAAAACAGGCAGTTTTAAACACGCTAGTCAACATTATGTTTGCTATATCTGACAAACACAGTATAAAACAAAAAGAAAGCCACTTCATGGCCACCTTACAACAGAATGGATACTCTAAAGGCAGCATAAAAAGGGTAATAGATCACCAGAGGATCAAGAATAATACGGCTGGCTGGCAAAGATGATTCAGACTTATCGGCAATTGAAAATCGGGCCTTCCTTCCATACATCAAAGAAGCCACCGACCAAATTAGCAATATTTTAAGAAAATATGAAATAAAAACAATTTTTAAACCATATAAAAAAGTTAAAATATGATACGACCAGTAAAAGACCAAATCCCTCTAAATAAATGAGGAGTTTATCATATAGCCTGTAGCTGTGGTAAAGGATACATTGGAGAAATAATTTTGGTCATGCAATAATTGTATTCTATTCTGACAATAAAGAGAATTGAATTGAATAATATATATAAAAATCAGTGACTTTTGTGAGTGAAAATGGTTAAAATCAGTGACTTTAGTATGGTTTATTAAAAAAAAATTGAGGGAATTTGTAAAATTGCAAATTTTTTGCTCACAATCACAATATTTACTTAATTAACTTTCACAAAGAATCTGTGACTTTTCTTGGATTCCAAGAAAAAATAAGTGAATTTTCTATGACTTTCTGACCACTAACTAAAATCAGCAATTTTACTGACCAGTAAACACTCTGTTGTTGAAGCAGTTGTAGACAAAAGTGGTAATAAGGCATCTGTCTTTATCTGTCCCAATAGTTAAGGCAATTAAGGCAAATTTCAGGGATTTGTCACAATATCACAGATAAGACTAAATATAGCCTAATTACCTAGTTTTATTTTATTTTTTTGAATGTAACATACAGCAAATGCCAGTGGCATTTTTGTTCATTGGGAACTTTAAAACACTTTAATGGGGAGCAGCCCTAACCCATCAGAGTTTGTAGGCATCCCTGGAATCGAACCCGTGACCTCTAGAAGTGAAGTCCAAGACGCTAACTGTTAAACTAGCCAGATACCCACAGGGGTGTAAAGATAAGTTATTCCTGAAAAGTCGGCCGCAAGCTTACGGGTCATTCCATATCAAATCAACCACAAAAAAATCATTTTAACACCCAAGGTCTCAGATTTTTATGAAACTTGGTAAATTTGTTCTTTTTATATAGATAAACAACCATACCAAGTTTTATTGACTTATCTCTATGGGTTTTCTTTTTACAACCCTTCAAAGTTTTTACTAAAATGCCAGCCAGGGCTCGCCCGAGGCCACAGACATAACGTGTTTATTTTCTCAGAAAAAATCATATCTTTAATATTTATCAATAGAACTCAATGAAAATTTGTAGTTTAACTAAATAAAACATGCTGATTAAAAAAAAAATATTATAACACTCTAGGCCTTACCAAAAAATTACCATAAATTGTTATTTTACAAATATTTTATTTCCGGAAAGTGATTACAAGGGTTCACGTTACAGCCAATATCTACCTGAGGGTTAAAGATAATCAAACAAAACTTTTTACTAAAATAATCTTCAAGATATTTTCGATCACATCCAACAATAAAATTAATGGCTTTTTTATTCCTTCACATTTAAAAACTAATATTGTCTGAAAATTTTGACTTTGTCAAATAATACAACACCGATATGTTTATTTATTTCCTTGGGCATAAAATAGTGTGTACCGGTAGTTATATAGTGTGAAGTACTGAAAAACTATTAATTATTTCATGTAACTTAAGAAAACATGTTAGAGACAAAATATTAGTATTATCACCTAAATAATTTGTTTAAAAACATTACATTAAGCCTTTCCGTTGGTCATCCAGACCATGTCACCCACTGATTTGTATTTTAATGAAACTTGGTATGGTTGATTCTTCTATGCAGATAAGAAAATACTAGTGAACGTGTTGCTCGAAATCGAGCAATTTATTTTAATACAATAGAAACGTTACTTTTATCACTAAATCATTGATGCCCAACCAATCCAATATTGTGAATATCTGCAATCACCAAAACTACCCGTATTTACAGCTGATTATTAACAGATGTTTAAAAAAATGCTTTACTATTCAATCCCAATGTTATTTAAATGGGAAATTTTGAGATTTCAATGGTGGATAACGCCTTTATTTCCCTTCAGATTCTCATCAGTTTTTGGCGGAAACAACTACAGACCAAGCCCTATCCAACGACACCATAAACTTGAAAATCGGTTGAAAATTGTAGGAGGAGTTCTCAAGACAAAAAAAACCCTTAGCGTATTAAATAAGTATAGATACCAAGTTTCAGTGCTCTATCTCTGCTCATTTATTTTCTAGAGCTGTTTGAAATTTGAATAAATGTGTTGTTTTTGAATGCCCAAGGTTTCCATGGTAATGTGCCCTGATTATGAAAAGAAATTTGAAACTCTCTCATTTGCCAACCAAATAAAATGAAAATTGCAGGTGTTGTCAATAAACCTACAGATTTTAGAAAAAAAAATTGTTAATAGTACTTCCAATTCATCTATTAAAAAAAGAAGTTAAATGCAGACGTGTATCCGTAAGGCAACCGTACAGACAACCATATATCAATAAGGTTTTTAGAGAAAAATTTTGTTTTACTGAAATGTAAATATTTTTGAAAGGCATAGTGGTTTTCAAGTTGAAGGTTTTTTCAGCAATCAAAATAATATGTGCTACCTTATGATTCAATCAAATTCATGGCTTTTTCTCTGCTTTATACTTAAACAAAAATTTACACTTATTTTATTATTATTATTATTTTTTTTTTTTGTAAAATTCTTAGCGCCATGTTTAATATTTTTGCTATGAATTAAAACATCTGTGAGCCAACTTAAAATCATAAAACTGTGTACTTTAATAACTCTTAACATTAGCAACAACCCAATTTATAATATTAAAACCCTTTTGGATAAATTACAATTTTGTTTCATAATTTATGGTCATTCCATTGAAATTGTCCAAAAGTGAATAAATTAAAATTGAATGAATTAAATATAAATTTAACAAGTAAAAATGTTTTTTTTTCAATAATATCTCAGGGGATACTCTTCAACTTTAATTAAAAAAATGAAAATGTCTTACACGGTTATAAACTTACTCTTTAGAATAAAATAAATATACAGAACGTTAAACTTCGTACAGTTACACTCCATAAAATCCAACATTTTAAAGTTTGATTATTACATTTGCATACTGCAAAGTATGCATTTCTCATAAGAAAAGTCCAAAAATCTGAATAGTTCCTGTATGAAGTATTCCTATGAAATAAAACCAGTTTCAAGTGGTTTACTGACCACTGTGCCTTTCAAAAATATTTACATTTCAGTGAAACAAGATTTCTCCCTAAAAAAATTACTGATGTCTGTGTTTCATTTTTTTAATAGCCTAGATGAATTAGAAGTAATATAAACTATTTTTTTCCCTAAAATTTGTATAATATTATTGGCAACACCTGAAGTTTTCATTTGATTTTGTTGGCAAATAAGAGAGTTTCAAATTATTTTCATAATCAATGGCACATTACCGTGGAAACCTCAGGCATGCAAAAATGACAGTTTTATTTCAATTTAACAGCTCTCTAGAAAATAAATGAGCAGAGATAGAGCACTGAAACTTGATATATTTTCTTATCTGTATAGAAGAATCAACCATACCAAGTTTCATTAAAATACAAATCGGTGGGTGACATGGTCTGGATGACCAACGGAAAGGCTTAATAGTACGGTAATGTTTTTAAACAAATTATTTAGGTGATAGGCCTAATACTAATATTTTATCTCTAACATGTTTTTCTTAAGTTACATGAAATAATTAATAGTTTTTCAGTACTTCACACTATATAACTACACACTATTTTATGCCAAAGAATTAAATAAGCATATCGGTGTTGTATTATTTGACAAAATCAAGTTTTTCAGACAAATATTAGTTTTTAAATGTGAAGGAATAAAAAAGCCATTAATTTTATTGTTGGATGTGATAGAAAATATCTTGAAGATTATTTTAGTAATAAGTTTTGTTTGATTATCTTTAACCCTCAGGTAGATAGATATTGGCTATAACGTGAACCTTTGTAATCACTTTCCGGAAATAAAATATTTGTAAAATAACAATTTATGGTAATTTTTTGGTAAGGCCTAGAGTGTTATGATATTTTTTTTCCAAAATCAGCATGTTTTATTTAGTTAAACTACAAATTTTCATTGAGTTCTATTGATAAATATTAAAGATATGATTTTTTCTGAGAAAATAAACACGTTCTGTATGTGGCCTCGGGCGAGCCCCGGCCGGCATTTTAGTTAAAACTTTGAAGGGTTGTAAAAATAAAACCAATAGAGATAAGTCAATAAAACTTGGTATGGTTGTTTATCTATATAAAAGGAACAAATTTACCAAGTTTCACAAAAATCTGTGACTTTGGGTGTTTTGCCCTGGTTGAGTTGATATGGAATGACCCTTACCTCGTACACGGTGACCTTGGTGCTCGGGTCGACGCTGGTAATTCGCTCTATGGCGAGCTTCGCGAGTTCAATGTTGTTGTCGGGTAGTGGCTCCGGAATGGCCCACGGTGACAGGTTACGCAGCTTTGGCATCCAGTACATCATTCGCCAGTACTTCCGGATCACATACGATCTTTTGCCAAAGAGGTTGACCAGCATATCCTCCATTTCTTCATCGGGGATGACACCTTTATAGAATCAAGAATCAAGAAGTTTATTTCCATTGATACATCATTTGGTACATTAGAAATTGTCAGAGTTTGGTTATGTCATTAACATCAGTCCAAGTTTAAGATTTTACACAATTGCATTAGGCCTAAAAAAGAAAAATTATTTATTACGTATAAATAAGTAAATTTATTAAGTATAAAAATTATTTATACTTAAAGAAATTATTATAGAAATAAGGTGTATAAATAAACATAGGCTACCATGATAGTAAAACTTAATAACGCAAAGAAAGATCTTAATTTTTTTTTACACATGACAGGACTGGCTAATAACGTCACTAATAAGCTATTGAATATTAATGAGTAAAGTTATTATGCTATAATAGCTTGCACACAAAAAAATTTGCCATTAAGGGCATAATTAGGCCTATCATGCCTAATTTATGGATAGGGCGAAACTTCGTTATCCGTCTCCACCGTTATTATCGTTGTGGAAATTTCGATATTGCAATTGAAATTAAGCGACGAAAACAATCAAATCAACAACACAACAAACTTGGTTACTGTAGTTTATTTTGTGCTGTTCTTTGTTACAGGTTACATTAGGTACAATATTTACTTTTTCTGTTGTTGTTATTTTCTGTTACCTGTTTGAATATATACGGTATTTGTTTTATTGTCAAAAGGTTTATTTAATTATATTAGAACAAGAAACTAAATCAGGTGATAAAATCGTAATTGTATCATCGATATAATAGCAATATTATCGCAATATCGAAATTTCCACATCGATAATAACGGTGGAGACGGATAACGAAGTTTCGCCCCTACGGTATACCGTATGTCTAATTACTACAGTATTAATTTTTTAAGAATAGGTCTAGGTAGGCCTACTCTAAATCCGGTACCTTACTACAAACATGTCAAACTTTCCTATCACGCTTGATTTAATATACTTTGTTTATATTTAAATTAAGCTATCATATCGACATAACAGAAAGATGGATTGGCGTATTAAGTTACCTAAATTCAAAATCAGAAAAATTAAAAACAACAGCAATGATGCTAGATATCGAAGGTTTGCAAAAAAATATCAAATAACTTACCATTCTCTTCCATTTCTTCCAGTAAATCTATTATGCACTGTTGCTGTCTCGGATAGTGCTGGAATTCTGCCTGCCAAAAATTTTGGGCAACAAACTTTCCTTTGGGCATGACATCCATTAAAGCCTTGTAAGTTTCAAGATCTTTATGTACACCAAATTCTTTCATATGTTTTAATGCTGCGTATATAAATTCTACATGACCTCTTCTGTGTTTTTCCTTAGCTTTATAAAAATGTAACAAATCTAAATAACTGTCCTTATTTTTTTGTTCAGCCTCAGTAAAAGAGTCAAGTGTTGCTAACTGTTTTTGCGGATTAAATCTATCATGATCAGAAGCATAGTTTCTTTTTGGAAAATAGTGGTTGACACAATTTATTCCAGGAAGTATAGAAAATGAGCCTACTGAAACATAGCTTGGGGACAACACTTGTGGACATAACCTCACCATTTCAACAAATCGCAATCCAAAATTTGAGAACAATCTTGTCATATTAGAATACAAATTTCACTAAAGATAAAGAAGTTATTAATTTGTTTTTCTTTTCTTATATTATAACTAAGGTGCTACATAACACATTATTGCACACCGAAAGTGAACATAACCTTAGCAATGACCATATAAACATTACAAACATGAGTTTGGAGAGTAAGAATTTAATTAATTATATTTGATAAAGTAAAATTTTTTTTTAGAATTTCACAATGTTCACTTATTTAAGATTAAGTTTAGTTATATTATACTGAAATTGTAAATTTATATTTTAATAATTTCAATACTCTTCATTTCAATTTCTTTCTGCTAGACTGGAAAGTAGAAATGTATTTGTACTTATCAGCTGTTTTAAAAGATCAGCTGCAGAGATGTAAAAACGCAGCAGCTGCTTACAGAATTTTCCATTTATTTTTATTGTTGATTTATGAAATAAGAAATGTAATGGTGGTCATCATATTTTACAATTCAGTTATTGATTAGTATTTTTACCAAACCTTAGGATGTAGTGTTAATAAATCTGGAATTATGAATTTGTTGTAAGGTTAGTGGTTTTAATTTGATAATAATGTATCAAATAAATTTAGCCGGTTCTTGAGTTAATTCTTATTATTTCCCAAGGCGTCTGTGTCAATCACAAAAAGAATCCGATTGCTTGTTCATTACAAAGAAGCTGAATTCTTGTCTGCCATTTAAATTTAATTCCATTTCGATAAACATAAATTATTCAAAATTCCCTCTTTAAGTTTAGTCATATTGCTATGAAAAGTGGCCTACGTTACCTTTATTGCTAATTAATCTTGTTAATTTAAATTTTATTCATGTTAATGAGGTCTGCAGGATAAACGACTAAAACCCAGGCTAGGATTACTGTTCTATTCCTTTTCCTTTGTCAGCAATATTGGTATAAAAAAACATTTTAATATGGTATGGAATTATATCTATTAGGCTTATTTTGAGGTTAGGCATTCACATTATGTACTGAGAGACTGGAATGTTGTTAACTTAATAACAACCAATAAAAAATAAAACACTTAGGCCCTACTTATTAGCCTATGGCTAATATTAGTTTTTTCTACTCTATTGAAAATACTGATCTTCATAAAATGGCTCTTACAATATACCTAGGCCTTATACTTTACCTAGGCAATATACCTAAGTTGATTGATTTTTGCCTTTAGTACCAGGCCCTAATCTCAACCTAACCGTCATACCTCCTAAGTTAACCCGGGAGAACTGACATAGGCTACTGGTCAAAAGGACCGGGTTGGAAGTTTTTTTGATCAAAACAATATTTCCCGGGTGTCGGCAGACTTCGCCGGCACTGTACCTCACGTGCTACTTTCCAGGAACAGAATGACGCATTTCCCGTCATTTTCCAACTTGTACAGAACTTGTACAGTGGACGATTCCGTAGAAGACTGGTGCGTTCGACCGTGAGTCAGCTCCGGCGTGCGGGGATAAAACGGTGCATTTGACCGTGTGTCAGTTCTCGTGTATTAAAGTTGTGACAGTTTTGACCGATGACGTGTTTGTAATTAAATCATTTTCCCCGTTTAAATATTTTTATTTTTGAAATCATGGACTCAGAGGAACGTAATCGGATCGATAGACCTCTTTTTTACAATTCTCATCATCGATAAAATAAAATTGTGTAGGCTAGTTCATTGGCTTGCTAAAAATTGTATTATTTTTTAAACAGTAAATACATTAATTAAAACTTTTAAATTCAAATAAATTTGACTATGAGTAACATATAGATTGTTAACAAATGTTTAAAGTTCAGTCCCTTTTTTTTTCTCTTCCACTAAGTAAGTTTTAGGCCAAACTAAAATCTTTGATAAAAGTAAAAGACCATTTTTTTAACATACATTGTACATAAATTATGTAAACACTTGTTTACAGTGTAAAATGTTAAAAAAAAACTAATAAGAAAGACATGTGAATGGGTTTTGAAAAATAAAATACCGATTTATTTTCAATTTATGAGGTGTTTTATTAAAACTTGGTCTAAAAGACCGTGAGTCAGTTCTCACGTTTTCAAATCAATGTCAGTTCTGCCGGGTTAATAATTAAGGTATAGGCCTAGTAACTTATTGAATAGGCCCTACCAGCTTGAGTTTAAAATTTGAATCTAACCAAGGTATAATATAGTTATGTACCGTACAGTCTCCTTATGTCATTATAATTTTTTTGTGATGGTTCAAAAAAGAAAAACTGTGACTTATTCCAGTCTAACAATTCGACAAATCTTTGTTATTTGCCTTCATGCTAAACTTCAAAGTAAACTTACGGTGTATTACAACTAGGCCTTAATCCAGTTTACCGCTACCTAGTGATAAACTCAGGAACTAGGCCTAACAATGCTCATAATATAGTAGAACCACCCTTATACGACCTCCCAATAACTGACTCCTCTCGATATCCAACCTAGGGTCCGACTATGATTTATCTGCGATTTCCACACTCTGTTGTTGCTAAGCCTGTTGAAACGTGAAACTAGGTAGGCCTATTCATTATTTGTAGAGATGATTATTTATAAATATTGTCATTTATTATCTGACAATGGGCAACTTATAAATAAACTATTTATTTATAAATAATAAATCTTATACTTTATTATTTAGGCTATAAATATTTTTTCCACTTATATGGTATTGTATGTTTACCATCCAGGTATTACGCTACCATGTTTCATCATGCGAAAAACTGCGTTATCCGACTCCACCATTATTATTGATGTGAAAATTTCGATATTGCGATTATTCGATAGTTGTAATCATTGGAGTTAAGATATGCATAAGACAGTCATATGGTACCATAATTTAGACTATACCGTACTCATAATAATAATCTGACCTATAAAACCATAAACCTCCGTCAATTTTAGTGGCAGCGATGTTTATAACAACAAAATTAATGGTGTTTGGAAACATTTAAAACGCATATATTCCCTTAATAGGGGAGCCGGGGTAATAAGAGACAGGCCTAAAAAAACCCATAAAATATTATTTTTAAAATTGTACAAAAATACACACAAATATTTGTGATATTTCATCTTCCTTACCACACACTTATTTACCCAATATTAGTGATAAGAAGATTTTTTTTTTACTTGGGAAAAAAACCTTACTTCCGAATTCTCTGAGCAAATTCGCGACTCATTCGATCGTCGACCCACGCCCAGCAGTGGTGTAGTGGCACATTTTACAGTGCGGGAACGTTTGATGTATTTGTCAAATTCCCTGCAAAGAAAGATATTTTCGACTTCCCAGATTTCCCGGGTTTTTAAAAACCAGTGTGGGAACGCCGTTCCCACACGTTCCCGCCCCACTACACCACTGACGCCCAGCGCCTGCAAACTCACACATTGTGAGGGTGCTCAATGCAACTAATTAAAACGCTATCTGTCTATAATCACATAACTTAAACTTAGCCTTAAAAAGGAGCTTCTGGCGAATATACTACTTGACACTAATATAAACAGCCTTCTCAATTGGTTATTTTGGAATGCCATATGATGATTTAAAACTTCTTCTGCCATTGTTTGCTTTGTAAAGATTAGTGCTAAACATGGTTACCTGAACCAATTAGAGAGTTTCTGTTTGATTTATTTAGCTGTCAACCAGATAGTATGCAACAGCGTATTATTAGTTGGTTTGTTTACGTGTAAGATTTGTATCGTCTAATTCCTATCAAAACTGTGCAAAATATGTTAATTTATTTGCAATCACACGATGTATGATATGTTTTACACATTGATCGCAGTATCACTATTCATTACATTTATAAAAACATTTTGACTATATTTTTTAAGCATCTCACACAATCTCACGCATTTTTGCAAGATCAGATTAGGAAAACCCCCGCATCGGCATCTTGCCAGGTTGACAGGTCTGAAAATCCCTGTCCTCAGTTTTATAAGTTGGATACAAAGCTCATATATTTAGTTACAGTAAATACGGGTAATGTAGCTTAAGTAAAACATTTGGTTTAAAGCATTTAATAATGTTGAAATATTGAAAAAAATTAATAAAAGGCATTTTAATTAAATACGTATATTGGCAATAACGATTGCTAAAAGTCGCGGCCCCAGCGGTGAACATAATGCTGGGTTTGAGGGTTAGACAATAGATAATAGAAAATATTTATTAGTCGTTCAATAATTACACTGTAATTACAATGGACTTCATCATTAAAACTAAGTCGAATATAATCGGTGCTTCTTAGCATAAGTCACATTCACCAATTGTGTCAAATAAGTTATTTTAGGCCTAATTAAATAAAACAATCCAGGTTGAATGGTTACAAAAAAAAAAAAAAAATGCTTATAAATAAAATATCACAGATTTATCTAACCACTATTTTGTACTTATCATTCTAAAAAAAATAACAAATAAAATAAAGGTGACAACATTAGATAAAATATTTAAATAAAAACAATGGCTCAGCTCAATAATAAGACAGTTAAAATTTAAGATCACAACAACAATAAAATCTGTAAAATTCAACAAACTCAGTCATGTAAAATCACAGCCTTTTATCTCGATGTTTAAAAACTCATCAATATTATAAAAAGGACGTTGAAGCCAAGAATACAATTTGTTATTAAACCTAGTCTCCGTCAAACTTTGGACTTCAGTAGGCAATTTATTAAACATTTTAATACCCAATGATGTGTGATAGTTATTGGTTACACTTATCTATGCATTTCAAGTTTGCGGTTATTTCTAGTGTTGTATGTATGAATCTCATTTCTTTTCGACAATAGGCCTAAGTTAACATTCTTTTTCACTAAGATTAAAACTTCATAAATATATAAATATACTACTGTCAGAATACCAGTTTCTATAAACAGAGGTTTACAGTGATCCAAAAGGAGCAGCGTTTAACAATATTCTTATCGCTTTCTTTTGTAAGATAAGAACCTGCTCAATTCCAACTCCATTTCCCCACACAGCAAGACCATATCTAAGCAAACTCTCAAAAAATGCAAAATATGCAATTCTTAAATATCTTAATGTTACATGACTTTTTAAATTTACTAAAAGATAAATCACTCTTGATAACTGCTTGCAAACATTCTGAATATGATCTTTCCATTAGAGCCTACTATCAATAGTCATACCAAGTAACTTAACAGATGTACAATTTTTAGAGTCTATGTCCTTGAAGCAAATTTGCAAGTTACATGTTTTGTTGTCATTCAAAAATAGACCATTTGAACCAAACCAACTGACAGTTTCTGCAAGAGAAGCTGCAACCATTTGTTGTAGCTGGAAGCTATCCCCATTAACATTTAATAAGGAGGTGTCATCTGCATATATGATTGTTTTACATGCTACATTGTCAGAGAAATCATTCATAAGAACTAAAAAGAGAATAGGGCCTAATACAGATCCTTGTGGAACCCCCAAAGTTACACAGGCAACCTGAGAGCGTTTTCCTTCTACTTCTACAAGCTGCTTACGGTCCAGTAAATATGATTTTAACATTGACAACTCTTTGTTATGGAAACCATAAAATTGAAGCTTTTTTAATAAAATGTCATGTCTAACACAATCAAACGCTTTACTCAAATCACACTAGGTGATCTGAGCAGAATGACCATTTTCCAAAGCTAAAAGGACCTGATTTACTAAACTTTATATCGCTTTGACAGTAGATCTTCCAGAACGGTAACCAAATTGACTTTCACTAAAAAGGTTTAAAGATTCAAAATGTGCACATATTTGAAATTTCAAAATGTTTTCCAATATTTTAGAAAAAACAGGTACACATGAAATTGGTCTGTAACTACTAGGACACCCCTGTGGACCTTTCTTGTAAATAGGAACTATTCTTGAAAGTTTTAAACAACTTGGAAAAATGCCCTCATTTAAACAACAATTAATACAATCAGTTAAAGGTTCTAAAATAAAATCTATTACATACCTAATTAGGGTACTACTTAGGCCATAAGACATCTTTGCTTTTGCTGTTTTTTAAAGACATTACTATTTTATGAACTTCAACTCTAGTTACACTTGGAAAAACACAATTTCTACCTGGTGGCGTTAACACTTTCATATATTGATTTGCATGACTCACAGAACTAATCACTTTTGCACTAATTTCTTCCACAGACGACAGGAAATAGTTGTTGTGCTCATCGGGAGAAATGCTGCTTGGAGCTCTCTGGTATGATTTTCCTGCTGCGTTCTTGATCACGGACCACGCTGCTCTGCATCTGTTGGATGACGCTTCGATAAATTCTTCATTCTTGGCTTTTTTAGCATCTTTCAAGGCCAATCTGTATTGCTTTTGTTTAATTCTAATTGCTTCGGAAAGTTGTTTATTCTTTGTTCTTTTAAATATGTTCTCACAAAATAAAATATTATTTTTCATCTTTTCAAGTTCCGGTGTGTACCAATTACCATATCTGGTACCAGATCTGTTGATAGTTGCTTTGTTTTGGCCTTTAATTTTAATTTGTTGTAGGGGGAAACACATTTCAAAGACTGACATAAAATTATTGAAAAAGTTTGAAATTTATGCTCTGCAGATAAAATTGGTGATTCGTCAAAAATAAATTCCCAGTTTAAGCAACTTAATTCATTTTGGAATCTATTAATATTGTCAGTAGAAAATTTTCTATCAAGTTTGATACTAGGCTCATCAGTTTCTGCTACTATTTTAAATTCAAATTGCAAAGCTTTGTGGTCAGATAAGTGTGGTTGCAATACTCTAGTGTTACAGTCCCTTTGGTGTAAGTCCGTCATGATATTATATAGACAGGCTCGGCCTCGTGTTGGTTCAAAATTGGTGCAGTATAAATTGTACTGCCTTAAAAGGTTCATGAAATTAAACACAGAAGTTTTTTTAGAGGTAACATCAAATTCTGAGTTGACATCTCCATAAATGATCATCTTACATTTAAATAGAGATAGATATTTTAATAGTTCGTCCAGGCCCTTTAGAAACAACTCAACTCTACCATCTGGAGATCTGTATAATGAAACAACCAGTGTATTATATTTTGTTAGTTTTACCGCTGCTACTTCAATGTTCAATTCATTGCAATACTTTTTTACGTCCACCTCTACTGGTTAGAACCAGTTCTCTTCAGATCATTCAACCTTGTCTACCTCGGGCTCTGATCAATATTTCACAATAGTAATAATAGGTTACAATAACTTTACGTCTTCAATGCAAAACGTTTGTCTTCAGATGACTAGTTTCGGGACCTCAGTTCCATTTTCAAATCTTGCGTCAAAAGTTAAAAAACACTATCAGTTCTCGTCAAATTTAAAAACCACATTACACTTACTACACACAACACGGACATAACAAACGTACAAAATAAAATCATTTAATCGCGACTCACGTGTGGCCGGCCAACGACAAGTCCAGACTGCGCGTGGTCGTATGTTTGACACCGCGCATGAGGGGCCTAAAGTACAACTTTTAACACGGTGTTACTCTGCTAAATGACCCGCAGGACCCCTCCCCCCTCCTAGCAAATGGACCTTCTTAATTTATTTTTGTTTGCTTTTAGGGACAATGGAGGCTGGCCCTTCCTGGGAAGGGTCCCATGTCAAAACCAATGGCAGACCCCCACCCCCTGCCCCCAGGTAACTAACATTAATATTAAATAAGAATGTTTTAAAAAGTATGTGTGTAATGTATGATTGTTTTCTTCTCAAATTTCATTCCAATCGTGGTGGGCCTGAAAGTAGGAATCATTGGATCTCAACTGGGATTAGAATATCTAGCAACAGAAAAAGAGCTCTCAGTAGAATAATTAAAGAGTCTAAAGATTTAGCATTTTTATCCTATGTTAAGACATAAAAAAAATTTAAAGCAGTTTGTAAAAAAGCAAAAAAAAATATACATATTGCTGAAATAATAAAGAAATCAGACGATAAAACAAAAGCAGCCTGCCCAATGTATTTAAATTTAGATGTAATATAGTATTACATCTAAATTTCAACAACAAATGGAAACTCATAATTACAATACAAGAAAAAATATCTAAAAAAACTCGAATATTTAAAGAGGGCGACACACTACCAGACTTATCTGGACCGTACATTGGACTGAGCATCGTACCGGACGTAAAAGAACAAGTCCAGTAGTGTGTCATGGAACCCGTACACCATGTCAGATGTTGTACCGAATGTCAGGGTAAGCGCTCTGGAGGCGCCACCACATCCTCTAGCGCTCTCACTCCCTCATACGCTCTATCTCTCTCTCTTGCTCCCTCTGCAAACTTCCGTTACCTCGCTAGGTGAATTTATCCGGTACGATGCTCAGTCCGATGTCTTGTTCAGGGAAATGTTCGGAGTAAACTTAGCTCCCTGCACGGTGTAATAACTGGTTGGATGTTTGGCCCAATGTAGGTCCGGAGCAAAGACTGGTAGTGTCTCACTTTGCCACACAGTACTCAAAAGGGACGATTTTGTTGAAAAAAAATAAATAACTAACTGCTTATTTAAATATAAAATTTTAATGTATTTGTATTATGTTGTGGTCAAACCATATATTTTCTTCATTTAATAAGAGTTTTGTATGATTTCCCTTTTTCTCTCGACCTACTTAACTGATTCTAAAGATTTATGTGTACTTTTTAAGCTTATAATTTAGCGCGTGTTCGAATGGTAATTAAAAAAGTAATTTCATTTCGGGTTTTTCCCCTCTAGCCTTTAGTTCATTTCTAGTGAGCGCTTAAAAATGTTAACCAACTTTCATTGTAAGATTTTTAAATGTGAATTGTAACTGAACAGCTAATTACCTTAAATAATTTTTTAACAATGATTGTAAACAAAAATAAATCGTCTGACACTACATAATCAACATAAATATTGTTAAAAAAGATTCACTTTTTTATATTTTTACACAGGAAAATGTTCTCTTTGATAGTACATTTTACATCATTAATACATCATTGTACATGTTTAAAGTTGTTGCCTTCGAATTGTACTATAGGGGAGTTTCTTAAAAACAGAGAGAAATGTATTACAAAATACACAATATAATTGCCCCCTACACTATATAATTGGCAAGCATGGTTCTTTTTCTACTTTTCAAGTGCATTCTACTTTTTAAGTGCATCGTAATCTATTATAATTATAATTCACAGCGGCCCTCAGGGCCTAGGGCCTTCAGGCTTTTAAAGTTTCAATGTTAATCTTATGGAAGAAAGGCAATTTATTGAATTGTTAGACAGCTGTTGTAATAACAAATGCTAGGAAAACAGGAAGAACATAGTTTTATTAAACCCTATAAAATATTTTTTAACTAAATGGGTCCAGATCAACTGGTATTTTGGCCAAATTTCAACCAGTGAGCGATCTCTATGTGAATTACATCTTAAGAAAGTCATTTATTAGAAATAAATAAATAATTAATACTTGTTCAACAAATGAAAAAAAATTACTGTTTAAATATACTAGTCATTGTTCTCCCACACTGTTTAAGTAACACAGGTAACTAATGTGAATGTAACATAGTCTATGGGAACAAATATACAGGGTGTCCAGCTTCCACCTTTACAAACTTTTCCAGGCTATTAAGCATGCCAAAAAAAAACAGAAAAATCATATAAACATATGTCCGGAAATGCTTCGTTAAGCCGCTAGCCGCCATTTTGTTTTTTACACTTAAGAATTTTTATTTCCGTAACGGGTTGTTGTATGGAGTTCATAT
Organism: Neoaliturus tenellus; assembly: GCA_030545055.2. NCBI lineage: Eukaryota > Metazoa > Arthropoda > Insecta > Hemiptera > Cicadellidae > Neoaliturus > Neoaliturus tenellus. Next base: position 41,376,821 of record CM061534.1, read on the forward strand.
TTGGCATATACTTTAATCACACCAATGCTCATTTTTAGAAAAAATATTATTTTTTTCCAAAGTATATTTTCAAAATGGCGGCCATTTTAAATTTTTAAACTTAAATATCTTAAAAACCGTAAATTTTATAAAAATTTTACTAGACACAAAAAAGTTGACAAATTAAATTATCTAAACAGTGACACCAAGTTTGTAAGGATCCGACAACGAATAACGGAGTTATTGAGATTTTTCTCTTAAAATAACCTAAATTGACATCAATCATAATGCAAAATCAGTGTTTTTCTACAGGAAAACCACCATAACTCCGTTATTTGTTGTCGGATCCTTACAAACTTGGTATCACTGTTTAGATAATTTAATTTGTCAACTTTTTTGTGTCTAGTAAAATTTTTATAAAATTTACGGTTTTTAAAATATTTAAGTTTACAAATTTAAAATGGCCGCCATTTTGAAAATATACTTCGGAAAAAAATAATATTTTTTCTAAAAATGAGCATTGGTGTGATTAAAGTATATGCCAAATATGAACTCCATACAACAACCCGTGACGGAAATAAAAATTCTTAAGTGTAAAAAACAAAATGGCGGCTAGCGGCTTAACGAAGCATTTCCGGACATATGTTTATATGATTTTTCTGTTTGTTTTGGCATGCTTAATAACCTGGAAAAGTTTGTAAAGGTGGAAGCTGGACACCCTGTATTTTAGGAGTCTGGAATAGACATGAAGATTGTAGGCATTAGTAATAACAACATTATGACCTTGAAAAGTGGAATGTGCTTGTTTGGTGTGTACTGCCTGCCTCTTTTTTCAAGTCAATCAATTACTGATTGTCAATTGTTATAGTGTTCTTCATGAAGATTTAATTTGAAAAAGGAATGTTTTCACAGAATAATCGTATTTTTTTACCTTTTCATGTGAGTTGGGCTTACTTTAAACTAAATAGTTAGTTTCTATTGATAAAAGTGAAAGTTTGAGTTCTTACATGGAACAAATGGTGGTAGGCTATTTGAAATAAATGAAAAATCAAAATTTAAGAGTTGTTTGGTAATATATTTCTCTTAACATGGATTTTTAATGTTTTAGGGGAGATAAAAATCTAAATACTGTATTAAAAATTACTTAATTAAGAAAAAAGATTTTTTGTTGGATCTGATTCTTCGTAAGTTTGATAAAAGCCTGTGATCACCCTTTAAAAAGTATTTTGTCTAGTTTTTGGTTACACATCATCAAATTAAATGAAACAATTTTAAGAGTTGTTTTATTTTATTTACTGTATTTAATTAATTAAACACGTTTTTAGCAAAAAAACTAGACTGATTAGAAACTATCACAAACAAATTTATAGCAACAGCATTTTAAATTTAAAAGTAGTAAAAAGTTATTTTGATTCCCTTTATTTTGTAAAAATGTGAAGTTGTTATCAACAATATTATCCCTCGAAAACTTGGACTGACTTGAAGAATCTTTATTTAGAAAAATAAACCACAATTTTTTATAAAAAAAATATTGCGTTTCCCATTTAACATGTCCTTAAGGAAAAGGCCAAATTGGAATTGACTCCAACTCTACCTAAGTTGTACCCTCATATTGGTTTCTTGGCTATTTTAAGTTGTTGTTTCCTATTTCGCTCCCTCTTACCTGTGGGTCCTTGACTGACAAACTTTTGGTTTTGGAAGGAATTTTTGTAAATTTTCTCACCGTCTGGTAGACATTTGTATATTTGTTAGTAATTACAAGAAATTTGAATTTCGTATTATAAAAGAATGTTAAGTCAGTTAGTGGATATTTGATCAGGCTCATTGGACCCGCTGACAGGATGGAAAATCCCGTTCAGTCAAGGTTAGCAACAGATTGAAGCTCACTGTTTAAACTTAGATAACTAACATTTAATGATGAAGTTATACAGTAACAATATTTGTAAACTGTTACCTACATTCTTAAATGATAAAAATGATAATTTTAAAATTCAATTTTACAAACTACCTGTTTGGTCCACTGGTGTCACTATCACTTTGAACCTCTGGTTGTTTTCAGTGCCAAAACATACTTTTGTGTTAGCGTAAATTTGTGTTTGAGTAAATTAGATAGTGTTTTAATATCCCGGAAGGCAATCCTAATTGACACTTACATGTTGGAACCGTTAAACACAATTGTTTCCGTTTGGAATTATTTTTACTCTGTCTTTGGTGGCTGGTAATTTTGCAACTATATTTCCTTAGTGTTCTGAGTTTTATTGTTTCATTGTTTTTCTTTTTCAGCCACCGCCCGGTAGGCCAAGAGACCGGTTTACATCCAGGAGTGCCTGTAAGTCACTTAAGATTGCAATTTTGTGAGTTTTAAATGGGAGCATCTCATAGGTCCCAGTTTCACAAGTCCCAGTTTGCTTAAAAATCACTAAATATTAAAAATTTCATAGGTCCCAGGTTCAAATGTCCCAGATGTATTAAATTAAATACTAAATTCAGTTAGTTCACTGGTCCCAGTTTCAGATGTCCCAGATTTTGTAAAAATAATATTAATAATTAGTCAATTCATTGGTCCCAGGTTCAAATGTCCCAGTTGCGTTAAATTAAAGCAAAAATAACGCACGTTTCATAGGTCCCAGTTTCACAAGTCCCAGGTATCAACCGCGCCAAAAGTGACGCGGCCGCCGAGTCGGGCTGTACAGTCAGAGCAACAATCGACTCATTCGGCCGGCCGCGTTCCGTATTCACCGAGTACAGCAGCACAGTTCTTGCGCTAAGCTAAACAATAGAGGAATTGCCTTTGTTTATTTCATTGTTAATTAATATTTTTATTCGTTCATTTATTTATTTATGTATTATTTAAATTTATTTGTACTTCTGGTTGATTTTAAAATAAAGGCCAAACTTTTCGGCGTTGATCGCGCTGTGGCATTAATTGGCGTCATTATAACGACAGTGCGTGCTGTTATCGCTCCTGTACCACAACTGAGAGGTTAAATAGCAATGAAATTTATATATTCCGTTTCTGTATTAAATACAGATTCCAACAGTATGAATATTTTCTACTTTCTTAATTATAGGTAATTATAAAAGTTGGAAGTGTTTGATAACCAATTTATTCTGACACGAAAAAGTTACTAAGCGAGGAAATTTTTTATTTCTGGGTTTAAAAACAAAATTTTATGGAAAAGTTGTAGCCAATGATAGAAATTTTATAATTGTATCAAGAAACTTGACCTGATCGTTGGTAAGGGAATTAATAGTGGCGCGAAAAGGTTGAACTCGAGACTTGCGGTCTCACTTTGGCCAGCACCGAAGTTATAGATCTCGTCGTTTCTTCTATACCTTGTTAATGTTTACAGATTAACACTTTTTAATTTATAATTTATTTATATATTTGTTAGTAATTGGCGGTGAAATGTTGATGTTTTATTAATAGAGTAATTTGGTGAATTAAACAATTTAAGATAGGTTTTTAATTAAAGTACATCTTTGATAAAAACCAGTGATCGATGAAAAGGAATCTAAAGAAGAAAATTATTTAGCCTACTTTGTGTGCCTTGTTTGTATGCAGTTAAGAAGAGAATCAAGTTTGTTGACAGTGGGAAACAGATAATTTTTACTTTACAACAGTGAACGCCCTGTGAAAAAGAGGATGAGAAAGATAAGTGTTGTGTTTTTGTACATTGCAATAACAACGTCGCGCGTGCGGCGTCTTATTTATTTTACTGTTAGGAATGAATTTTTTTTTTAAGTGTGGTTTTTTCTTAGGATTCGTTCTATTTTGTCTTATAATTATAATAACAAATGCAAGAGTGTGATGTACCTACCTACGTATAAAATTTCACAGACAACTGCTGACATAATCGGCTAAAAAAGGATTTATTACTAGTTATTATTAAAATTCTATTACTAATGACTAGTATAAATAAATATAAATAATGAATATAAATATGAATAGTATAAATAAATATAAATAAATTAATAAATAAATATCTCCGTCGCATCTGACTTGCGTGAACCCACTCAGCTATTTCCTACCGAATTTCGCTAAAAAAGGTTCCACCACTTATGAGATCATGCGGTATACAATAAGTTTTATCTCTAAATATGCACCTAAGAGAGCGTTAGTGTCACAAGAAATGTATCAAACATTTAAAAAAAATTATGCTATTAACTGGTTTTAGCGACATTATTGATTTTAGTCTTACATTGTAACGTTTATGAACAATGAAAATGATCTGTATTGAGGAGAAGATTGGATTGAATCAAAACTTCTTGATTCAGTAATAAACAATAACTAGTATATGTGTTGCTCGAAATCGAGCAGTTTACTTTAATACAATAAAAATATTACTTTTAGCTCAAAAACAATGACATCCGGCCCGTCCACTATTGTGAATATCTTTAATCACCAAAACAACACGTATTTACAGCTGATTACTAACAGATGTTTAAAATGCTTTATTCAATCCCAATGTTATTTAAATGGGAAATTTTGAGATTTCAATCGTGGATAGCGCCTTTATTTTTAGTCCGATTCTCATCAGTTTTTGGCGGAAACAACTACAGACCAAGCCCTATCCAATGACACCAAAAACTTGAAAATCGGTTGAAAACTGTAGGAGGAGTTCTCGAGACAAAAAAACCCTTAGCGTATTAAATAAGTATAGATTAAATGGGTAACCTTTAAATTCATTTCTTACTAAAGGTTTATATTACAAATGGTTTACTTAAATAACACTTATTCTTTTAAGAAATAAAACTAATGCCAATCTACAATAGTCAATAAAACTTTAGTCGACTTCTCTCAACAAAACTGATAGTAATGGAACGTATAAAAAAAAATCATAGCTTTCCTTTTGTAATTTTGTATGAAATACTTATGGTAGTTTAGTTAATGGTCATTAACGACTTATGGTATACGTTAAACAGCAGCATTTTAAAGATCAATAGTAGTTTTTATTCGCATTCTTTTCTAATAATTATTATTAATCTTTAGAGAGTGACTGATTCTAAGAACTATCATTTTAAGAACTATGAGTTTACGCCATTGAAGTGAACACATCAGCAGTCAAAAAGTAACGATAAAATTCGTCAATTTATAAATTGAAAACTATTTTCTAAGGGTCAATTCAAATAGTATAAAAATCTTTAGAGCTGTACATAAAAATTTAATGCGCAAGCGTAGTGCGTGATCTCAGATGTACTTAGCTCGTCGCAAAAATGGTAATCTTTGAACTCATACAATAAAATTATAATAATTTAAACAAGTTTGCATACATCATTTATTAAATCATTGAACCAACTTGTTACAAATAAAAATTCCAACATAAATTTTACCTCAGACAAAAAACGCAAAACTTTACGCAAAAAACCTCTTAGGCTATATAAAACTAAATGGATTTTTACATATTTTTTGTTACTTAGTTAAAATTAAACAAACCGTTTAAAAGCTGTACATAATTATACATAACGTAGTTAAAGTAATATTTTAATATATAAGTTTCATAAAAAAATATTCTGTTAAGGCCTAAGAGCGTTGCGAACGTGATGGTCACATTTCGACACTTTCTCTATGTCCAATGATTCGCCGACAGTTTTGGATATATTTAGCAATTTATAGTTATGGGTTAATATATGTAAATAAAATACCAAAACTAATCTTGCACTAACGCTATAAAATAGAATATTATAAGCCCATGCCGTGTGCCACACGGGAAAAGAGGCAATTAGCGGCCGTCGCACCGCCCGCTGCTGCCAGCCGGCCGGCCGGCTCGGCGGCGGTTCTTGCTCTGACTGTACAGCCCGACTCGGCGGCCGCGTCACTTTTGGCGCGGTTGATACCTGGGACTTGTGAAACTGGGACCTATGAAACGCGCATTGTTTTTCCTTTAAATTGACGCAACTGGGACATATGAACCTGAGACCAGTGAATTAACCATTTATTAATATTATTTTTGCAAAATCTGGGACATCTGAAACTGGGACCAGTGAACTAACCGAATTTAGTATTTAATTTAATAAATCTGGGACATTTGAACCTGGGACCTATGAAATTTTTAATATTTAGTGATTTTTAATCAAACTGGGACTTGTGAAACTGGGACCTATGAACCCTACCCTTTTAAATGTAGCACATTGAACACAGCACTGTACATTAATCAGTGTACTGTAGTAGGAAAGTTGTCCGCCAGGCGAATACTCAGCCCGCTGTTAAAAACAGTAGAGTCCGATTCTGAAACAGTATATTGTTTCAGGATAAGCTCAGCTGTTGTCTGGGATTGATGTATCTCGCACCATTTGTTACATAAGCTCTAATATGGGTAGTAAAAGTGTGAGAAACACTGGCAGTTGCAGTTGCTTAGAGGTAGCTCTGGGACATCGTTCAGTCGGCCCCTCGGTTCAGAAGTCATGTTAAGCCTGTGGTCCGTCCAGTGAAGAGAAAACAAAAAAGTGCAGGCCTTTCAGGCGAGGGGAACTGTCAGTTGCTGATCTCCCTCCAAACACTTACAAGCCATACGATATTTATTTGGTGTTAATATTTACCTAACATTCTTAACAAACCCCATGTCTTAAATAATTAAAGATTTTTCGTACCAGTATTGCTTATGATTACTTCATTTATTCCAAAAATTCTAAACTTTTTTGTTTGATGGTTTTTTATGATTAATGGCCTATTCCATTTATTTTACCTTGGGATGGTTCCTAATTTTAAAAAGAATTTCCTGTTTGGCAACATTTCTAAATATATTGAAAAAATATTTGAAATTTTTAAGGCTTTTCTTTAGTATCGCAATTTATGTGCAGTTTTGTATTCTCCTATAAAACTGAACAAGGCTGTTATCATATTTCAATGATTGAACCGAAACAATGGGTGTATCTCTACCACAGTTAATTAAATCTTGAAATTAATTATTTCCTGCTATATCAAAGAGTGAATCTTTATTGTTAATAACTTTGATATGCTTTCTTTTGTATTTCCACTTTTAGTGTGTATTTTCTCCTAATGCTCTTTTATGAATGCATTTTTGTATATGTGTGTAAAATGTTTTAAGAAATAGTCAGGGTTTGTAACAGGTTATTTATTTTATTTTTTATTTTTTGTAATTTGGTTATTTTTGTTATTTTTTGGGAGATTTTGGTTATTTTTTATTATTTTTTAGGACAATTAGGTTTTTATTGATTGCTCTGGATGAAGCTCTTAAAAACTAAATAAATGTTTAAAAAAAGAAAAAAATAGAAAAAGTAAAAGATGGATTGGGGAGGATTTTTTTATAAAAAAATTGTTTTTTTAATTATTATTGCTTTATTATCACTTACCTAGTTCAAAATTTATCCTACATCATTTTTATTGCCTACATATTTTTAATATCCCGATAAAACGATGGTTTTTGGAATTTTTAGCAACATTTTGGGTTTATTCAAGGTTATTTTTTGGTTATTTTATTCTATCATTTTGGTTAGTTTTTATTTTATTAACCTCAAGAACTGTTACAAGCCCTGCATAGTGTGTATTTAAACAATTAATAAAAAACAATTAGTAAAGTCAAAGTAATATAATTGTTGATTAAAAGACAATAGTGTTGATGTTGACTCACAGATCTATTTTTACCCTTGGCCTTTCAATCAATATCCTGTATTGTAAAAGAAAATTTATTTATCCTTTCATATCTCATGACTTGGAACAGCAAATATCTCTCACTTTATTGCTTGGTTTTGTTTTTGTTGTGTGTATCTGAAGTTTGCAAATAAAAATAATTGACATATAAACTACCGATTGATAATTTATCATAAAAATTTAATCATACACAAAATCCTTGTTTATAAATATAGATTTGAGCTTTCTTTTGATTTGTATTTATTTATTTATATTTTTTGTTTTCTAGGGCTCTGATGGATCCAGCTGTTCCAATTCCCAACAAAATTTCCTTGAAAGTAGCAAAATGAGTAATTCAAACCATCTTCACCCAACCATAGTGGAATCCTTCTCATTACCTGCCAAAAGCAAGAACTGCGTCGGCGAAGAAAACCCCACTACGTACACAATGAAGAAGAAGAAACTAGAACATTTCATTGACAATCTTTTCAAAGTAGTGAATGAGAAAGTAACAGTCGACGATAATGACAAGTTTGAAGTTAAAAACAACATAATACCTCACAAGGTCGAGAACGGTGAATCAGATGTAGCTGTGGATAAGGTAACTGTGAAGACTGAAAGTGACAGTGGAGAAAACCTCCACGTGAGTAGAGAAATCAAGCAGGAGGTCTACGAAAGGAACATTTGCAATGGTGAAAACACAGAATCGAGTAAATTTCTAGTCAACACGGAGATCAAAAGAGACCTGGATGAAGTTTTGACTTCAACACTGGAACCGCAAGTGTTACTAAAAACAGATGTCAAACCTACCGAAAGAGTCTTTGGGTGGTGCGACATTGAAGATTTGAACAGTCCTTTGGTTGGTAGGACCAGTAATCATCCGACAGAATCTTCAAATGATGAATTTGTAGTCAAACAAGAATTCAGTATAAAACAGGTAACTGAAGGTTACGATTATGATTAGTTGAGTATACTATTTTTATCGAAGTGAAAGGTAAAGGTGGTTTTGATTGTCAATTATTTTTACCATTGAATATATACACTAACGTGAACAGACTTCTCATCCAATGCTTTATGTTTAATTCCGAAATTTGGAAAGTTCGTATATGCCGCGCCAGAGGCGTTGCGATCGATGTTGTAATTATGCAGCTGGATTTACAGTGATGCAAAACATTTTACCACAACATAAACATATCCTTCAGGTGTGTTCCTTCAGTTGTCAGGTGTGTTAATGTGTCATCCTTGGTTAAGAAGAGTGGTAATACTGGTTTACCTATCTTATGTGTCTTGTCCTTCTAAGTACGCCGCAGAAAATCGCACCAATAGGTTTCAAACACACCTATGCTATGAGAAGTCTATTCACGTTAGTGTATATAGTCAAAGGTTTTACTCTTCCAAAAATTATACTGTAAGCTATTGAAAAAGACTTTGAATCATCTTTTCTATAAATGTATCCTCTACAGTCCAATGATATTTAAAATTAAGATCAGTTCAGTCATAGAAGGGTAAATATGTGATAAACAAACTCACTTTCACATTTGTGTTATACTGAAGATTTCACAATCAGCAATTTGAACACTTTTCCAAACACATGCAAGTTATTTTATAAGCAAAATCTTGATCAAAATTTTGTTTCTTGGGGAGTGTTAATATTGTAAAAGTGTGGCATGTGAAGTCAAAAATAAATTGCTTTGTGGGAAAAGAAAGTTTTTTTTTGATAAATTAATATTTAATGCACTATTATTTAAATGAAACGGTAGGAAAATTTATGTAAAATTAATTAACCAAACATAATTAATTATTTCAATGATTTTATCGCATTTAACCATTCCACCAGGAGCCCCCTCCAATACTTGCTCATGAGATTGCCGAAGATTACCACCACACCCTCTTCGGGCACTCAGAAGTGAAGGAGGAATCCATTGAGGAACATGAGATGAAGTTTGAACCAGAGGTGATTTTAAAAATAGAATTTTGGTTTGTAGAATTAATGAGATGGTTGAAAAAATCAAGATAGATGATGCCAACTAATATTTTTTTCTAATTAGCCAATACAGTGTGTCCCCCGCAACTTTCTGGAGAACAGTATACGCGTTATTGCTTAGGTCAAGACAAACACATTTCACCCTAGGAAATGTAGTCTCTGGTGCCTAGTTTGCTGCAAGGAATCTAAAATAAATAAGGAGAAGGTAGGGGTCAAGACACGCAACGCCCTCTATGCACCAGGTGTTCTTTTGCACCTTTGACGTCTTTATTAGCATTAACAGTATTAGTAAATGCTGATGTCATAGGTGCAAAAGAACACTTGTTGCATAGAGGGCGTTGTATGTCTTGACCCCTACCTTGACTTTAATTATTTTAGATTCCTTGGTTTGCTGTGTATCTGCCATCAATCGTAATTTTAAAATCGTACTTTTTACCCCAAAAAATCAAATTTTGTCTAAAATTAAGTTTCAAAATCGTAATTTTTAACATTGGTCTTATGTTTTGCTATTGGTAGCCTAACGAAATAACAACAAAAGGTAAACAAAAACAAAGGAACATTAATTTTAAGCAGTGGTTTTAAACAGCTGTTAACTGTGAAGAGGCGTAGTTGGTTGTTGGTGTAAATTTAACAGCTTTATTACCTTGACACTATAACAAAAGTGGATTAAAACTAACGAGAGCAAAACTCGGTAAATCTGGTACTATTGTTATAATTGATCACACTGACTACTGTCGTAAAAACTGATATATCTGACTAAGCTAAATATTGTTTACATATATTGGTTTATGACCGGTAGTGCATTTTTTTACTGAAGTGAAAGTTTGTTTTGCGGTGTAGTGCACCGTAGTATCTACAGATATCAAGAAGTTAGTGAACCAAAATGACTGAAAACTTACTGATGGCTGTTAAAATCTAAAGGGAAAAAGACTTTAGATGCTCATTTATTTTTTATTGATTTTAATTTCATCTTCCCTTACAGACATGTATAGAAGAGGATGGTTTCAGTGAAGATGATTCCAATCCTGATCAAACTGTATTTAAGACCAAAGCTTCTAAAGAGAAAAATGACACAGAAGATTCATCCAGTGTAGAAAGATCATTGATTGAGGTAAATTCTATATAAAACATTCTCAACTTTACAATGTGTTCCGGAGTACCCATACTCATACTCATATCTCTTTATTAACTTTCATGTATGTATATTACAAAGAATATTGTCAATAGTTTACTTATTAGTCAGTGAATCATAGCAAAGAAACATAATAACACAAACTTAATAATCTGTTAAGGATATTGTAATTTGCATTAGTGCACAAATATACCTGGCGAAGGAAAAATAAAAATAAACTGCAATAAAACAAACAGTAATTTTTAAGCGATTGAAAAATTCTTTGTAAAACCTCCATATTTAACCCCAAGGTGTATTATGAGGATAAAAAATATACCAAATTCCGCTGGAAATCTGTTGGATACGCAGATCTTTATTTTCCAAGATCTTTATTTTCGCAGATCTTTGTTATCTGTTGTGATGAGAGTTTTTTCTTGTACATCATGAAAATTGAGTAGTATTGAGACTTCCTGTGTGTAGAATTTATATTTATTTATTGAAAATCATCTCATAAGTAAATTCTCCCTATGTAAATCTTTTTTATATTAATTATTTTCTTTTGTTTCAAATTTTGAGTTAAAATATAAAGGAATGTTTATTTATTAAGTGATTGATAGACCTCAAATAACATTTTAGTTAGTTCAAGCTACAATAGTTAAAACTATGTTGACGCTATTTACTATACCACATGTACAGAATGGCAAATAAAGAGATTTGACTATGACTATGACTAACATCAATCTAAAAAAAAGTTATAAATGAAATGTTTTTTCTTATCATGGTCACTACAAAACTAAAATGATATAAACAACAAAAATTAAACATTAGTTCCCATCCAGAAATTTTATACTGATTAAAAGACCCTCTCTGGTAACCACTCTTTTAAATGTTTTTTTTTTGTTTTGTTTTTTTTTTTTAGAAAAAGAATCAAATTTTTTTAATTGCTGATGGTAGTTTATTATACATTTTGGGCCCCATGTATTAAAAGGACAGGTGAAATAATTTGAGTATGTGTTGTGCCATTTTAAAGAATTTTTAATCGAATTTATAGGTTTGACCTAACAATTGTGATTTATAGTTGTTTTAGTTTTTATATATATTGTATTTGTTATTTTTCAGGCCTGGAAGAAGCCAGCAGAAATGAATATTATGAAGAGTTTATTATTTGCAAAAAAATCCAAACCGAAAGTCACAGACAAAGATTACAGTTGGACAACAAGACCGTCACGAAAGAAGGGAGAAACTTACCAGTGCGACTACTGTAAAAAGATTTTCATGGTAAAAGGTAACTTAAGAAGTCATATTTTTTCTGTACATATGGATTCTATGCAACGGATCGAACACAAATGTGAAACTTGTGGAAAATTGTTCCCTTACCCAAGCGCTCTTCGGAAACACATGATGATTCATAGTTCTGAAAAGAAATTCAAGTGTGACATTTGTGGAAAATGCTTTGCTTTCAAGGGTAATATGAAGGCTCACAGGTTTCTTCACACAGGTAAAATGCCTTTTTCGTGTGGAATATGCGAGAAAAAATTCCCTACTGAGGGAAGCATGAAAAATCACATCAATGTACATTTGGGGATAAAAGCATTCTCTTGTTCTATGTGCGAATCAAAGTTCCGTCACAGGAGATCTCTTCAAAACCACGAGAGGCTACATACTGGAGAAAATATGTTTGAGTGTCATCACTGCAATAAGAAGTTCAACTTGAAAACATCATTGAACAATCACTTGTTAGTCCATAGTGAAGAAAAGCCATTTTCTTGTGATACTTGTGGCAAAGCGTTTAGAAGTAAAAAAACCCTTTCAAGTCACATTCTTATTCATACTGGAGAGAAACCCTTTCCTTGTTCCATATGTAGTAAACGTTTCAGACTCAAAAGTACATTGAAGTGCCATTTACTGATTCACAGTGGGGTTCAACCATTCAAATGCGACGTTTGTGGGAAAGCTTACAACAAGAAAAGCAATTTGGAATCACATAAAATGACACATACAGGAGAGCGACCTTTTGAATGTAATATCTGCAATAAAAAATTCATTTCACGATCTAATCTTAGCAACCACTTAAGCTCTCATTCAGACGAGAAACCATACGCCTGCACCCAATGTGACAAGAGATTTAGAGTAAAGGCGAATTTGGAAAACCATTGTAGAATACATACCGGCGAAAAACCTTTCGCATGTGACCAGTGTGACAAGAGGTTTTGCTTGAAAGGAAGTCTCACAACACACATTCTGACTCACTCAGGGGAGAAGCCATTTTCTTGCACAGTTTGTAACAAAAAGTTCAGGTTAAAAGCTAGCCTCGAGAGCCATTTCCGTCTGCACACAGGAGAAAAACCGTTTGAATGTTTGACATGTGGAAAGAAATTTAGTCTCAAGGGTAATTTAAATGCCCACACTTTGCTCCACAGCAAGGAGAAGTCTTACACTTGTAAAATATGTGATAAGACATTCACAGATAAATCGGCGTTGGACAACCATGCCACTACACATTCAGGAGAAAAACCTTGGACTTGTGAGGTTTGTGGGCGGAATTTTTCCTCTAAAAGTAATTTGAAAACTCATGCTCTGCTTCATGGTGAGCGCTCGCTTTCTTGTGAAATTTGTGATCAAAAGTTTGCCCAGAAAGGGACTTTGATGGGCCATTATCAAGTGCACAATAACAGAGACACTTTTCCTTGCCAGGTTTGTGATTTTGTAACCAAGTCCAAAACCGAGTACAAAGCCCACTCTTTAACACATTCAAATGTAACTTGGTTCGATTGTTTTATCTGCGATTTAAAAATGACCAGTCAAGAAAATCTGGACTTGCATTTTCTTCAGCATAAAGCGGAGAAACCTTTCAAATGTGATAAGTGCTGTAAGCGATTCTTCTCGAGGAAAGATTTACGGTCTCACATGACTTGTCATACTGGATCAAAGCCTTTCGCCTGTAAATATTGTGGAAAAACTTTTACTCATCGATGTTATTTGAAAAGTCATGAAATAATTCATACTGGAGAGCGACCCTTCATTTGCAAATCTTGTGGAAAAGGTTTCACAAAAAAAATGTATTTGGAAGCTCATGAACTCACACATTCTGGTGATAGGCCTTACATTTGTAATCTCTGTGGGAAAGGTTTTTCTTTGAAGACCATTCTGAAAAGTCATGAACTCGTTCATTCCAAAATGAGAACTTTCTCTTGTGGCGAATGCAGCAGAACATTCACTCAAAAGTGTTATTTGAAAAGCCATCAGTTGATTCATTCAACTATTAAACCCTACGTTTGCGGAGAATGTGGAAAGGGTTTTTCCCAAAAATGTTACTTAAAAAACCATCAAGTAATTCACTTTGGATCTAGACCATTTAAATGTGATGAATGTGAACAAGCTTTCATGGATAGAGTCAGTTTGAAGAATCATAAACTCATTCATTCGGGTGTAAAACCTTTTAGTTGTGATGAATGTCCAAAAAAATTCAACAAAAGCATTTCATTACAAACTCATAAAATGCTTCACAACGGAATCAAACCATTTGCCTGTAATCTCTGTGACGAAAGATTCAACCACAAGGGCTACATGAAAAAGCACAAAGAAGCACATATAAATGGAAAAATGTTTGCTTGCAGTTTGTGTGATAAAAGTTTTTTCAATCGATATGTATTAAAGAGCCATAATATTATAATTCATAAAGAAGAAACGCCTTATCAGTGCACATCTTGTGAGAAAAAATTTGCTTTCAAAGGTAACTTGAGAGTCCACATGGTGGATCATAGTGGAATAAGACCGTATGAATGTGAAACTTGCCATCAGACCTTTAGCTCCAAAGATGTGTGGAAAGATCACAGAGTCACTCATGGCACAGAAAGATGTAAAAATTGTAAAAAACGATTCCTAACCAGAGAAGAACTAGATGCTCACATCGCTTCGAACCATAAAAAGAGAGTATTTCCAACATGTGACGTCTGTGGAAGAACATTCAATAACAAAACCAAACTTCAAATACACAAGAAAAGGCATAATGTTCCAACACCTCATGAATGCGAAGAATGTGGAAAAAAGTTCACACACCTGTGTTATTTGAAAACGCACCAACTGAAACATTCAGGAGAAAAACCCTTTGCTTGTGACAAGTGTGACAAGAAATTTTCGCTGAAATCATACCTGCGAAATCATCAAATGGTGCACGCTAACTTCAAACCTTATATTTGTGATGTTTGTGACAAAGCGTTTACACAAAAAGCTAATTTGAAGAGTCATCAGCTCCTGCACACTGGAGAAAAGCCCTATCAATGTGACCAGTGCGAAAAGTCTTTCATACAAAAAGCATATTTGAAGACACACCAGCTGAGCCACACGGGAGAAAAGCCATATGCCTGCGACTTGTGCGACAAAGCATTTACACAGAAGTGTTATCTAAAAGCCCACAAACTGACACACTCGGAGGAGAAACCCTGGGTTTGCAAAATTTGTGATAAATCATTCACTCAGAAAAGTTATTTGAAAAGTCATGAGATGATCCACAATGACGACAGGCCGTATCCTTGTGAGTTGTGTGACAAAGCTTTCACACAGAAATGTTATTTGAAAAATCACCAATTAACACATACTGATGAAAAACCTTGGGTGTGTGAAGTTTGTGACAAAGCGTTCACACAACAGTGCTACTTAAAAACACATCTTTTGATTCACACTGATGAAAAACGTTTTGCATGTGAAGTTTGTGATAAAAAGTTCAGCCAAAAGGGATATCTAAAATCTCATATGCTCATACACAGTGGGGAACGACCGTTTGTTTGCAACGTTTGCGATAAAGCCTTTACTCAGAAATGTTATTTGAAAGCTCATGAATCGACTCACTCAGAAGAAAAACCGTTCATTTGTCTCGAGTGTGGGAAAGGGTTTACACAAAGATGCTACCTCAAAACTCACCAACTCGTCCATTCAGCTGACAAACCCTACGCTTGCCCGGTTTGCGATAAAAAGTTCAAGCAGAAAAGTAATTTGAAGATTCATGAACTTATACACTCCGGGGAAAAACCCTTTTCATGCCATCTCTGTGATAAGAAGTTTCTTCAAAACAGTACCTTGAAAACTCATATGCTTACACACAACGAGGAAGGGCAATTTAATTGTACAATATGTGACAAAAAATTCACTTTGAAAACATCTTTGAACAACCATATGTTGACACACTCAGGAGAAAAACCTTTTGGTTGCCATGTTTGTGGAAAACGATTTCTTTTGAAAGGAAGTTTAGAAAGTCACACAAGAATCCATACAGGTGAAAAGCCGTTTGAATGCCAAGTATGCAATAAAAGGTTCACTCTGAAAGGGAATCTGAAGATTCATTCATTAATCCACTCGGAGGAGCGCCCTCACGCTTGCACAGAGTGTGACAAGAGGTTTGTTCTCAAAAGTAGCCTCGAAAGTCACCTTAGAATTCATACGGGTGAAAAACCTTTCTCTTGCTCGGTTTGCGGCAAGGCGTTCTGCTTCAAATCAATGCTCGATTCTCATTTTCGTATTCATACAGGAGAAAAGCCCTTTCAGTGCTCTGAATGTCCAAAGAGTTTCAGGCTGAAAAGCACCTTGGATGCTCACTTTAGAATACATACGGGGGAAAAGCCGTTCTCCTGCCCTCAGTGCAACAAATGTTTTTCCCTGAAGGGGAATCTCTCCAGTCACATGATGCTGCACACGGGAGAAAAGCCATATGAGTGCGAAGTGTGCAACAAGAAATTTACGTTGAAGTCGAGTCTAAACACTCATGCTCTGATCCATACGGGGGAAAAGCCATTTGTTTGCACCGTTTGCAACAAAGGTTTCAGACTCAAGTGCAGCTTGGATGCACATTTCCGCATGCACACGGGAGAAATGCCTTTTGAGTGCAATGTTTGCGACAAAAAATTCAATCTGAGAGGGAATCTCAATGCTCACATGTTGATTCATTCTGGTGAGAAACCTTACGATTGTTCCCTGTGCGATAAAAAGTTCCGACTGAAAAGTAGTTTAGAAAGCCACATGAGACTTCACACGGGCATAAAACCATTCCCGTGCGGTATATGCGGCAAAACATTCAGCCAGAAGAGTGGCTTAGAGAGCCACTTCAGACTGCACACGGGGGAGAAACCTTTCGCCTGTAAAGTTTGTCAGAAACGGTTCAGCCAAAAGGGGAATTTGAAAAACCACATGAAAATTCACTCGAGAGACGAGAGCTTCAATTACAACACACGGATGCGAACGTTTAACAACATCATGGAAAACATGTTCAACGGCAGTCATTTCTTGATTCAACAACAGGAGGAGTTCTCATGCAAGTTTTGCGGGTGCAAGTTCAAAGAGAAGTGCGAGCTCATGTTCCACGAGATGATGCATACCAAACAGCTGCAGCTGCCAAATGTTATGTTCAGCCCCCCCACCAAGCCATTCCCCGTCGTGGGGTACCCCCAGCGGCCACCCCCGGACACTATGTGTATAGACCTGACGCTGCCCCCGCCGCGACACTACCAGTAGGCCAGCCAACCATGTCAAGCATGATTGTGAGGCAATGTAGTTCCAGTCTGATTGATTTTTTACACTACAAAATATCTTAAACTAACATGTAGGAACATCAATAGGTTCTGCATCATAGGTTTGAAAAAATCCTCTGAATCAACATTGATTGAAATAGTTTATAAACAGTGGCAAGGCTTTGACCTATCGTACCATCATTCCTAAATTTTATCTTTACCGGTTTGATTTCAATTCTGATAACATCATCCAATATTCATATCATTCGTCTTGGTTTTGAATTTTCATTCAGCAAGTTCTTAAAGTTTTCTCCAGGTTATTGACATATTTACTTGACAAATTTGACCAAGTGAGTGTGATTTTTTAAATTTAGGTTGGCTTTGCCACTTCCAGAAACAATCACAAGCTTTGGCACTGTTTGTAACTGAAATAAGTAAAAAAAAAGTATTTTCATTTAGTCTCTGGTTGCTGACTTAGTAGTTAAGTGTCATGATTTTGAACCTGTCATGGGTTATGACTTTGAAGTTTTTACTGACTCTACTATATTTGTAGTAGTTTACTCCTCATACCTGACTGACAACATTCCACGTGCAGAGCCAAAGACCTAACAGACGGGCAAAGATAGGGAAACAGAGGTAGCAAACCGTAATTTTGTAAAATTCAAATCTTAAGTCTGTTTTTGTTCCTTTCTAAGATATTGATGATATAATAAATAAAGTTTCACTCAAATTTTAAAGGGATATAGAGTTACAAAATCTTTTGGATGGACTGACTGGGAAACAAAATTTTGCATGTATTATTTATTTAGTTTTGTAATATTTTTACTCTAATTTTTTTAAGCCTATTGAAGTAGAATAACACATAATATTTTCTCTATTATACCTTTTATATTTTTATCAGTATTATTATTCTCTTAGGAGTTAGAACTGGTATTTCTGATAATGTTTCTATCGAATGGTTTTACAGATAAAAAACAAAAACCTTATAGTATATAAAGGATCTGTTATCAATTCAAGTTTTACTTATTTAAGAATGTAACGGACATATATTTGGTGCTGTAATTGTTTAGATAAAGCCTGCCAGGCTTCTTACTGAGGTATCTAACTTTTCAGTTGGTATTTTGAAGATATTGTATGTAACTTTATTCAAACCAATTACATGAAATCTTCAGCTTACCTTTGGTGGTGGAAGCATTTAAACTAGTTTTGCTTGCAATAGAAATACGGTATGTCAAATTATAATAATTAACTGTTTCTTTTAAAATGGTCATGGGATAAATGTTAGGAAAGACCAAAGATTCTTTCATTTAATTTAATTAGTAAATTCTGTTAAAGTTTTGAATGTCAAATTTAAGTATAAATGTGTAACCTTAATTAAGATTTGTTGCATGCATTTTAATGTTATAAATTTTCAACGTGTGAGACTGAAGCTAAATGCTAGTTGACATTAATATACTGGATTTTCTTAAATCTATGTTTTTTAAGTATTAAGTATATTATATAACAGTTATTTCTGTTGTACTTTTAAGTAGTTTTAGAGTTTATAATTGTTATTTTTATAGTTATAATAATACTTTTTATATACCATTTTTTGCTATGTTATGTTTTGTATGTTTTGAGGTAAAACAGAAGTAATACTAGACTGGTGCTTTTATGGAGTTGTACAAGTATTAACGGAGATAATTTTGTTTAGGCAATTGTCAGTTTATCTATTGTTATTTTTAATACAAATGGTGGCAGCTGTTACATTTTTATCTCAAATTTTTAATTGTTTTATTTAAAAACCAAAGTTGGGTTTTTTACTTTTCATATCATGAAAAGAAGTTACCATAGTCAGCCAAATTTATTGACTATTTTTAAGTTTCTATATGAGTAGCCATGGCTGATAAAATTATAATCTTTTTCAGGTAACTACTATTGTTTTAGAGGGTGTTTCACTTATTCTACTCCCATGTAAATTACTTATATATCGCTTAAGATCATAAACTATGACTAACAGTAGTGGGACTTAAACTAAAGATAAAAAATAGGATTTCTTTGCATATGAAAAGTATTTGTGAAATGATCTTAAAATATTTTTGATATTTGTTTAAAAGAAACTTTCTAAGGTTTTTCAGTAATATTCTGAAAGTGTTAAAATCTAATCCTTTTGTGATTTATTCTGTGCTCCATTCAACATGCTTGTAACTTCAATTTCATCTTTATTTTTATATCTGTTGTTATTTCCCAAAGTCTGTTGTTATTTCCCAAAGCTAGTTACCCAAGTTACCAAAGTCGACTTTAATTGGAGATTTGAATGTTGTTGTGGAAACCATCGATTTATAATGTTACCAACGAAGATTACCGAGCACGAGAATTTGTAATATATTAGATCATAACAATATTCATATTAATGTCTTATTACGAAAATAACCTCTTAATAGCCATAATTTTGTACATATTGTTGTTAATGAGTAGGTAGTCTAGATCTTCATGTGTCCAAATAGTTTTACAAAATAAGCAGGATGGATTCTTAGTAGATTGGAGATGTATGAATATAATATTTAAATAAGGTAAGATTTTTTACTTTCTCCCCCTATACCATAGTATATGGAGAAAGTATTGTTTTCGTCAAAATTTTCGAATTTGAGTTGTTGGTGGATTTATCCATTTTGGTTCCCCCTGAGTCCAAAAAAGTGGTTTTCGGAGTGATGTCTGTGTGTGTGTGTGTGTGTCTGGATGTATACAGAGCTAGAGAATGCCCCAATGGTCCGATTTTGGTGAAATTTGGTACGTAGGTCCAAAACCACAATAATTCCAGGCGTTTTTTTTCATTTTTTTGAATTTTTGATTTTTAAGGGTAGTTTACCCCAAAAAACCCTCAAAAAACGTGAAAAATCCAAATTTTTCAAAAACGGCTCTAACGATTTTGATTAAAATTTTGTGGTTTATTAAGATTAAAATGCTGAATAAAATGACACCACCCGCATTTCCGAGAAAATGCGCGTTCAAAAGTTATAGAGTAAAAAGTGTTTCAAAAATCAATTTTTTGGATTTTCAAAAAAGCTGTTATTTTGAAATAAATTTTACTTATGACCATTAAATCAAGCTCAAAAAACTAATTAATCCAGTACTTTAAATTATTGCTCTATGTCAAGTGGTTGCGGAGAAAATTCAATTTTTCGTTTAGCGGTAAACGCAGTACGTTGTTAAAAGTCAGACGCGCGTAGGGTCAATCTCGTGCTGCTCAGCTGTTAGCTATCTGATTGAGCCATCAAGACATTAATGTTTTGAGGCTTTTAAGACCTTTTTTATATTGTTGGGAGAAAGTATGTGTCAGTTAACTGATACCGTTTATTTATATCTAGACATCTCTTTAGTTATTTACCATCACTCAATGATTTAATGGAACCAAGTGAAGTAAATTTCTGCCTGAAACTCCTAAAGATAGGACCTCAATTCTCTACTGTGACCTACCTGTATAACTTGTTTGCATTGAATATATATAGTACCTCGGGACCGAGCATTTGCTTGGTCAACTTAGAAAATTCTTTAAAAAGAGCATCTTAATACTCTTATAAAATAATAGCAAGAATTTTAAATTTTTACTTGATTACCAACCTAATAGAAAATGTGTTGAGCAAAATCGTTTAGGTATAGTTCCGTTAGGACTACGTACAGAGCATTTTGTGATTTCAGTGATGTGAGTAGCAGTGTATTAATTTTGAGGGAATAAAAATTTAAATTTTTTAAATCTCACTAAATGTCTACTAATAGCATTGTTCTTCAAAGCAGTCATAATTAACTATTTTTTGCAAAAACTAATGATATAATTAATTAGTTGGCCCCTTTTAAGTGCAATTCAGTGAGCACTCAAGTACACTTTTCAAATTATTTATCCAAATGCAAAGATTGTGCTGTTTACACATTTTAGCATTGGGCTGTTAGTCTAGTAATGGTATATATTCAATGATATTTTCATAAGTAGACAGATAAAGAAGGCAAACAATCACTGTCAAAAAAGTGAAATATTCTATGAGCTTAGCCACTTGACTGTGAAAACAAATTTAGACTCTGTTTTATTAAACACAAGTATTAAAAGTTTTTTTCACTTACCTAATTTTTATGTAACTTTTTATTCCTAAAATAAAAAAAAGACTTTTGTTAAAGGAGTAAGGCCTTTTGTTGAAAATCTCATTTTGAATGTCTTTCTCATTTTTAAATAACAAAGTTAAAACTGTTCATTTATTATGATATATTCCCTGATAGTTTATCACTTAATACATATGTTTGTATTTGTGTATCTTTATTTTTCTTAATATATTTTGAGTGATGTACGGTACAGATTTCATTGTAGAACAAATGGAGGAGAAAATAAGAAAGTAGGAAGTTTAAACTGAATGGTTGAAATAAATCAAAGTTAGCCTACTTGTTTTTCCAAAAATTACAGATAGGCCTATCTAATATTCTAAATAATCCCAGCATAGGAACTTCCGTTTTGTGGAGAAAGTAAATACAGTGGAACCTCCTGTAATCATCGCATTGGGACTGGTGCAATTATGGTTAATGGAATAGACGGATTACAGAAACTATTATAAACCTATTCAGTAAGTCAATCGATCAATCAATCTTTATTTCAATCAAAAGATAAATACAAGCATATTTTTTAAAAAGTGCAAAAACCAGTGAAGGTTTGTCTGCACTTGAAAAGTACTTAACAAAAATCAAAAATATTTTCCATTACACAATTATTCACAATCAGCAATCTAGACAGTTTTTGTGAGAGATTCTTCTATTTTACAGCACAAAAAGTATTAAAAAAAAACAACAGCAAAAGAGCAAGAAAAACAATAACAAGATATATCTATGAAAAACAATAACAATAATTCTTAAGTGGATTTAGAAGGGTTTTGAAGAAATAAAAATTTGTAAAAGTGGGATTAACTCGAGGGTTATTGACAAAGGGGCATACACTTTTGTCTCGGCGTCAATTAAGACACACTAAAAGTATCAACATGTGCTTTTACACAGAGGAACGTTTAAGCGAGGGGTTCACAATCAATTATTGTTTTTGTCAAACTGGCAGTTCAGACTATATATGTTTCCTTATCAAAGTAAAAAACTACTTGATTTTTTATGAGTCTATTTTAAAAATAACACATTTCACTCTCTTTGAATCCATTCTGTCTTGGAGTCTATTATATGTATACAGTATAACTCTAAACTGCAGTGTTTCCGTGTAGGATTTTTACCACTGCCTTTATTTTTGCATATTGTTCAACTAACTTGATGTACTACCGTTTGGTTTTCATGTTAAGTGAGCACTGCAGTACGTTATGTTACATTGATGGCTGTCCCATGTTGTTTTCTACATTCCTCCTCTCCGTAGCGTTCCTAGCTCCTTGTCTAGTGTTATGTGGACTAAGTGACGTTACATGTTTTTACAACAGACGATTAACGAGTATTTCACTGTTGTTATCGTTGTTTAGAGATATCTGCACATATTGCTGTATTTGTATAGACAATGACAAATACATTTCATTGGAATTAATTGTTGTTTTTTGTTCCTTTTAGTATTGATCGTAAGTGAAGATATCTTAAGTTGCATATACCAGCATTATCCAGAAACTTGGGCGTTATCTTGGCTGCAAACTGCGAAGTGTTAGCTAGCATTCATAGTTTTAGTGTGAGGTGTTTTCTCACTCATCCAATAGTTGTCAGTGTTAGCGTTAAAATTTGTGAGGCACGAAGCAAAAATGAACCTCATGTGTGCAAAGTGAGTTTTTCAGTACAATTAGTATAAGTCACGTGGGTAGAAAATATTAATTTTTGCTTGTTTCCATTAACAGATACTTTATTAACAAGTCCCAATCGATTGTGAGTTTCATTTAGGTGAAATGCTCAGTATAATTCATTAAGTGGAATAGGAAAGAGGACTTCAACTCGCTTGTGGAGTAATAACAGTCACGACAAGAGGGCCGTTTACTTAAACACAAAAATCCACCTCGTATAACTTTAAAAACTTGTTGTAAATTCCTAATAAAAACCGACACAGCGAAGAATATCTATATTTAAGATTTAAAGATCATTGGAAATGACACTCTTCTAAGCCAAAACATATAGTTCAGATAAGTTTTCACGTGTTAAAAAGAACACAAACAATAAAAACAGGTTTCGGCTTATAAGAGTGTCATTTCCAATGATATTCAAATCATATGCTTTGCTGTGTCGTTTTTTACGATGAATTTACAGTTTTAACAAAAGTGTTATATTAAAAAAGACAAAATGCTATTTTGACTACTTATACATTTAAAATGGCAAGACATACTCAAGACAACAACATAACCCAAATCTTCCTAACTCGTGCAATAACGATACAACTGTTTCAAATTTGACTGGTTCCTGGTTGTCACCCTGTATGTCAGGCAATGGAAGAGGTGACAGAAACAGGGCAGCAGACAGCCAATTGACCACTCAGGGGGTCAACTCCCGTGCTCCTGTGACAACTGATTTTCAGGCTCAAACATGTAGTGCACTTTGCCCTCTAACTCTCCAACCAACCGACAGTCCTCTAATGTTCCTCAACTGGGGGTTTCCATTAGTGATGGGTCGGTACCAAAATTTCAAAGTCGGTACCGGTACCGGTTCTTTTAAAGGATCGGTTCTCGGTTCTCGGTACCGGTACCAAGTACTCATTTTTTAATTGAGGTTAATATAACAGGAAATATAAATACCCCCCGTCGCAGCAGACCTGCGTACTCAGCGAATTTCCAAATTAGTAATATTAATTTTGACCAGCTAAACTTGTAAACAAAATTTCATCACGTGCTCATAAATAGGGAAATAAATGTCTATTCTCCTTAAGATAAATATAGGGAAAGAGTATGCAGGTATGCTGCCATGGGGGACACTAAAAGTAGGTTTTTAGCATAGAAAAAATTTATTTCAACCATATAAAGCCATATAGTAAATTTCATCAATATCTGTCCATAAATAAAAGAGTTTGCCTATTCTCCATATGATTAACATGGGAAAAGAGTATGCAGGTTTGCTGCCATGATAAGTACAAAAACCTAGATTTTTTACCTTAAATGGATGAATCTCAACTAAATGAAGCTAAATACCAAGTTTCATCCAAAAATATTGGTTAATAAGTGAAATATTAACACATCCTTATTTTCCATAAGATTAACATTGGAGCCCCAAAAGACAATGTACTGTCTTTAGACTTTGTAATATCTCGGTAACCAATGGAGATAGAGCAAAGCTTCAAAATACTAAATTGTGTGTTTTTTTGAGCTGAATCCAATGGTCAAAATAAAAATTTAAAATTTTTCAAATTTAAATATGAAAAATGCTAAAAACCTATTTTTGGGGTACAAAACCCCCCAAAACTACCCCTTCCGGTAGGTCGATATGTCTGGTTTTCGAACTCATCCGAATAAACGTAGGATTACACATCTCTACCAAATTTGGTGTTGATCGGCCTTTTTTTACGAGAGTTATCGTGCCTAGGGACACATACATATATATATATATATAAATATATACATATATATATATATATATATAAATTTTAATGACTATTATTTTTGGTTTCTGGGCACCTTAAAACGAAAAAGTAACATGGTCCCGGGCTTAGGTCTTACCATGAGACCTACGGTAATAGCTTATTCCCTATGGGAAATTCGCTAAAAAAAAGTTTGTACATTGAAGTGATATTTCAACAGTATTGAGAATGAAGGAATTAAATTAACCAACACATGAAAGTAAAAGAATTAGGATTGAGTGACAACAGTGTTGGGGTGTCTATGTGAAAACGTTCATCAAAAGGAGATTTTACTAAAAATAATAAAAAATAGTAAATGTTTGTTTTAGAATATTTTTTTATGTACAATAACAGATTTAGGAGTCCACAGGCCAAATTTTAACACTTAAACTTCGGGTCGGGCCTAGTAAAAAATCATTTCCCTTAGGTCTCCGATCAAAAATCTCCCTAGGGTTAGGCTGAAAAGTATTTTTATTCTGCATTGTTAATTCTTCAACTACTATCTGTTTTAATAAACTTACTTCATTAAATTAGTTGACTAAAAAATGTATTTGTTATGTTTAATTTAAAAATATATTTTTCAAATGGGGTTTAAAGTTTTAAATAAAAAATCACAATAAATTATAACAAGGTTCTTATAATATTATAAAACAATAATTGTACTAAATGAATGATTTACTTAACAATGCTTTTCTAATTTAAATTTGAATGAAAAGTCACATAACTTTATTTGACGTTTTATTTCATTTGTGAAGATTAGACGAATTAAATGAGCCGTCTCTTAGCTTTCTACGGCAATTTGTTCAAAAAGTAGCAATTGGTACTAGGAGCAAAAAACACCCCTCTTGAATAAATTACTGCCGGATGTCAATAGATAAGCTGAACAATAGATCGTCTCCAGCGCGGGCGTTCACGGAATGTGCCATGTTTTTGTGTCGCGTTTACCTCGTTAGCGAGATCGCCGGCCGCCGGACGTAAACATATATTGTTCAGTAGTTCCCGAATACGTCTAGAAATTTTGGGACCCGACCATCCTTAGAATATTTTATGTTTTGGTTTATGATTTTTTTTTCATTGTTCTGTATTCTTTAAAGAACATTTGTTAGTTATTTAATGATTTATATTTCATTTTAAAGTTTTAATAATTATTAAACAAAATAATGAACTAATTTTTTTTCAACCAAAAATCATTCAACCTTTAATATATTTCTATCGACTTGTAAAACTAAGGCGAAAAAAATATCCATAATTTGTTTTGGTTGGACAAATAATTCAGGATATAGGAGATAGGGTAACTGTACTCTTATCTTATCAGTCAACTGTAGCGGACTGTCTTGCGTCGGCCCGGCTGGCCCCCCTCCTCCCCGCGCCTGACGGACAGAACAATAACTTACTGATAAGATAAGACATCATAGTTCTTATCGGAGTTTTATCAGTCTACCTGGTCGTCTCAAATACAATCGCATTGTTATTTCCGAGAAAACTGTGGACGGGCGCGTTTTGTTTTAGTTTATTTTATTGTAAACAGACCAAGGTACCGAAGCACCGGTACCGAGATTTCGACATCGGTTCTCGGTACCGGTACTTTTGCCAAGAGCCGGTGGTACCGAGAACCGACTTTAGGTACCGACACATCCCTAGTTTCCATGCCCTCCTGATAACATTAACCCGCCACTGGCTACAACAAGAATGAATCATGCGGGAAGAGAAATTTGTCATTGTGAACAGACAAAAGACTTACCACATGTTTAGACAACTTCGTTTTCAATGCTCAACGTCAACTTTGTAACCGTATTAACCGGTTTTAACAAGCTGTTGTTTAAACCAGTTATTTTTTATCCTGTGACAAATTAACCATTTTGAAGTTTTCCTTTCCTTCAAAATCTCGTCCCTTCAGGCAATGAATACAGAGTCTTATAAGAAGAACAGGCCCCATGTTAAATATCCTGCCGTTTTTTTAATTGGGCATCTCAACACCTGGCTGCGCTGAGCGTTGGCTGTTCCAACTGCTCTACGCGCCCCCTCGCCCCTCATTGTTGTAATTAATTGGGCATCGCACCACCAGGTAGCGTCGAGAGTTGGCTGTTCCAACGTACGGATACACACAGCTGGCTGTTCCAGTTCCACTACATCCCCCTCCATCCACCGCCGCTAAAGCACCAATTCTAAATTGCAGCGTTTCATTTTTCGAATCGATTCTTCCATAAGAGAATTGGAGGTTACATTTTGATCTTGTGTTATTTTCAAGTTCAATTAAATAATTTTACTTAACTGTTCCTTCTTTGACGTGAAATGTAATATTTATTTGATATTGTTTTGAATAATTCACTCAACAATGTAACTTTTCTGACAGTGTATTTTTTATTTCTTATAAACTTTGTTTCTAGTGTTTGTTTACATATATAAAGACACGTTTGCTTAACCTTTTTCAAGTGGTTGTATATTCATCTTTTTTCTCTTTTGTGTTTTGGTTTCTGTTTTGGTTGCTATGCCTCCTAGTCCTGGGAGGGGCAATTCATTTCCACCGGTTTTCGTCCACAAAGCCAATTCTGACCAGTGGTCACGCGTTATAAAGAAAAGAAGGTCTCGCCAAGATGATAGAAACAAAGAAAGTAAACAAATAAGGAAGTCTTCCGACACAGTTCAAGTGAACGATGCATGTGTTACTCAGCCAGAATCCTGCAATGTTGAAGATAACAACCCACATCAAGAAGATTTAACAATGGAAAACGACAATTTGACTGTTGACAACGTCTTCACTGACGATGAAGTAATCGATGGCAATAACATGTCTAATCCTCATTTAGAAACTGACAATTCAATTGAATTGCCCGATTTAACGGCCACTCAAATGGAATCCAAGAAGGATGTTGGTAAACCGCTATACAATGAAAATGATGAAGAGCCATTTATCGTCCACATTGAGAGTCTTCCTGGAGCAGGTAACGTTGGGAATCTTCATCCCCTGAATATAGGCAAGAAAATATTTGGTACAAATGTCGACGGTGTTAAGGAAATTAAACGTTCCAATAAAAATAGGGTTACTTGCACTTTCAAATCAGCTTCCTCAGCCAATACATTTGTGAACTCCACTTTTGCTACGGACAACAATCTTAATGTTTATATTCCATCGTACCAATTAGAAAGGATAGGGTTAGTACGGTACATTGACACTTCTCTAAGTGAGGACGATATTTTAGAGAACTTGAATACGTCCAACGACTTTAAGGTTTTGTCAGTTAAGCGATTAACCAAAACAATGACCGATGAAGATGGTAAGAAGGTAACTAAGCCTATTCCTCTAGTTAGTATTAAGTTTCAAGGAAAACGTTTACCAGACTATGTTTTTATGTTTTATAATAGGTGTGCCGTTGAGCCTTATGTTTCAAACCCTGTTTTGTGCTACAAGTGTGTAAGGTATGGCCACACTTCGAGGAACTGTAAAAGTCAGGTTAGATGCCCTAACTGTCACGAACAACACTTACAAAAAGACTGTACTGCTCAAAATCCATCATGCTTATTCTGTAAGGGCTCCCATTCCTCTTTCAGTAAGTCTTGCCCTGAATATAATGTGCAAAAACAAATTAAGGAAGTTATGGCTTATCGTAATCTTTCTTACAGAGACGCTAAACTATTTTTATTTCCTGATACAGGGAAATATGAATCGTATTCCAATGTGTTAGGTCCCAATTATGACAAATCATTCCCAGCTCTATCATCCACTGCCAATCCTAACCCCCTTAAAGAAAAACTTCCAATCCCTGTTCATCATATCCAGTCTTCAAAGAAGGCTACACCTTCAACTCACCCTAGTAAGTTGCATAAAAATGTCACTTTATTTAAGTCACGTCAATCTCAGCTACCTTCAAGGTATAATAACAATTATTACAAACAATTTCAAAATGAAATAGCTTCTCCTAGTAAACCAGTTTATCTTCAAAAATCACATCAACTTCAACAAGTGTCAAAAAATGACAGTGAAAAATCAGCTGAAACCTTTTATAATATCTTAACTTCATTTAAGAAAAACAAAATCAGTATGGAAAGCGTCATTGAGAAGCTCAAACCCATGATGAATTTCGATTTGGATAGACTCATAACCACTATCGAAGATGGATATTCATCTGGTGAATCACTCTAGGCTGATAACTTTTAATAATCTAGTAACCTATAAATCATTCAATTTAATTCTATTTTTTACTATTCTAATGGCTAGTTTGAACAAGTTGAATGTTTTACAGTGGAACTGCAATTCAGCGATATGCCATAAAGGGGAAATAGAGTATTTACTCACAACTCATGGCATAAACATTGCTGCACTTTCAGAAACCAGACTTCATCCTTTTAAAAATATTACTTTCAATAATTATTCTATAGTCAGGGACGACAGGATAAATAGGACTGGTGGAGGCTCTGCTCTTTTGGTAAGAAAAGATATCGAGTATTCTGTTTTAGATTTCGCTTTACCAGGGGAATTTATAGAAAACGAAATCAACATCGTGGGAATTAAAATACTATTTCAACGCAAGTCTGTAAATTTGTTCTCTGTATATGCTCCACCTCACCACAAGTTGACCAATGATTTGTGGTCTTCTTTTTTCAATTCTTTTGGTCATCCACTTATCATTTTGGGTGACTTCAATGCTCATCATATTGCGTGGGGCAATCATTTTACTGATTTTAAAGGCAACAATCTATACAATTTTATTGAGGATAACAATTTAGTGTTCCTGAATGATGGTGCTCCTACATATTTTTGTGGTTTCCCTTTAAAGAAGAGTGCTATAGACTTGACATTAGTTTCACCTACTTTTGGACCTATTTCTGACTGGTCTGTTGTTGAAGACTGGACTAGTAATCAGCACTTACCAATCTTAGTTAGTATTGGGTATTCAGAGGGAATGTACACCCCTCGGGGGAATTCATCCAGAAAGCTTTGGTGTTTTAATAAAGCAAATTGGAAGTTATTTTCTGAAACTGTTGATAATCAATGTAAAGCTATATCTCTTGAAGAACACCCCCTTGTATCTTATGATGAGTTTTGTAAAGTTTTATTACATGCTGCCTCTATAGCTATCCCTGTTTCATCTCCTCCTTCGAAGAAATTTTCACCTTGCTCTTGGTGGACTCCGGAATGTACGGCGCATATTGAACACCGGAGGTCAGCTTTTTCACAGTATAGGAAGAAGCAGACATTGGAAAACTATATTAATTATAAGAAAGTTGCAGCTACAACCCAAAAGTTTATCCGATCCTGTAAAAGGGATCACTGGATTTCCTTTTGTAACCAGATCAACCGAACAACCAACATATCCGATGTATGGGAAAAAGTTAAAAGAATGAAGTATAGGTTTTTGTCAAATGGTAATACTTCAAGAAATTTAAACCATTTTGCAGAGTGCTCCGAAGATTTTCACATCAAGTACTCTCCTTCTGTAGAATTACCAATTCCTTTGTTTAATGACAACAATTTACAACACATTCATTCGGACCTCATTAAAGATTTTAGTATGGAAGAAATTAACTTAGCCATTTCAAATTTAAAAGATAAAACTTGTCCAGGAAAGGATAATGTCCACAACCTATTTTTAAAGCATATTTCACAAGAGGCCATCACAACTCTATTATCAATTTTTAACCAACTTTGGAGCTCAAATCTTATTCCAAGTTCTTGGAAGGAGTATTTAATTGTTCCTATTCCTAAACCAAATAGGAATCCTCGCCTGGCAGAAGGATATCGTCCAATATCAATATCATCTTCGTTGGGAAAACTTTTTGAAAAACTGATTAAATTTCGACTACAGTGGTGGGCAGAAAAAAATTTTCTATTCTCTCCTACCCAATTTGGTTTCCGCTGCGGACGAAGTTGTGCAGACAACTTGGCTATATTTTCCACCGATATTCAAATTGCATTTACCGAATCTCAATTCTTAGTAGCTGCATTCTTAGATATTGACGGTGCTTATGATAATGTTAATCTTAACATCCTATCAAAAAGGCTCATTTCCATGAACATTCCAGCGAAAATTGTAAATTTTATTTCTTTACTTTACCAGGAAAGGATTATACACATAAAGAATGGAGGCATTTATTCGGAGGGTAGAGTTACCAGTAAAGGAATTCCTCAAGGATCAGTTTTAAGCCCTATACTATACTCACTTTACTGCAGAAATCTCAGTTTGACTTTAGACCACTACATTAACTTACTCGAATTTGCTGACGACATTGTAATTTATATAAGCCACAAATCTCTTGAAGCGTGCGAAGGACTGCTGAATAACGCTCTTCGTGATCTATCAACTTGGTCAGTAAATAGCGGATTGGAAGTTTCCTCCTCAAAATCAGCTGTTTGCGTATTTTCACGTAAACGTAATCCTGTATCTTGTAGGATACTATACAAACATCAAGAAATTCAATGTAAAGAAGCCCATAAATTCTTAGGAGTTACTTTTGATCGAAAACTCAGCTGGAAATCCCATATCACACAAATATCTCAGTCTTGCTCCAAAAGAATGAACATACTTAGGTCTGTTTCTAGCATGAATTGGGGAGCAGATCCAGCAGTCTTAATAACTTTATATATGTCACTGATTCGATCAGTTATGGATTACGCTTGTTTTATCTTCGGAAATACAAGTAATGAAAATAAAATCATTCTGGATCGTATTCAGTATAGTTCCCTTAGGTCATGCCTTGGTTTAATGAGGTCCTCTCCATGTAAGGCTATGGAAGTTGAAGCTTGTGTTATGCCTCTAGAAATAAGAAGAGAATTGCTTAGTGACAGATACTTAGCAAAATGCATGTTCCTCCATCTTCAACACCCTCTAAAGAGAAAAATACAAAAACTTAATCATTTAGTAAATACTACTACGTATTGGGAAAACAAAAGAATTCCGTTACTCCTCCAAAGTTATCAAAACTTTATTTGTTGCAATACTCTCGATGTGAATAAGAACAGCTTCTTTCATCCAACTTC
The DNA here is from genome assembly GCA_030545055.2 of Neoaliturus tenellus. Classification (NCBI taxonomy): domain Eukaryota; kingdom Metazoa; phylum Arthropoda; class Insecta; order Hemiptera; family Cicadellidae; genus Neoaliturus; species Neoaliturus tenellus. The sequence continues at coordinate 41,408,490 of CM061534.1, forward strand.
TTTCCAAATCGACTACAAATACCTAATTGGCAAAATAGAGCCCTACTTCTTTGACTTGGGTAAAAATAACAATTATGTCAATGAGTGCTTGATGCACGAGTTTAACCGAGCAACACGAGAAATGTGGCCCAACTTTGAATTGCTATTCACTGATGCTTCTAAAAACTTGGAAACTTCATTCACCTCTTGCGCGGTGTTCCACTCCCAGCGAAAATTTCTGCACGCTTTCAAGATTAATTCACTGTTTTCCATTTATTCTGCAGAAGCCATTGCCATCCTTCATTCATTATATTATATAGAAAACCTCTCTTCGAAGTCGTTTGTCATTTTGTCAGATTCTAAAAGTGTTTTAATGGCTTTAATGAACAATCAGCTTAACTTCAATTCTTCACCATTTATTCTTCAAATTAGGAAAAAATACTTTGATTTGAGTTCAAACGGATACACTATAAAGTTTGCCTGGATACCTTCTCATATTGGAATAACGGGTAACGAAATTGTTGATAAAGCAGCAAAAACCGCATGTTCAGAAAACCACCTCTATTGTCCCTCATTTTTGACATAAAGAAGCTATTTAAAGCAAAGGCGCTAAAAAATTGGCAAAATGATTGGGACTTCCATTCAAAATTTAAAGGAAACCGATTATTTCAATTGAAAAAATCTGCTTCAAGTGCTCCTTGGTTTAAGTTTTCTGCTCAACCAAGAAAATTCATAACAACTATTTGCAGAATGAGAATTGGCCATACTTATACTAAAATGCATTTGTTTAAAATTAAAGTGATTCAAGATCCAAACTGTGAATGTGGCGAAGATGAGGCAAGTTTGGACCATCTGATATTTGCTTGCCCTTTGTGTGACGTTAATTCAAGAAATTCTCTTTATGAAGTGTTGAAAACTCTTAAAGTTCAATTTCCTGTAAATTTAATGACTTTACTTTATGACATGGATGACAAAGTTTTGGACGAAATTTTCAAATTTATAGTGTTTAACAACATTTTCTTGTAATTGCTCTTAAGTACTAATTTGTATCACTATTTTGTTGTAGTGGGCCTAACATGGTTTTAACCTAAAGCCGAAATAAAGAAAAAAAAAAAAAAAAAAAAAAAAAAAAAACTGCAGCGTTTCATTGCAAAAAAAAAAACTCGTTCTTATTGAAAATTGTAATCTTTCATAGTAAAAACTAGGCTACCACTAGGCCTAAATAAAAATAACTACGGCGTTAATTTAATGTTAGATTATAAATGTAAAAACATTGTGAAGCAATAATTTCTTTCAAATTAATCACATGAAAAGTTGGTCTGCGAGAAGTTTTTTTTTTAATTATTGCTTTGGTAAATTTTGTTTTTGAGAAAGTAGTTGAGAAATACTTACATTTGCACAGTTAATTTAAAGTTGGCCTAATATTTAAACCCGTAGGACTCTTTCTATGCTTATTCAAAGGTAAAAGTTTAATTGTTCGTTGGCAGGTAGCCGTGGGCCATGCCGACGGCCGTGATTAGTAATTAGCTTGTAGTTTTGTAATTACAGAAGTAGATGGTTAGTACTACTCGTGTACGTTATTAACGAGGTAAACCTAAAATAACAAGACCCATAACTAAAACTAAAAAAAATATTAGTAGCATTAAGACTTATATAATTTTTTTACTAATATTAAGTTTACTTAAATATCAATTTTCCTTATTAATGTTTCCAAAAAAGGTATTTTAATGTTTGTTGAAATGTAGTGACTCATTCTATAAATTGTTTGGATTTAAAATTAATTTAATGTAATCAAGTAACATGGCCAAAATATTTAATAAGCCCTGTTAAATCATTCATAAAAAATGTATTTTGGCTGTGGACGAAAGCTCGTTCACGTTAAAAATTTTGTTTTAATTAAAGGTAGATATTCTTTCCAGGTTAGTCGATAATCCATAAACATTACACTCTCGTATCTTACATATCAGAAAGTTTTCTCTTGTCTTGGAGCTACTACCGTTTAATTTATTAACTAATATTCCAATGAGCGTTACATATTTGTAAAATTTTATACACTAAACGATGTGCAAAATCAATTTTTTACCATCATACAATTCTGCTAATTCTGTCAATTCTTGCTTTCCAAGAAACATTATTTAATTTTTCCCTACAGAAAAGGCTGATAACATGGTTAGGATAGCAAAAAATCTGACTAAAATTACATTTTAAACCATTAAAAATTATTGTTGCATGACATTTGATTCAAATTCTAGAGTACATTTTGGTTCTAACGTTCACGTTGGCCACACTTTAACGACATTGTATAATGTTAACGGCGAAAACTTAGAGGGTTACTTTTAAATAATTATATAATTTACATTTACCTTTATAAATTCATTCTTAATTTATTTTTAGCGAATTTCCCTATAGGGAATACGCTATTACAGTAGTAGCCATGGTAAGACCTAAGCCCGGGACCATGTTACTTTTTCTTTTTGAGGTCCCCAGAAGCCAAAAACACCGTTCGTTCATTTTCATATATATGTATATATATATATATGTATATATATATATATATATATATATATATATATATATATATGTGTGTGTGTGTGTGTCCGTGGTACTGATAACTTTTGAAGGGAACCTCTGATTATGATGAAATTTGGTATGAAGGTGTAAGACTAGGTCTATTTTCATGAGTTCGCGAACCAGCATGATCGGGTTATTGAACGGTGTTTTATGGGGTTTCAAAAGGGTCAAAAATGGGTTTTTTGCATTTTTGAAGCATAATTTTCAAAATTCAACAATTTTAACTAAAATCATTTAAAAGAGCTTAAAAAAACAAACAATTTAGTATTTTGAATTTTTAACTTGGCTTAATGGGTTACGGAGAAAATCCAAAAATAGGTTTTCCATGTTAATCTTATGGGAAACCAACAAAACCCTGTATCTCGCTTATTTAATGGAATAATTTGATAAAATTTGTTATGTACATTCACTTGGTAGGGTTCAACTGATATTTGCTTACAACACCCACATGACTGCAAACCTACGTACTCACCCCTATGGGGTTTATGGGGAAAATGTAAAGAACACCATAACTTGATAATATTTGGTATATACATTCACTAGGTAGGGTTTAACTGATATTTGCTTACAACACCCATATGGCGGCAAACCTACATACTCACCCCCATGGGGCTTATGGCGAAAATTAGAAAGTGCCGAGTATAGATATTTTTTATATTTACCTTGTGTAACTATTACATTTTCTAACAAAACTAACAACATCCCATGGCAGCAAACCTACATACCCATTCCAATGGTATTTATGGGCAAAGTACTATATCTCAAGATCGATTGGAAATTCGCTGAGTACGCAGGTCTGCTGCGACGGGGGTATTATTATAAATCTACTTTTTTTATTTTTTGAAATAGCAATTTCATAGCACTGTTATCCTGTACTGAATGTACAGGATAACAAATGTTTTCATAATTTTTGTTCAATTTGATTTAATATTTATGCGGCCATGAAATTTATTGAAGACAAAGTAAATTACAAACTGGATTATACTAATAATATAATAATAAAACAGCTCGATATTAATTTTTGTCAATGACCCCAAAGAAGTCTGTGGCTCAAAATAAGTAGACTCCTCGCTCTGCGATCTAGCACCTATTGAAAGTTTCGCAAGATGTTGTGTTTATTACTGTTGACTAGCCTACATATTTTATGAGTACATTATAGGTTAAAAAAAGTAATTTTCAATTTTAAAATATTTAGCATTTCATTATTTATTTAAGCATGATTTATAATAACATATCTTGTTTAGAAAAACAAGCATCATAGAATACTTCAGCATTGCTGGGCGAAATAATGGTTATGTTTAATTATATAGAGTGTAAAATATTATAATATTTCACAATTATGTGCTTAACAAATATTAAATAAAAAATAGATAGTCAATACACCTTGTCATTCTTATGAAATCATAGACTGAACGATGAAGTAAGAGACCGCGAGACTCAAAGTTAATTTCTTCAAGACACTATTAATTCAATTGCCAACAATCAAAACATTTAATCGTAAATTACTCAATTACATGATGAAATTCATTTAAATGTCAACAACTTTCCCACTGAAAGTTTATTTCTGACCCAAAAATAAAACAATAAAAAATTAAAAGTTTCCAACTTGTAAATTACATATATTTCACAAATTAAAAAATATTCATATTGTTAGATTCTGCATTTCATACAGAAACCGAATATATACGTTTTATAGCATATCAACCAGTTTGGTTAGGTCCAGGGGCGTGTAAACGGCGGCGCGCTATCATTAAATTAACGCTGATTTCGCCGTAGATGCGAGGTTGAAGGGGGGGATTTTACGTAAAGAAACGGCACAGGAGTACAGCGCGCGCAGCCAGGTGGTGAGATGCCCAATTTAAAAAAACGGCAGAAGTAAAGCCATAAGGCCTGTTCTTCTTATAAGACTCTGTATTCATTGCTTCAGGGGCTTTCCCAAATTTACCTTTGGAGGCAAACGTGCTAAACGGTTCAGCCGGGGTCTCCGGTCTCCTTATCCACGAGTAACGCCAACAACAACTGTCAGATGAAAAAAAGTGGTGTTAACTATTGGGGGTATTTCTTATCAATTTTCCCCTTGTGTTTTTATATTGATTTCTTTTTGAGTCATCTAAAGAATTTAAGCAAAATTAAAGCCAGCCAGGGGAATACATTGTTTGGGAAGGAATTTATCTTACAAGTAAATATATCCTGTTTAGTCTTTAATAAGCTTTATATTTGAACAAATTATTTACATTGTTAGAATAGGTATCACAATACTATCACAAAAGCAAGATGGATAAATTGAAAGATCAAGACGAATTCCATTGAATATATTAAACAATAGATAAAGAGTGTGTGCACCATAGTAGTTAACATTTTGAACAGTTCAAATTTTAGTCATCTATTAGATTAAGTGATATTACAACTACAACTGACATTAATAAGTTCATACAAGAGTACAAAGATATTTTAGTTACATTAAAAATAATGTATTTATCACTGTTATTATATGTTGCACAACAAAACAAAACTATATGGTACTGCTATATATGGTATAGAAACGGTATGAAAATTTTACAAGTACAGAAAAGGGGAGGTGATAATTGTATAGAGAAGATCATATTCATGAAGAACAAAGGAGTAAAGTAGTGGTAATAGAAGTGGGTCTAAGAAGTGGAAGTACAGTAGTGAAAAATTAAGAAAAGTGTGGAAAGTTAGATTTTGAGACAAAGAATTCACAAGAAAATATAAACTAATTAAATTTATTCTTAAGGAGAAAAATATTTTTATTCAGTAACTTAAAATAGATAAGTGATAAAGATAGAAAAAAGTTGTTGGCTAAACAACTGGACATATAATAATATTGTTTGGAGATTATTGAAAAACAATACGTTTAAAGACAATTGTAGCATCTTAAATTATATAAATTTTAAAAGTATGGAAAACAAATAATGAAATGAAGAAATAAAGAAATGAAAGAAGAAGAAAAGTATAAGGATGTTGGAGGACGAAGTTGTGATAACCAGATTGACTGAAGAAAGTAAAAAGAAATTAGAAGAAAATCATGAAAGTATTTATCTTCATTGCTTAAGAATAGAGTATTTGTGTAAGATTTGAAAGCAAAATTGTTTAAGAAGCCAATGATTTTAAAACATAAATTCAAGCATAGAAAATGTTATTTGTGCTACAAGAGAAGTGAAGTAAAATTAAATAAATGGTTCAGATAGTAATAAATTTAGATGGTCAGATAGTAATATGGTTTATGAAGAAAAAAGGTCCGTTGGAAGAAATGCGGCAAATAGGTGTGCATTAAATGATATGAAGATAAAGAGCTGCATAAGTCTGAAATATGTGAACAACAAAATGTCAAGTGAGAAATTAGACAAAGAATTTTAAAAGTGATAAAGGTTTACATTGAAAATAAAATTACTTCAAGAAAATAAACTAAGACGCATGCTGTGAAATGAAGGATGTTTAAAAAGAGGTTTAATTAAAGCAAGATTCAGCAAAATAGTCGATCAAGATAAAAATTTAAAGAATAGAATACTGAAAAAGATAGTAGTAGACCAAATAGCAGTCGTTTGAAGGAAGTATAATATTAATAAAATAGAACAAACTTTTGAGTTGGTAAGACTTATTTACTTACTTATTTAGTAATGTCAGGTACAATAATTACATATTGTGTTGACTACAATAATTAATTAGAAGATAGAGCCACCAGTTTAATATAAAAACCCATTGTAGCAAAGTGAATTTTATTTATTAAAATACTAGGTATTAATTTAATGCTAAGTGTTTGCATGGGTATGGTTTAAAAACTCTACCACACTATACAAAGCATTACTTATTAAATATTCTCGAAGATTTTTCTGAAATAATTTTTTATCATTAATAGTTCTAATTTCATCAGGAAGGTTATTAAAAAGTTTAGCTCCAGCATAACATGGCAATTTATGGTAAATTTCGAGTCTGTGAAAATCACATCTAAATAAATTTTTATTACGTGTATCATAAGTATGAAAATTTGTGCCAAATTTTGAGTCGCATTTTGTTAGAAAATAATTAATCGTTTGATAAATATACAGACTAGCTAATGTAAAAATTTCTAAACAACGAAAAGCTGATCGGCACGATTCTCTTCTGCCTATCTTTGCTAAGATTCGTAAAGATTTCTTTTGAAGAATAAATACTCTTGAAAATTTATAATCTGCACAAGCCCCCCAAAGAGGTAGTCCATATAACAAATGTGGTTGAATAAGACCATAATAAGCTGTTTTTAAAATTTTTGTATTACAATATGATGCTAGTCTGCGTAGAAGAAATATTCCAGAGGAAATTTTCTTACAGACATGGTCAATATGGTGGTCCCAAGTCAAATTTTGTTCTAAGTGTAAACCTAGGAATTTTACACATTTGACTTGCTCTAAAACATGTTCATTTATCATTATTACAGGATTTTTACTTTCATCTATATTACCTAAAGTAAAATTTATGTAGTTTGATTTTGAATAATTTACTCTTAAGTTTAAACTATTGAAAAATTGAACACAACAATTGACCGGTATGTAAGATACACTCTCTATTTTATCGACTGAATCAGCTGTAAAACTGAGAGTGGTATCATCGGCATATTGTGTGATTTGTTCAACATTTATTATTTCATCTAAATTGTTGACATAGAGTGTGAACAATACAGGCCCAAGAATTGAGCCTTGGGGCACACCATAAGCTATATTTTCTCTATTTGACAATTTATTTTCTATTAATACTTGTTGGGTCCTTCCTTCGAGGTAGGATTTAATCCAACTAAAGGCAGTTCCCCGAATACCATATTTATAAAGTTTATTCAGAAGTAAAGCATGATCAACACAATCAAATGCTTTACTAAGGTCCAAAAAAACACTTGTTGCTTTATGATGTTTTTCAAGTCCAATTACAATGTATTCAAGAAATTTATTTATAGCATCAAGTGTATTGAAACCCTCTCTGAAACCAAATTGAGCTTTTGAAAGAATATTGTTATGGTCCAGAAATGAGGTAAGTCGACTCAAAAAAAGTTTTTCCATGATTTTCCCAAAGATAGGCAGGAGAGCAATTGGTCGGTAATTATTCATGTCTAATGGATCCCCTTTCTTAAATATAGGTATGACCTTTGATAGTTTTAAATTGTCAGGGAATATACCTTTTTCGAATGACAGATTGATAAGTTGTGTTAAAATTTTGCTAATACTTGAAAATATCTGTTTAAACAACCACATGGACAAGCCAGTGATGTCAGTTGATTTTTTTGCAGTAAAATGTTTGATAACATATATCAATTCCTCTTCTGTTACAGGGCACAAAAACATAGAGTTTGTAATCGTTCTTTTACTTACTATTACTGCAGGTTTGATATCATTGCTAACAGCTATGGAAAGTTTACAAAAAAAAGAAACTTAAGAATGTGAGGTTTCAAAAGTAATAAACAATTGATTAAAAAAGATAAAAAATAAAAGCAAAATGCTAAAATAAAAATTGTAGAATAATTGTAGGGTTTGAAATTAAAAAAAGAACATACAGGAGAAAAAAGAAATTTCAAGGGGTACTTTTGAGAATAAAAGTTAAGAAGAACAAGTTATTCATAGTCGTATTATAAAAGTGTAAGTATAAATATTGTCTTAAAATTATTTTAAGAAAATATATAAACAAAGAAATGTAGCCTGCAGTTACATAGAGAATTGATATGGTTCAGATATAATTAAAATGAGAAAATTTTATAAAGAATAAAATACAGCGTAACATATAAAAGAAAATGATAAAAGCAAAAGTGAAGAAGTCAGTAAGTTATAAAATGCAGGATGATAGAATGGAAAGGAAGAGAGAAAGAAATGATAAAATATAAAGAGAAAAAAAGTAGAAGAAGAATGAAGTGAAAGGCAGAAAATAAAAGAGCTGAAAATGAAAAAAAGGAGGTGAAGTTGAAAATATCACAAAGAGACAGTAAAAGATTCAGAGCAATAGAGTAGCTCAAAGAATACTAGAGTAAGGGGAAGTTCGAAGGACAAGATATTTGAAATAAAAGACAGAAAATTTTAGAATTGACTATTAAAGTAAAGAAAAACAAGTAATATCTTCAGGAAATTATTTGAAGAAAAATTATGTTGAAAGAAATGTCGCCTTCATTTCAATTATATAACATGAGAAAAATATCTGATAAGGAATAAAATGCAGCATAACTTATTACGGAAAAGATAGAAGGAACAGTGAAGAAGTCAGTATAAAATGTTGGACGATAGAATGAAAATAAAGAGAAAAAGAAGATAGAATAAGATAAAGATACCAAAAAAGTAGAAAAATAAAATAAAATAAATAAAAGGCAGAAAATAAAGGAAGCTGAAGAAGGAAATAAAATAAAGTGAAGTGAAGAATATTATAAAGAGACAGTAAAAGATACCTATGGAGTAGGTAGCTAAAAAAATATTGGATTAAGACGAAGTTTCAAGACCAAGGGATTTAAAATAAAATACCAAATAATTTTGATTTTAGAATAAAAGTTAAGAAAAACAAGTATGTGCATAATATAAAAGTCAATTACAGTATATGGAAAATAAATAATAAGAAAAAATAATCTTGACAAATTATATGAAGAAGAGAAGAAATTTAGTTTGCAGTGATTTAGATAAGAGATAGGTTTCAGATATAATAACATTGAGAAAAATATTAGACAGAGAAAAAATACAGCATAACATGTAATGGAAAAGATAGATAAGGAACAGAGAAGAACTCAGTATAAAATGCAGGACGATGGAAAGAAAATAAAGAGAAAAAGAAGATAGAATAAGATAAAGATAACAAAAAAGTAGAAAAAAAATAAAATGAAGTAAAAGGCAGAAAATAAAGGAAGCTGAAGAAGGAAATAAAATGAAGTGAAGTGAAGAATATTATAAAGAGACAGTAAAAGATACCTATGGTGTAGGTAGCTCAAAAAATATTGGATTAAGACGAAGTTTCAAGACCAAGGGATTTAAAATAAAATACCAAATAATTTTGATTTTAGAATAAAAGTTAAGAAAAACAAGTATGTGCATAATATAAAAGTCAATTACAGTATATGGAAAATAAATAATAAGAAAAAATAATCTTGACAAATTATATGAAGAAGAGAAGAAATTTAGTTTGCAGTGATTTAGATAAGAGATAGGTTTCAGATATAATAACATTGAGAAAAATATTAGACAGAGAAAAAATACAGCATAACATGTAATGGAAAAGATAAATAAGGAACAGAGAAGAACTCAGTATAAAATGCAGGACGATGGAAAGAAAATAAAGAGAAAAAGAAGATAGAATAAGATAAAGATAACAAAAAAGTAGAAAAAAAAAATAAAATGAAGTAAAAGGCAGAAAATAAAGGAAGCTGAAGAAGGAAATAAAATAAAGTGAAGTGAAGAATATTATAAAGAGACAGTAAAAGATACCTATGGTGTAGGTAGCTCAAAAAATATTGGATTAAGACGAAGTTTCAAGACCAAGGGATTTAAAATAAAATACCAAATAATTTTGATTTTAGAATAAAAGTTAAGAAAAACAAGTATGTGCATAATATAAAAGTCAATTACAGTATATGGAAAATAAATAATAAGAAAAAATAATCTTGACAAATTATATGAAGAAGAGAAGAAATTTAGTTTGCAGTGATTTAGATAAGAGATAGGTTTCAGATATAATAACATTGAGAAAAATATTAGACAGAGAAAAAATACAGCATAACATGTAATGGAAAAGATAGATAAGGAACAGAGAAGAACTCAGTATAAAATGCAGGATGATGGAAAGAAACAGAAAGAGAAAAAGAAAGTATAGAATAAAGACAAACAGAACAAAAATAAAGGAGAAACATGGAATAAAATTAAGTGAAAAACAGAAAATAAAAAAAGACGCTGAAGATTGAAATAAAATAAGGCGAAGTTGAAAATACTATAAAGAAACAGTAAAAGATTCAAAGCAATAGAAAAGCTAAACAAATATTGAGAATATAAGAAGAGTATTGAAGGAAATAAGAGGAAACATACAGTGCAGTTAGATCGTCTGAAAAAAATACTAAGTGTTTAGTATCTTTACGTAAATAACTTATCTAAATAACTTTTCATACATTTGATAAACATAATAGCTGCTTTAAACTACTAAGTATTCCAGAAAAATCTATTTAGATTATAGGAAATATGGCAAACAACTTTTTAAGCAAGAACTGACATACCAAAGCATTATGAAGAAGATATTATATCAATGATGAAATCCCTTGTATGAAAGAAATGGTTCCCAAATTTTTACCCTGTTTTGCTAATGGCAGAAAACACGAAGAAAAATGTACAATTCGTATAACATTTTTTCTTATCATTCTTGAAACAATGAGATTTTTGTCAGAAGTTACTGTTGCAGCTGCGGTGTGAAATTTACAGTGAATTAATAGTAACAAATCAGATATGTTTAGAAACAGACATCGTATTTGAAAAATCATACAGTTATTCTGAGTTCTTATTTACTTGTAAACTGTAGTGCAAATAAGTTAAAAGAAAAATACCCAACTGAAGTAAGTAAAGAAAAGAAAAATTAAACTTGAAAAATAAGTGTGACTTCAAAGTGAAGAGAAGGAAGATATCATAGAAATTTCAGCTCATGAAAGTATGAAGAAATGTAAGAACATGACAGTTTTATAGTAAGTATATATAAAATATCAATAACATTATACAATCAATTTCTCAAAAGCTGGAGAGGTCCAGAAATAACACTGATGATTTTTATTTTTTCAACAAGGAATAATCAAACAAATCATGTAGAATTATAAAATAAGCTTAAAGTATGTCAACATTAAGAGCTAAGATATCTACAAGTTTCCAAAGTTTAAACTTTGAAGCTATACTTTATCTCCTAATCAAAAATAGAAAAGGTTCCAAAATAAAATATCAAACATTTGTACAAAAGTATAATAAGAATTTTCTTCTCATGTATTTAGAAGACGGTATAAGATTGATTTAAGGTAGTTGATTTTGAAGTATGGTGCACACTGAGAGATCAACAATTAACTGAGCACAGTGCGCTGGAAAGACATTTCCTTAAAGCTTTTTACCATGGAGTTTTCTAAGTATATTCTAATGGTAATGTTATATTAATACAGCCTTGAAAAAACTTACATCATACCCTTCAAGTACCCTTAAAATTTAACTCTACAAACAACACTCTTTGATGGTACTATTACAAGAATGTCAACAGTTAGCATTTATAACAATTATGACAAAATACTGATTATTTGTAGCATGCAGTTTAAACACAATAGTGTTTAATAAGGCTATGGAAAGTCATTAAAAAAGACATTGGTTAGAATCTATTAATTGTAAAAAATAGTAGTTTTAACATATTACATGCAAGATATGAATAATATGAAAGTAAAAAGTTATTTAACAATGCCAAACTTAAAACACATAGCCAATAACAATTTCCATAAAGAGCGAGGGAACAGATAAGAATTTCATACCTTTCATGCTTTGGCTTCAAGAAGTAGAAAAAGAGTTAAGTGAAAGAGAAAATTAATAGTTTAATAGTTAAGCTCAATTTAGACAATTTAAATCGAAGAAGAAAAATAAAGATGGAAAAGGGAGTATTTGAAAAAATAAATAAATTGTGCAATTTAGGTATACAGTAACAATAGTGTTCTTTTTCAAAAATATTTGCTAACATGCAAGGAAAGTGTTAAAAGGTCAATTTGTTAAGAAATGTTAATAATTTATAGTTAAAAAATTAACTTCTTTGAAAAGTCTAAAGTTAGTTCATATGAAAAGTGATTCAAAGACAAACCTCCTCTTTCAACATGCTTTTTATTGTTGCTTTAGATAGCATAACAACTAAGTAGGAGTTATTTATAGTTATAGTTAAGTAAACGAGTAAATCTTTTTTAAAACAACAGTTGGCTTATTAAGAAGATGAGGAAAAAAGATTATAGTAAATAATGAATTTGAGTTGCTGTTTAAATGAATTTAAATGCAAATACAGGAACAATGGAATTGGTTAGCAGTAGCCTATAAAGTTCTTAAGACACATGAGAAATGTTATTTGTTGTTTCTACTGCATTAATTTTTCATTTGGAATAATGAAAATAGTAAAAGGGAAAGATTGACAGGAAAATATAAGTTTATTTTGTAACAATGTGGAGATTGAGATTTAGGGTACAAAATGACAGTGAGAAAAATTAGTTGAAACCCGTATAGTTTTATAAGAAATAAGAGGATTAAGTCATGCAATTTAGGTTGTGCATTGAAAGTATAGAAAATATTTTTTTAAATTTTAATTAACAGTGAAGTAGTTTAAGAAAAATGTCTGAAAACCATAATATATACAGATAGAGTAGGGAACAAACAGATAAACAGGCAAATAGACAGATGGATAGATCGACAAAATAGATAGACCCAAACTATGGAGCAGAGTAACAAGGCAGTGTAGGAAAGAAATAAATACAGAGAAGACGTATCCATGCAATAGATTACGATGTATAGAATGAGAAGATATGAAAGACATGTTAAAGTATAATCAGAATCATCATGCAGAAAGGTGGTTTAAGACAACATGAACATGCGATTATAAAAGTGGGAGAAAAATATGTTTTTAGAAAGGATAAACAAAATTGAAATAGAACAGTTGCTCACCATACCTTTAAGTTACAGTATAAGAATCAGTTTGACACAAAAACAATATCAATTAATGTTAATTTTAGTGGTTGCATATCATGAAGTGGATGGATGTAGATATAAATAGAATGAGAAGTAATAAAAATATTGGGAAAGAAGTAGGTCTAAACAAAAAAGTGAAGAAGTAAGAAAAAGTGGATACAATGTGAACAATAAAGTAAAAATATTATTAGTAGAAATCATGCAAAAAATGCAGGACAAAATTTATAATTCAAAACAATTAATAAATCAGTTTTAGTTTGGTAGTCATCACTCTAGAAAGTTTGCATGAGAAACTTTAATGGGGCAAGAATGTTTTACCCAAAATTAAAATAGTCATGCTTCAACAGTAGGATAAGACTCCATGCAGACCAAGATATTTTGCATTGTTAATGATAGAATTGGTCAAAAAAGCCACATCACAAGTTTGAGCAATTGCGATATATAGAGAGAATAAAATAGTAAGCACTAGGATAGAAGGAGAAAAAGACACAAGAAAATTAATCGAGATATGTTCTTATTGTGATAATGCATGTTTTAGCTCATTGATTTTAGAAATAGATATACAAATTTTCTATAAAATAGAGAACGTAAAGAAAGATAATAAATAAATTTAGAGGGAAAGTGGTTGGTTTAAAAGTTTTTAAAGATTGCAAGTTGGTTAGAAAAAAATATGCAATGTTGTATTTGCAGTTTGGGTTAAAACTGATTATTTCACACAAAAAACTCAATACATGCAATTCATAATAAAAAATATAAAAAATAGATGCAACCACATGCAGGACATGCTTATTCTATTATTTTGACAAATTAGTACAAAGGAATAACACAGAATACGTTCAAACAAAAAGAAAGAAAAAGTTTTGGATGAAACATTCATCAAGATTAAAATAATATGTAGTAAAGGGAAAGACATGAAGCAGTGTTTTATATAAGAACTAAGAATGCAATGAAAAGAGTGAGGACAGTAATGAAGAGAGGAAGAGAAGAAATATACTGGAAAAAAGAGAGAAAATATTGCTTTAGGAAGAAGATGAAAAAGAAAAAATCATTCAGTATCAGTACATGAATGTCATAAGGATGAAAATTGCTATCAGAATTCGAAGATGGCAAAGAGAGAGATTATCATTGTAAGAATATATTACGTTGTTATATTATGAGACATAGAAAGAATATTATTTATGAATTCAGCAAAATAAAATTTAAGTAACGTTAAGTAAAAATGACAGTAGAAAAATTTAACGTCAACTAATAGAAAATTTTAGGAAACAGAGACCAAATGTTTTAAAGTATTTAATTAACATATAAAATAGAAGAGTGAAAAAACAAGAGGAAGAAGAGTCTATAAACAAATAATCCCATTTACATGAAGGAAAACAGGTAAATTAAGAAAGTATGTAAAACAGAATATAGAAATAGAGATAGTAGACCTAAGTATTAAACTGATAAAAAATAATTACAGATTGTGGGTTTGACAATCTCAATTTATACTCAGAAACATTTTAATTAGTTGAGAATGAATATGTTAGCAAATGACAAACAGATATTCAGATAGACAGTCAGAAACATAGTAATAATAAAAAGAAAAAGAAAAAAGATACAGGGTTTCATGACAAATAGGGAAGGTAAAATAGATAAGAAATAGGGTGGTAAAATTTTGCAGATTCTGTAAAGAACTAAGCTCAAAATAGAAAGGCTCAAAATAGAAAAAGTCAAAGAAACTGCAGATAAAGACTAAGTTATAGAGATTAAAATATTTAAGAACCTAATAAGTGATGTTTTAAAGTTAATATATAATAGTTTTTTTTTTTTTTTTTTTTACCTAGCAATAAAATAGTGATAACATGCATAATTTTTTAAAGAGTAAAATTAAAGAGTAAAGCACCGTAGAATGAAATATGAAGGCAATAGCAGAGAAAAAAGAGGCTAATTGTTGAATTGGTACAAAGAATGGGTAAAGTGCGGAAAATAAAATAAGTAATAAAGAGATCAAGAGCAGATGTATAAAAGAATCATATATGATCAATGTATAAAGTTAAAAAGATTGATTACAAAGTGAAGATATAGATAAAACAAAGGCAGAGAAGTTGAATTGTGAAGAATGAAGAAAGTGGAAATAAGTTTAAAGAGAAGAAAATGAAACGCAAAGGAAAGACAGAGAAGATATTTTTAACCAGTAATATATTGACAAAAAAAACTAGGAAAGAAAATTTTAACTGTAAATACTTCGAAAAAGCATCTACCTTTATGACATTTTTTGTAAAATCAATGTACTAATAAACAAGATCAAAAAATATTTTGTTTAATTCTTCAAAACCATATTTTTTTTTTTCAAAA
Source organism: Neoaliturus tenellus (assembly GCA_030545055.2). NCBI lineage: Eukaryota > Metazoa > Arthropoda > Insecta > Hemiptera > Cicadellidae > Neoaliturus > Neoaliturus tenellus. The sequence continues at coordinate 41,424,056 of CM061534.1, forward strand.
TGAAAAAGGAGCATATCATGCACTAAGAAAGGGAAATAGAAATAATAGCAAATAAGAACCGTATAAAATACCGTTGTTAGTTGTAAGTGCAGACAATAGTGAATGGATAGAGTACTTATTTTTTATCAGAAAGATATCTCAAAAGATTACATGTTAAAGGATGTAAACCTTCAAAATCTGCAAAAACTATAAAAGAATACCTGTAGCGATATTAAAAAGTACAGTGATGCAAATGAAAAAAAAACTATTAATATAGGGGTGTATTTAGTTATGTGATTTTATTAATTGAAAAGATTTTGAGATAATATATCTTTCAAAAATAGGTAATTTTTAATTAAGAGAAAGATATGAGGAAGAAATAGCTTGAAATTAAAAAGTAAGATTAAAATTAAAAGAATAAATATTTAGGGGGAAAAAGTCGATTATGAAAAAACTCAAGAGAAAGAGTGAGAGGAAAAGAAGAGAATTATTGGAAGAAAAGAATGAAATAATATTTTAGGAAGAGATAGATTTAGAGAAGAAATACGTGATTCAAAACCAGTACATGCCAAGGATAGTCACCAGTATTAAGAGAGAGAGAAAAGGAAGATTTATTCAAGAAGTGAATCTATACTTATTTAATACGCTAAGGGTTTTTTTGTCTTGAGAACTCCTCCTACAATTTTCAACCAATTTTCAAGTTTTTGGTGTTGTTGGATAGAGCTTGGTCTGTAGTTGTTTCCGCCAAAAACTGATGAGAATCGGACTGAAAATAAAGGCGCTATCCACCACTGAAATCTCAAAATTTCCCATTTAAATAATATTGGGATTGAATAAAGCATTTTAAACATCTGTTAATAATCAGCTGTAAATATGTGTAGTTTTGGTGATTAAAGAGATTCACAATATGGGATTGGTCGGATGTCATTGATTTAGAGCTAAAAGTAACATTTGTATTGTATTAAAATAAATTGCTCGATTTCGAGCAACACGTATACTAGTATTGTTAAAATGGCTACAGTAATGCATTGGAAATAAATTGGGAAATTAAACTAAAGAAAGGAAAATCTTCAATTGACAATTAAAACTCAGTTTTGTCTGAAATCATGCTGATAATTGTTTATGTAATTCATAATTGTTAACATGCAATAGGTCATATACTTGTAGTTTAACAACAGAAAGAGAGAGAAAGGAAATTAGAACAGAAATAATAAAGTTAAGAAAATGAAAGAACTGAATAAATTTTAGGTATACATGCAGGTAAAAATAAATAAAAGCAATGAAATAAATATTGATATTGTATAGAGTCGAAACTTGTTAAAATTCAATGGTGTTAGTAAAAGTTTCATAATCATGCCAAATTTAAAGGCACATGCTTCAATTTCAAAGACAGTAATTATATTTAAACATTCATCATTCACCCAACAAATTTCCAAAAAATATTTAGAGGAAATTTCTTGAAGTTTAACAACAGAAAGAGAGAGAAAGGAAATTAGAACAGAAATGAGAAAGTAAAGAAAATGTAAGAAATTAAAAAATTTTAGGTATACATGCAGGTAACAGTAAATGAAAACAATGAAATAAAAAGAGATACAATATAATGCCAAAACTTATTAAAATTCAATAGTGCTAGTAAAAGTTTCATACTCATGCCGAGTTGAAAGGTACATGCTTCAATTTTAAAGACAGAATTATATTTAAACATTCATCTTTCACCCAACAAATTTCCAAAGAATGTTGAAAGTAAATTTCTTTTGATTATTTTGAAAGGTATTTGCCTAAGGACTGTTTAACATGCACATGACATATCATGTTCATGCAAAAAATATTGCAATAGTAGAATGAAAAAAGAATCGACCATGCTTTTGTAAGAAGTTATTCATGCATTTGAATCGTGAAAAGTCAGGAAAGTTATCTCTAAATGAAAGTTAGTATCTTGACATTGCCTGATTCAGAAAAGTTGCAAAACACAAGATTAATATTGACTGACAATCTTGTAAAAGTACCTATTATAACTTGTAAAGGTAGGTAACAAAGTTGGTAAATTCTGGTAAGGTATTCGAATACGTTATACATATACACAACATTTAGTTCCTTGTTTTGTATGAGACCATTGTCGCTGACAAACACTAATGAAGTTAACAAAATAAAATCATCACTACGTTAAAGGTAAAAACCTAAAAAATTAAATGTTGCCTATCTATATTCAGTTTATATTCGTTCCAAAACTTTTATCAACATTTGTATAATAAAGCTAATTCCTGCCTAAAAACTAAACCAATTAATATAACGAAAGATAGACAGACGGCAACATTTTTATTCCTAAACAAATAACGAATCTCCAAATAAGTAACATCGGTTGCACAAACCTCAAACGTTTTCAACCGGCTCGAATGGAACAAATTATGCAAGAGTTTATTTACTTTACAGCCGACATTTGCAGCCGACCTTTCGAAAGTGTTTGTGCGGCCGGCGTCAGGCGTATATGGAGTGTAATGATCCATAGCGTGACGTAAGCCGCCCGATACGTCCGTCGCCATCTTGCGGTGAGTGTTGCAGGTTATGAAACACGTGCAGAGCAGGACTAGACGTGTCACGACTCGACTGGGGGCGGATTTGGCCGGTTTAAAGTGGTTTTAATCATCAAAGTCCAGGAAAGAAGTAATAAAATAATCGAAAACACTGTTGATTGTGTTGAGGTTTTTCGTTACTGAAGTCTTGGAGGATAACCGAAAAAAGAAAGGGGTTAGTTACTAGGCTAACTGAATTAGTTTTACACCAATTATGTTAGAGAGTGGAAAAAGGAGATCACGTTTATAATTTGCCTGGAAAACATATGAATTTACAACTTTCTTCAATGGTGTTTAAGGTTTTGTTGACAATTTTGCCAATAAATTGATTTTTTTATTTTGTAATCTTAAATTGTATTTTTTTAGCCGTCCTTTACTAAAATCTCAATTTAACTAATATTAATCCTGAGTTCTGAGTTATCATGAAGAGTCAAAATCGTGTTATGAATGTCAAGGCCTATGCTAATTCTTAAATAAATGTAATTTAATTTCCTAAATCTAATGTACACATCCATTTAAAACCGAGAAAAGCACACAAAAGCGTAATATTTGTCGTAGCCTTAAGTGGATTCACCCAAATGAAAACTAAATTACTTTCTGAGATTTAGAATGTATGCTTATTGCAATGGAGGGACCTGGTTGACCGGGCCTTGCTCGTTGGTTTCAATTCACTTTTAGTTTATAGTGTCATGGTAATAAAGCTATTAAATTCCACCAACAACCAACTATAAAATACCTCTTCACAGTTAACGGCTGTTTCAAAAAGACCGCTTAATATTAATGTTCCTACATTTTTGTATACCGTTCGTTGTTATTTCGTTACCAAAATAGCTACCCATAAGACAAATGTAAAAAATTACGATTTTTCAACTAACATTTAGACCAAATTCGATTTTAACCGGGGTTGAGGTTGTTAGCTGTTTCTGAACTTTTTTGGGCCAAAAAACTCTTGTGCGAAGTTAAGGCAAAATCTACCCGCTAGATTTCGAGATCGTGAAATATACATTGCTTCAAACAATAATCATATTATAGTATAAGATTAAATTAATGAGAAATTTACCTTCGAATTCTTTTGTGTGCCTTTCTTATACGTTTAAATTCACAAGTTGAAGTCTTCATCCACGGTGAATCCTGATTGAGTCCTCACGAATGTCTTCTCTGAAGCGAAGAGAAGCCTGGCGAAGAGAAGTCTGGTGAAGAGAAGTCCCGGGTTGGCAGAACTAGAGTCTCTTCCTCTGCGCTTCACACTGGTTATAGGGCTGAGGGCTGATTGGTCTACTTTTTGTAAACTCATAAATTTATGTACAAAAAAATAATTATGTGTTGTTTCCAAGGGTGAATAACCTGTAACTTTTGAAGGTTCCATCAAGCATATTACAAGTAAGTATCACAGTTTAAACGCCTCAGTTCACCGTATAAATCTACAACTAGTTCAGTTTTTCCACCTACTCTACCACCGTGACAGAACGGAAGCAGCGAGTGGAGTCAACAATAGCTGGTGTAATCGTCGCTGCACGGCGCCACAGAGCGACACCGACGGAAACCCGCCGATTTCACAGAGTAATAGATTTGTTGCACGTTTCATTAAGCACTTTCATCCTCCAGTAGAAAGCTCACCAAAAAAACTCCTGGGCTGAAAGCGTGACTAGAAAACAAGAAAGCACTACAAGAGCCAAAACCTTCAATAGAGCCCGAAATATGTTAGTGAAATAAGAATACAGTATGTGAACAAACATTTAATCGTACAGGAACACAAGTTTTTACAATGTGCTCGCACCAGAGAGGAAAAAACTACAGAGAAATGCCACTACCTCATGCAAAAGTGAAGCACTGTCCATGTCTGTAACACATCACTATAGACACACTGACTAGGTTAATACACATCACAGGTGGTTCCGTGCTAGATGCGGAATCGTTATTTGTACTGGAAAGGGCGAGTTGGGGCAAGATGGCACAAGTTGGTTACTAACACAGCCATGCAATTAGGACGAGTTTTGCAGTCGAGTGTAAAAGACAAGTCTGTTTACAACTCTCCGTTGACGCGATTATAAAATAGAACCGATTGAAAACTACTGAAACAGAAGATTATATTACTAAAATTATTATATTAATTTGTATTTCTTTCTTCATGTAATCAAAACAATTTTTAAGCTCTTAACAGTTTCGTGAAAACAGTGTGTACCCCTGAGGGACCCCATGAATTACAAAACCTTTTATCACACGAAATAAAATGCGTCCTGACACACAGCCCTGTGGTATTCCGCAATCCACGTTTTCTTTTCCCAGTCTACTTCTTTATGATCCTGTACCCGCTGAAGCTCGCCGACGCGGAGTCCTCTAGGAGTTTGCCCTCCAGGAGGAAGACTGAGGTGACATCCCCGACCTCTAGGTCCAGCAGGGCGACGCCAGAGCCGCCCCCCGAGCTGGGACCTCCCGCGGACACCACGTCGGTCCAGTCGGTCGTGTTGGCCAGCCGCTTCTTCAACATCAGTCTGGAAAGGATAAACATTTATGATGCAGCTGTCTGAATAGTCATGAAAAATATAGAAGTGCATTATGTTACAGTTTTCCAGGACTGATGCTTGTTTTCCTCTAAATGTCCATGTGTTAAAATCAGAACCCTAATTTCCCCCCAAAGTTCATCCAAACAGTTTTGAAGGATTATTGACGTAGTTTGATGAGTAATATCAAGCTGTTCTTGAATAAGAAACTTAAAAAAAGGCTTCTACCAAATATGTATGAATAGTAGAATCGCCCAAATATGTAACCGAATTTACTAAAAGACGATCAGCTCCACACAGAACTTCAGATTGAGGTAGTTACACTTACACAGTGTTTTCGTAATCGTATGTAAACTTTACTATACTTTTTGTTATGCAATTTGAAAGTACAGAGTTATCATTTTCTGGGAAGCGCTTATAAACTTTTTTCTCTCTGGAGTTATAGTAGACCTCCATCAGACCTTCAACAAAGGCGTTTATCAATGTGTTCAGGTTTGGCTTTGTTTAAATATGACAACCCTACGTCTATGCTTGACGAATATTTCAATTCTTAATTACAAGAAGTCTGAAAGTTAGTACAAAATGCAGTGTTAGATTAATGCTTTGGTAACATAACAGCACATCAGTATAAGAAAACCTTCTATTCTATAGTGGAGTGTTGAATAATTGCTCAGCGGCATAGTTCCCACCCGTAACCTTGAAGTTGTCCCACGACCCTCACCTGGTGCCGGTCTTCTCCCCGTACCCGGCGAACGCGAAGTGGTACAACCCGGGGCAGTGGCAGGTGAACTCGCCGGTCTCCAGGCTCCAGCCGACGCCGCGGTCGTTGAGGGGGCGCCGGTAGCCGAGCTGGGCCCCGGGGGCGGCCTGGGGGGCGGCGCCCGCGGCGGAGAAGGCGACAGCGCCGCTACAGTCGACGGCGGTGGCGAGCTTGCGGGCACCCACCACACCGGGGGTGGGCTCGGCGGGGGAGGCGGAGAGGGGGGCGAGCAGCAGCAGCGCCCCTAGCAGCAGCAGCGGGCACCTCTCCATCCTGCAACAGGCGAAAGATACGTCAGACAAGGTCGGACAGTTTACCAACACATTTAGATTCTATATTGTTTTCCTGTTTGTAAAACAAGCAACAGGCAACGCCCATGGTAGACAAGGAGAGTTATGGAACGAGTGCCCCAAATCACATTAAGGCGGATTAGACCCCCACAAAACCCGGAATTTACCAGGCCTGTGGTACTCAACCGGCGGTGAACCAAAATTGACCATCCGCTGTGAGTGTCAGTGGCAGCACTATCCAAGCTACTTCTCAATTTAATATTCCAAGGTGAAGTTGAGTAACGTCTGCCCGTTTGAGAAAAAACTCAAGAGGTGTAAGGTTGACGAAATTAGTACCAACTCCAACACCTCGCCACTTAAGCAGCAATAGTGTGGAGCTCTCTACCTACAACGATCAAGACGTCAGGCAAGGTCCGTGGTTGACAAGGTTTTGAGTAGGTATAGCTAGACTAAGGGTTTGATAACGTTGGTTGATTTCAAAAAGGCAGGGTTGACTAAGTTGGGAGCAAAGTTACCCAGCAGCAGTGACGGTAGGGAGCTCTCGAGCCTGCAACAGGTGAAACGTCACGAGAAGTGGGATAGTTAATCTACGAAGACTTTAGGTTGGAAATCGTTGTGGAGCACAAAATCTGTAGGGTTACCAAGGTCGACAGCAACACTACCCTCCGCAGAGTTCTCCATCCTACAACGCGCGTTACGTCGACGTCAGGAAGGTCAACAGTTTACAAAATTGGACGGTTTATATAGCAAACCATTAAAGGGTGGATAACTTTGACCGATTGACAAGGTGGGGCATTCTTATAGCAATCATTTCAGATTCGCTAAAGTTTGTGTGTTTGTAAAAGTCGACAAAATATGTAAGGTTGATAAGACATTAATTCGGTAGCAACACTAGCCCATGCAGACATAGCGAGGAGCTATGTATCCTAAAATGTACGAAAGTAATTCAGGAAATTTCCATGACTTTGACAAGGTCGGTGAGTTTTTATAGCATCGACTGAGTTTGATAACGTTGGCCTGTTTGTAATAGCTCATTTAAGTTGAGGTATGTTGGGTTGAGGTCAGTAGCAAGCGTTGCCCCCGCATAGCGATAGCGGAGGATTGATTCAAGGTTGATTCAAGGTATCAATCAAAGTAGGGTTGACAAGGTCGGCCAGTTTACATAGCAAGATATTTGTAACGGGTTTATATTGTTGCCCTGCAACTTTGTTTAAGTAAGGTAAACAATTAATGTCCTTAGTGAACACTTTACAGTATCATTATTTAAATATATTATGTCTCCCAAAAAATCGGGGTAAGGCCAAAATAAATTACGTTTTAAAACCATAAAAAAAGTTTACTCGCTCATTCTTTCACGAACCATTCACTTCTAGAATGGAACAACCTCACCCAATCAGAAACTAAATCAGCTTCCAGTAAAAAAGGAACTGTAGAAAGTAGTCGAAGAAAAATCGATGGTCCGTAATGAGAGAGCGATAATTGTTTTCTGCACTGGTTACAATGGTACAAAAACCCGAGTGTCTGCGGGGACCGAGGCTTTCGCCGTGGTCTGTCACGACAGCCACGTCACAACTTCCTGTTAATTTCCTCATCCAAAACCTTTCACCACTTCCACAATCGAGGAACGCTTTCCTAAACTTCGTGACCGGTGGGTGGTGATTATTGGAGTTTACGGTGGTACTTAGCTGGAAATCTTGCGTTTTGAGATGGTAATCTGTGGGGCTGTACGAGATCTACAGGGTACGGTGGCGAAATCGGAATGGAAGATGGAGATTGTTCGAGATTGAATGGATTGAAATAACTGCATATACTTAATGATGTTTTGATAGTAAAGAATATGGAGGAAAAACTGTGTTACAATTTTAAGTTGTTAAGGTAGTGAAGTGCTATGTGTAAAAAGAATTAAGAAATTCAGGCCTAACCTCTTGTCAAACCTATTGTAAAATAAACAACATGTTACAGTAATTTGTAAAAATTATGGTGCTTTTTCCTGCTCAAAACTATTCTCACTCAAACGTTACAATATCGACAGCACATCAATTAAAAAAAAAAAAAAAAAAACTTCCTGATATGTGTGATGTGATGATTAGGGTTTAGGTCGTTTTTATGTAAACGATAAAACTGAGTGCACTATAATTAACAAAACTTGCGAATCATAATTTATGTCTCTTCTTCAAAATGTTCTATTTATACAATTAGTAGGTTTGTTACGCTTATACTAGGCATCTAACATTGGAAACGCTTTTATTGAAACCCCTTCAAGGCTCTCGATCCTATTTGTTGGTCTACAAATAATATTAGGAAGGAAGCTGTATTTAGCCAGATATTCCTTTGAAATCACCAAAATTACTTGTTTGCGTGTAAATATTATGTGACCTTGCGTTTGTTGTCTAATCAAAATTAGGCTGAGATGTGCTACAACTTTTAATGAACAAGTCACCCAAAACTCTTTATATTGCTAGATCCAACCCTTATGAAGAAAAATCCTTGTTCTCATACTTTCACCTTAGAGAACTTTAAGACAAAAAGTATTGAGTGATAGGTAAACAAACGCTAGAAGATTGATGAATTGTCGATCCATCGTCTAGACTGGCCAATATCTTGCACATTATCCTCAACGATACAGACAGATCGGCAGGTTGGGCGAAGCTGGCGGTGTCTGGTGACGAGTTGTGTAACCAACCCCGGGCGCGTGTTGGGTTTCAAACCAGAAACCAGTCCGTCCCACGTTCGCGATTTTCTTTTGTTTTCGCAGCCGCTCCATGTAAGGAGGTTGACGGGGTCGGGGAGTGCCGCGCTGTGGTCTGCGGTGACCACGAACCTGCACGAACTTGTAACAGCTTAGACAAAAATGCACATCTGGGTTTATCAGGCATCTACAAGTGGGTACATTCAGGCAAAGGTTTGAGGAATTAGCAGGAAAAGTAAAGAGGAAAATTCATCGCTACGTTAAGAGAGGGTTTTCCACAACTTTGTCAGTTGGATTTGAGGGTGCACTACTTTGGACCCTCTTTGACTAAGGCCATACTCAAATTATTACAGATTGGTTCATATTTAATCGATATTTTCACCCAAAAATAGAAGAAAATCGTCAACCCACGTACATAATTCTGATAGTCTTCAGTTATGTTTTTCCTTTGCTATTCTTTATGTATGTCCTTGTATATATACACACTCTGTTCCATTAGAACTTTGATTTGGAACAGTGCGATTCCAACATTACGGTGAGAAAGGCAGTGTATAGAATGAAAATGGTTTGCAGATAGTTAAATACCCTTAAATGCTTAATTACTTGTTACAGAAACAGAAAATCAACCAAAAAAATATCCCCGTAAAACCCCATCCCCTTTAAAGTCAGGGGTCTTGATAACCAAATATTATTTTTAACAAAGAAATATGTCTTGACCTAAGTACTAAAAGGCAATAGTTTCGATTGAAAATATTATTTTGTATACCATTTTGGAATTTTGCGAAGTTAATTATGCACTTATTTTAGTGCTACGAATGATACTAGGCCTATTTTTATTATAATAATTGAGGTTGTGAACGGACAGGACTACCAAGTTCCTCTAGTAACCTTTGGTTTCCTCTAGTTTCCTCCTAAGTAGCTGTTCTTCAATACCTTAACGGTATACATTTAATGTTTGTTTATTAAATAAATCGGCAGCATTTGCTGACTTGCCCACGACAGGGGTTATGGTGGCAACGAAGGTTTTTTGCATAGTCTTTTCCAAACATCAATGTTTTTATATTCCCAGGATATAAATCTTTAAAAGAAATCAATACTATTACGAAAAAAGTGGATTAACATATTTTCTTAGAAAGTGCTTGATCGGCAGGTACTTCGATTGAATCTAACCTCATTTCAGTTGAAAGGCAGAGTCCAACAATTAGGCTGTTATCAGTATAGACAACACAACAGCTGGCCCAGTTCTGTCGCAATAACAGCTGATTCAGGAACTGTCTGCTCGTGCCCGACGCGGCCTTCGGTTCCGCTACGGGACTTTCTCTCTCCAGAAGGTTACCACAGTCAGCCGTCCCCTGTGATTGATTAATGTCAAATTGACTCATTAAAGTCGGTAATGGTAATGCATAGATGCATTAGAGGGTAACAACAAATGAATGGTAATTTGAATTATTGTCCTTGGTAATTTGTGTATTACAAGTTGATGATGAACTATTCTACTGAATGTCAGGAGTTAAAATGGTATTGTTTATACAGTTAAATAAGTTATTCTCTTACTCATCTACTCACTTTCTTCACTTTAAAATCTCTTTAGTACAGTAGTAACGATTTTTTCATCGAATTGCGTTCTAAATAGGTAAAAGACCTACCGTATACATTTTGCACCATTATTTTAAATTGTTTTTCGAGTTTTTGCGATGTATTAAAGAAAAATCCAAACCAATTTGTGTTTTCTAAAGTTATATCTTCAAAATATTGTTACTCAAATTATGCTTTAATAAAAAAAAAAAAAAATAACCATGACAGAAAACTATGAGGGCAGGGAATATAGAACGGTTATGCCTTCATGTCAAGGAAGTACCTATGGTAGCCTAACTTCCTTACAAATATTAAATTATGTGCATGAAAAATCCAGTTAAAAGGTCACACAGGCCTATTCAGAACGTTTTTCCAAGTTTATGAAAGAGGTTTTTTATATCGTTCATTTGTAAAAAAATGGACGGAACACTATCGGGGGTGCAACGTTAATTCGAAAATGCTGTGTCAATAGTTAACCGTGTCTATTTACGAATCAGGAAAAACTTAAAACTTTAGAACTACAGAATATAAACCACAACAATCGCAGTGCACTTTTTCGGAAACTTGTGTAACCTAAGGGACAAGGTTCTCTCCAAGTTTTTAAGCAGTCAAGGTCCACATCACGTAGTACAATTGAGGTGAAATTATTCCTAAAATAGTTACTGCAATAAAAATCTCATTTTGTTATTTTTTTCATATCTGGTTCAATATTGTTGTGTAGATTGTGTAGTAAGTAGGCATTTCAAGGGTGGTTTTCGGCGAGAGTTATTCACTCGATGTCACGTAGCTTGTCGGCCATGTTGAATGGGTAAAAGTGTCGGAGGAAAGCAGCCCACGGCCGTCGTTATCCACTTGGACCTCCAAGGCCTCAGGCTGTCACGTACTAGCGCTGCCACGCGGCCGCTGACAGGACTACCAAGTGGCCCGCCTCGCCCACCTGTTTTGGGGCTCCCATGTCCAGCTTTCTATACAATTACTGGTCGTAGTAGGTGCTACATTGTGGGAAATGCTAGGTTCAAAGGTTCCGGTGGAGATGTGTTTTACAACTTCATGAGTAATTCAGGAGCATTGTTGTAATCATTATTACTGTGAATAAAAAATGTGAAAGATTATGTGTTTCCCTTCAATAAATTTTCAAAAATTAATGTTATTATTTATTTTTGTGCAAATCGTTGTTTTACACGAGGTTAATTTGGTTTAAGAATTCAAACGTTCAGAATTTTTATTTTTATTTTTTTACTTAAATCAGATTTTGTGATTATTCTGAGACAGTGTGTATAGGGAGTCCGATTTTTTAAACTATTCACAAATATGTACATTTTCTTTCTAAATTAGTTATTTTGAGCAAAATAACTCCATTTTTAAGCAATAATTTTTATTTCTTTTTAACTACTCCAGTACCAGGTTAACCGAGCCTTGCTCGTTGGTTTTAATTCAGTTTTGATATAGTGTCATTAGAGCTATTAAATTTCCCCCAACAACCAACTATACCTCTTCACAGTTAACAGCTGTTTCAAAAAGTCTGCTTAATATTGATGTTCCTTTATTTTTGTATACCTTTCGTTGTTATTTCGTTACCAAAATAGCAACCCATAAGACCAATGTTACAAATTACGATTTTTAAACTTAAATTCTGACAAAATTCGATTTTTCCTGGGATGGAGGCCTTTTCTAAATTTATTTTTGGGCCAATACACTTTTAATTGCAAAGTTTAAGCAAAATCTGACAGCTAGATTTCGAGATCGTGGAACACACATCCCTTCAGACATTCCTCGTATTATAGTATAGGATATATGTCATCTGATTTTGATTTGAATAACTTACAGCTGTATTAAGATAAATCTAAACATATTCAATACGCAACACGCTTTTTGTACAAAGAACTCCTCCTACAGTTTCAACCAATATTAATGATTTTAGTGTCATTAGATAGAGCTCGGGGAGAAGTTATTTCTAAAGCAGGGCCTAAATTGGTAAATATCTATCAAAACGCAAGAGCCTAAGAAGCCCTCAAAGTTCTAAATTTCTCCATTGGATTAACATTGATGATGACATTCAAAAGATTTTAAGTTAACTGTTGTAACGAGGAAACACAGTATTTACACCAGTGAGAACATCAGTCTAAACATACCAAAGAGTTTATGATGTAAACCTTGGAGGATGCCCTGGTTAACGAACTGATTGAAAAGCATAAACAGTAAAAATTGCCCAAACTAAATCGCTCGGTATCGAGTAACTAGTACATTATTAATTTTAAATCAAATGAAAGTTGCGATTAAAAACCAGCAGTTGTTGTAGATTCAATTTTAAAATTATCAAAGCATTTCGCACTTTCAAGAACTACGCAGAACACACCAAATTGGAATAGTTTTCTGTTTTACAGTACTTGATTATGTCTACATTGTTCAATTTGGTACGGTACTAGGTGGTAAGGGGAGATCAAGGATTAAATTAAGGATGGGTGGAGAGAAATGATTGGTTCCATTGCTGCCAAATCACGGTCTCTGTACTACGCGATGACTTCCCTTGACACTTACATTATTGACTATAGGTTTGATGATAATCAAAGTTGGTATTACCGACTTAAACCATATCGTATCCTCTATTTTCACTGGAACCATCTCCCATCCCGTCGCTCAAGGTTGTAATAATTTTACCAAATTGTTTTGTAATCCGTCGCCCCAAATGGTTTCCCTCTCTGTCTATCTGACCCACTGATCTCTATCTTTCTCATTGTCCCGTCCGACGCGACGGTTCGCCTCCATTAATGTCAAGGCGGTAGTTGTCTAGTTACAACTCTCGCCGCCAGGCCGCGTCGCTGTGCTTCACTTTTCCCGCCGACGCGGCAAATGGAGCGGAAAACCGTCTTGGCACTTACAGGCCAATAATAGTTCTGCCGCGCTTTCAAAAATGTGGTGACACCAGTTTACCGACTCTATTTGCAAAATAGAAAACTCTCCGGTATTTTGAACAATATACCATAACAATTGCTGGTGGAGATTCGAAAAACTATGTTCAGCCCGACGGACAACGATCTTTCTGAGTTTTTCAACACTAGACCAGTGCACGGACATTAACACAAGGTTATAAACAATTGAAGAAACGTATTTGAACATTACAGGGGTGATTAAAACCTTAAATACATTTCTTGAAATTCAATTCCGACGCACCTATGGTGCGTGAAGGGTTAGTGTAATGATTGTGATCGACATGCTGAAGCGTAGCTTTGATACTGACAAATACCAGCTGATTAATTTAATCAAGATCATTGCCTAGTAACCAAAGGCAGCTAGGTCCAGTTTAGAACCATTAGAAGGCTTCTAACTTTTCTCAGTAACGATCCGGCAACCTTCAGATTAAAACGCGAGCTCTTTAACCACTTAACCACAAATATCAACTAAATTTATAGTAAAATAAATTTTTGTTTACATAAAATGTGTACAATATAATTTTTTGTTTAAACTTCTTTCTTTTTCCATTTTTGATAGTGATCACTCAAGCTGGTGTCTGTATCGAAACACAATTTCCTTTTCCTCCAACATCTCATAATACGGTTATCCAGTGGTTGTGTTATGTGTGCCAGTTCGCTACGCTTTTCCTTGTCGGTTACATGTGATGTCTGTACGGTCTATTAATGTTGGACAGGAAGGTAAATATGGATTACGAGTTGAGTAAATTGGACTAATTAACTCTCAGCTGCCTTAAGATTTGTAATTGGACTCCAGAGAAGTTTGTGGAAATAAAGGACAATAATGTGTTATTTGTAAAGTTGCAAACATCTCTTCATGCATTATAGAGATTTGAGTCTGTACACATTTAAGTCCAATTATGGTCTTACGTGAAAGTGAAAAAAGACAAATATTTTATTTCAATGTGAAGGTTAAAAGGTTTAATTAATAAAATCTAGAAACCATTTCAGTACACACTATCGCAGATTCTATGTCAATGCCATTGCAACACACAATTTCAAAATACGGATAATTAAGGTAACACATTTCCTAGATTGTAATCCAGCCAAGTGTGCAAACTAGATCTGGAACGTGCAGCAATGTTGCTGCCTACCGAATACGGAACCAAGTCAATATTGCGAATCGCAAGATAAAAGGAAAGTGGCAGATCAAGCGTCTTTCTCCGTTGCGCAATCGCAAGTGTTACAACATTGCCGAGGGGGTCAGTCGCAAAACGCTGGATGCGACGACGGTTTATGCATGTATGATTAAAAACCATGCAACGATGATACGTGGAGGGAGAAGATGAAGCTAGGACCCACTAGGAACTTGGCGCATCAGCCTTCATTTTGTGTTGTTGATCTTTAGAAAGACTGATATCATAATAGATCTGGGAAGATTTTCCTACAAAGATTTTGTTGTACCATTCAACCTTCCTCATCCAACCTCCCGATAACCGACCCCTCCCGATATCCGACCTAATGTCCGACCGTCTATCTGTGATATCCCGCTCCCGTTGTTACTGGCCAGGTCCAAACATGAAAATATGTGTTATTTGAAGAGACAATTATGTAAAAATATTAATTTTTTCAGTGATTTTACTTACTTATTTTGATATTACATTAATGTGTTATAGGTGAGATAAAGTTGTATTACAATACTGTATAGCTGTTTTTTTACTTAGGAATGCGTTTCACTTGCTCCTCTCGATATCCGACTTTTTTGGAAGACCGACTATGGCTTGGTCCCGTCATGGTCGGATATGGGAGGTTCTACTTACCAAGGAAAATGTTTATTTCATAGATATGCCTAAAACAAATAACGGAAGATAATTGCACACGGTGCCAAGGAATTACCAAAAGTTTTGAAACAGTGGAACCAGAAGACCTGAATTATTCTCCTTCTACTGTCAACATCTCTATGGATAGGGTTAGAAAATTGAACACAATAGCCGAGATAACTATCAATACGCAAAGATAATGCGTAACTTATCTAAGGTTCTGTAACCTTGACTTAAACATAAGTAACCGGAGACTGTATAACCCTGTAACCTATTGGAGTCTGGGTACAACAAACCTAACATTCCTACTGAAGTCTCCTCTAAAGGTCATCCTACAGTAAATTTCCGACGGAATTCCCACAACTAGAAGATGCAAATCATGATGCTCATTTCGCAAACAGCTAATGTATTCTATCGGCGACCCTGTGGTAGAGTGTTTGCGTTGTGAAGTCCTCAACGGAAGCTCGACCGTGCCACGATCGTCACCGGTGACTCCGGACTCTGGAGTGACCAACGGTTTCGAGGAGCAAACACACCGAGTACTGTACTGAGTGTGAGGTAGCCGGCAAACATCCTACTGTACAGCCCGGGACCGTTATTGGACACGTTCATCGACGAACTCTTAACTCTTGTCAGTCGGTTGGTAAATATGCCACTAAATACGCGGAGGATACTCAGCAAATTTTCGTTGATTTTGGTGATTGTTAAATTGTTTCTAAATATCAATGGGGCTTATTATGTAGGTTTAAGGGCTTTTGTAAACCAATTTTAGTTCACCTTTCCTAGTAAATATTTAGGCTACATTGCGTATTAAAGTGGCATAGCATGAGCTTCGTAATTAAAGATATTTGGTTCTGTACAGATAATGACCAATAATATCAGAGCTTTAAAATTTTCTCTTGAAAGATTAGATAGTAAATACATTTTGATTACATTAACAGACCATAAGAACAAAATAACAATATAGAAGATGCATAGCCTGTAGTTGAGCAAAGAGCAACCAGAAACTAATAAACTTTGAAAAACATTCACCATCAATGATTTCCCCCTATGATAGTAGTAGCAAAATGAGAAACCTCATGTTCAATAATTTTTTAATACTAACAGATATTAATCTGAATTAACTGGTGCGAAAGTGGTTCGAAAAAGTATGAACAGTGACCACAGGATTCTCTAGAAAAATTGGGCAATTTTGTGGATTAGCCTACTCAAGAGACAGCAATTCCAAGAAAAATTCAAATGTCAACCAACAATTTCTTTTTCACCCCATAAACATGTGGTGAGTGTTGTTCAGTTGTTCCCTTCACAAACCCGTTTAAAGTTAATAGACCATTCTCACACCATAAAAGTAAACATTACCTGACGGAGTACAATGAATCCTCAACCGCAAACAAAACACCGTCCCAAGATAGGCCCTTGTGGTACACCCACACGACAATAAAGTTACCCAACGACGGTGACTGAAGGTCCCGATATGGTCAGACCCCCTCCCCCCACACGAGGGCCACCCCCTCCACCCCCAGGGGTCAGGAAAGGTGAGCGGGCGCCCTTGGACCACCGACTCCTGGGCGACGTCCAACCGGGGACCTTGGAGTCCCGCTCACCGGCGGCGCGGCGCACCGTTATCCGATCTTGATGAGAAATTAGATTCGAAAATGGTGCACTGGTGATGCAACTCCACCAGTGTGGTTGCGATAGAAGATTAATATCGGATCGGGTTATAAACGGGTTTATGACACGAAAATATTGCTGTGTTTGTGGAGAAACTGTTGAAAAGAACTGGCTGCTTAGAAAATTTAAATATTATTTAAAAATTTTAGAAAGCCATTGTCAAAAATGTCAAATTTGTATTTGGATGTCCTAAGGTCAGAGTCTTTTTTAGAAGAGGGACTCCACTACTAAAATCTCATGAAACCGTAATAGGTTAATACTAAATACGTTTTGCTGGATTACAGGGCTATAAATACACAGAACATATTTAAATTGGGCCCAACGAATTATCTATTCAACGTGTAAACATCGTATATTATCAACCGTTAAAAAATCGCAAAATGGTATTACCCAATTAGTCGGTTGACCAATACACTTTTTGGTTAAGCCAGTTTGGTTAGGTTAGATTTTAGAGTAGTTTGGTAGTAGAGTGTAGTAGGTAAAATAATGTTAACGTTAATAAACAAATTGAAAAACTTCTCGGAAGCCTGACACAAAAATAATCCAGTTGGAACAGGTAACGCAGTGACTTGATAACGCCTGATAAAATAAGACCTGTCCACCAAATCTGATATTCCTAGGGATGTTTTAATATTTTATTCGGCTCCCTATTTACTATAAACCCATTTGTAAATAATTAATTCGTGTAGGAGAAATTTTATTAGTGGAGGCCCACTTCTAAAAGTGACCCCAAAGGTCACACATTGCGAATACTATTACATAAAACTGTACTACATGACAACTTTTCTTCATGAGTATATATATTCAGTAAAAACGAATTAGGCTATTTTCATAGCAATTACGAGTGGATGCAACCACATTTATTTCTCAACTCCTATTGGAAATTCGTGAAAAAAGTCTGAGCGTCCCAAGATATTTGAATCATTCTGTCCTACCACTCGATGGTCAATGTGCGTTAAACGACAGAGATAAAGAAACTGACGTTTTAAAACCGTAAAAGTAGTCGTTATAACCGGCATTTCCCTAATTTGTTGACACTTCTCTCCCGGAGGACATTAAACGGTGAAAATAGCCCAGCCTTGTCGACTAGAGAGGAATCAACATATTTTTCCGCACCAGGATAACTAATTACAGTACAGGTTTGTGCGGAACTGAAACTATAAATAACCTGTGACAAACAAGCTGTTCTTGTTGTCAAGGATAAATCAGTCAAACTGCTACTGAATTCAACGGATAATGTAGTATGGAACGTTTTTGGGATTAATCAATTAAAAATCCTTATTGGGAAATGGTTCACCAAAAGACTAAAAGGGGCACATTTAAAAAATGCAATTTTAGATTGTTGTTTACACGGATAGGTCAGATGGTTCGCAAGATGAAAAATAAAACAAGTAGAGTGATACATAAATTCAATCTTGATCAATTAAATGTATCTCAATTCTACAGTAGATTAAAGCTCCTTGTAGTATAATTCTCAGTAGATTAGAGCTCCTCGAAAACCCTAACTAGATGAAAAATTCCTTATAGTTTGTTTACTAATAGTAATACGCTATACTCACTGTTACCATTGAACTTAATAGTAATTTGTAAATATAACAATCACTCTCCAATTAAAAAATAATTTTTAGGAGACAGTATGACGAGTCTTTTATTTTTAAGTTTTTACAGAGACAAAAGTTTGTTTTGAAAGTCTTCCGAATACTTCTACCTTGGGTATACCAGTAAATCAATATTTTTTGCTCAACACTAGCGGTATTAGTTAAAAATCAATAATAGTAATAATTTTTTGTTAAGTTACAGTTTATGTCAGGCCTTTAATTTCTTTTGCCCCTTTAAATCGTCCGTAGCGCCTGAACTATGAACGCAACATGCACTACAGCCGTGTACCAGAATCACGTTCACCGCGCCGTCCTACTTTACAATCCAACTTTATGGCCATTTAACCTTTTATTTGGGCCGTATAGAATCAAAATATAAAATTAATATACAATGTAATTAATGAAATATAGAACACCGTGGCAAAATACACCTAAAATGTAGAACTTAAAAAATACGTAATTGCTGAAAATGTAAACTACAATAAAGTTGTAATTGATGTCCATGAAACTAATTGTTGAATAAATCAAATGAATTTTGGACGGGAGATGGCTTGTTAGCTACAAAGAGATTTTGGGCTGAATTAATTTACCTTTTAAAACAATTTATAAAAGTCTACAGGACTTGTCGTTTTAATTTTAAACAAAATTGATACTAAACATGAAAACCCCATAATGGATCTAAAAATTAGGAAAATGAAAATATTAAATAAATTAATGTTTGAAAAACATTAAAATGGGTCTTTGAACACCACTAACCTCTTCATAAACCATCAAGTCGCCCCCGTAGTGAGTCAGCAGAGAGCGTTACCTGTTAGAGGAGAGTCCCTTCTTGCTCCCAGTCCTGACGGCGAATGTCCGCTCCGCCGCCGCGCCGCCCCAGCTGGCTCGATCAGCTGTTTTCTCCCGCCAAGCCGCAGTTGCAACAGCTGATCCGTTACTTTTACTTTCCAATTTATGAGCCAACGCCAGTGTGTAGCCGCGCCACTTCAATTGCTACGGTTTCCGTTTCGCTCTGTCGCCAATGTTACAGTTGTGGGGAACTGGCGTTTGGTGCTGAAAGAAGGGTTTTAAAATTTAATATCAGTATTTTTTCAGTTAGAGCTTGATTTGAATTGCAATTGCATAGGGAGAAGGGGCAATACTGTACGGAGGGGTAATATCGTGCAGCATATGCAACGTCTGTACCAATTTCATGAAATGAAACTCTAAATGTAAACCAACATTGTGTATCTCTTACAAAGTGTTTAATTTTTTGTTATATGTCATTGAATTCTCAACAAAACGAGTCTACAGTATTTAACTTAATGCTTCCATAAAGTTCCCAGACTAAAAATAAAAATTATTAGAAAATTGTATCATTCTGCTTATTTAATTGAACATTTTACCATCTATTAGATGTATTAAAAACTCAATATCTGAAAAACAACAATTTAAAACGTTCCGTATCGAATATGGGCTACAAACATTTATTCTTAACTAGGTTCTATAGTAAGGCACAAAAGAATTTCAGACAGAAATTATAGATTGAAAAAACAAAGTTGAACACCCTCTTAAACTTTATTTCTCAATGAAGCAATTCTCTCGTAACCTAAAAATTAGAAATGACTAGATTTTTTGCAGCTTTCGATTTTAATATTTTGTTATTAGATTCGACACTTTTTCATCCTTCAAGATCACATCGGGGAAAATTGGGATCATATTGTGGAAAATCCCCGTTCCCAATCACTTCTGGAAATAGTTTGGTCTCTATAATATTTGAATACTAGC